>JAQGEP010000231.1:0-64828 GCA_028476805.1 Acrocalymma vagum
TTATAAATTATTGTATAATCAAACTTTAATTATTATATAATAGAATTAGTTGAACTAAATTATAATTATATACGTCATACAAATTCGGCAGTTTCGTATTATTTTATAAGGCTGATTATAAGGCTGTTTATAAGACTGGCTATTACCAGGTAAGTTGTATTACCAGGTAGGTTATATAAGCTTATATTTTTACAAAAGGTACCTAAGTAGGCGCTAGGAGAAACTAGGATTAGTATTTTTAGTAAGAGAGAATAAGAATTAGTTAAATTAAGGATTAAAGGAGGTAAGAGGCGCGATTCTAGTATAAATTAGTATTATATTACTAAAATAGGTCTAGAAGAGAGTATAATATATATAGAGTTAGTAGGTAGAATAAGGTGTAGAAGAAAGAAAGAAAGAGGGTTAGAGAAAGTCCTTTTATACTTATAGCTAGGCCCTAGATTAACCTTACTACTAGTTTAACTTTACCTATAATTTAGAATATAGTAGATAGCTAACGTAACCTTACCTATAACTAATTATAAGATATAAATATAAGAGTAAAAGAAACTAATTACGAATTAGATCTAACGCGCTTTATATACTCTAGGTAAAGTAGACCTATTATAGACCTAATCTAAATCTATTTATATATAAGAAAAGATAAGTCCTAGAGGAGCTTTACCTATAAGCTAATTATAAAAGCGCTCTAAGGTAACCTAAATAAACGCAGCAGGAATTACGCTATTACTTATAGAGACGTTAAGGTAAAGAGAAAAGTCGTAATTAACTCTAAAAGTAATAGGAATACGCCCTACCTTAGTACTAATATAGAGTATTAGCCTTATAAGAGGGGGTAGTATAATAGTTATTATAGATTATCTCTCCTAGAGTTATAATAAGTGTGACAACTTAGCTCGCTCGCTAAGGCGCTAGTTAGTAGGGTAAAGTCTAATCCAAATTAGCGGCTATTTAGACTACCTATAGTATCGAACAAGTTAAGGACAAATTAGACCTAGTCTAGCCTCTCCCTATAGAACTAATATACACTACTACACCCGCCTCCCTCCTAGACTATATTTGGGCTTAGGAAAGAAGTAATAAGGGAATTTACTAGAAAGGGATTTAGCCCTTATAAAAGAACCTAAATCCTCTTAGATAGAGAAGTAGTTCTTTTGTATCCTTTCATACAAGGCCTATTAGCGATTTAATACATTCGTGGTAACCCTTCTCCCCACGCACTCCCATATGCCTCTGAGTGGAGTCCTACCAATACCGGATACAAATCGACCAGCGCCGATACAACATACCCCTTCGAGGCTATATCCAAGTAGCTCCGTTACACAGACCAAACAGGTTCACTTCCTATCATAGGAGGCGGGGGTCCAGGGAGGCTCATCTCCACGCGCTTGACGAATGGGAGATTGAGTGGCTCAACCAGACATATGAGGACCCTGAGGATCATAACCTAGACACGTGACTATGATCACGTGATAGGATTCGAATCCACCTCAGGAGCTTGAATATATAAACACGTAGAAAGTCTTCACTAGGAAGACATCGTCAATCTAACGATTCAGCCCTCCTGCATCCTTGTTCTACTGAAGCCTACTGTGTGACACCCCTCATAGCCACTCTATAGTATCCGATTGACGTTCACATCGCGTGACCTACCTACTGCTACCTGCCCCCTCATTTCTCAACATACCCCTTCGAGGCTATCCCCAAGTAGCCCCGTTACAATAACCCTCTTAAAAGGGGGGGGGGGTGGTAATTATAATACCTATTATAGTCTAGGACTCCTATAGGAAGTTCTTAGCCCTTAGTAGGGCCTAGTTAGGTCCTATAACCTATAAATATACTCTAAACCTAAACCTTAAGCTTCCCTTTAGGATTTGTCTCTCTATATATTAATACAAGCCTATTACATCTCCTGTGCTCCACCTGCCTGCTAATCATCCCTCAGAGTTCAACTGTGCGGCTCGTTCCCTCCAATCATATCATGTCAATAGCTGAATAGCAAGCATCCTATCAGCCAAGCTGGACGAGGCGCGGCAACAGCCATCCCGGCACCAGGGTGTCAATTCAGCTGCCAAGCAGGCCGAAACAATTCAATAGTCTGTCAGGGGGTGGCTTTTCGCGACATCCGTGAGATAACCATTTCGATTGAGAAGACGATTCAACGTATTCACACATCTGGGGAAATATAGCATTTGAAAGCTAAACTATTGAGACTACTGTTTGCGCATGGCGACAGGAAGGGTTGTTGGCTTGGCTATCACTTCAGCCGCGGTCCTGATCCTTGCCCTTGTTCTCAGCACGTCTTCGGGAAGACTCTGGGGCTGGAATCTCGCTAGCTTCGTCGATTCACAATTGCCATCATCTGTCAGAGAGCAGCCTCAAGTTGGGCTCAGTTTATTATCCAATGGAACAAATCCCACTGTGGAGTATGATGAACGCAGACCTCCATGAGTTACCGGAATTCTGACTCAATTAGTGTTGTCTTCATCCATGGACTAAATGGACATCGGGAAAGAACATGGACAGCAGAAAATGGCGTCTTCTGGCCTCGAGATTTGCTGCCCCATGACATTCCTCAGTTACGGATCTATTCATGGGGATATGATGCTCGCATCATTTCAAAAACTCACATTAGCACCCAGTTCCTACACGATCACGCTAGAGACCTAGTATCGCACTTATCTCTGGCTAGAACGCAAACAAATGCATGTGTAGAATTTCATTTCCTGATCATATTACTGCGCCATTGCTAATATTTGACAGACGACGCGACGTCCGATCATCTTTATCGCTCACAGTCTTGGGGGAATTATTGCAAAACGGGTAATCCAGAATTTAATCTCCGTGGGGCTACCTTCTAAGCTTTACAGGCACTCATTCTAGGCGACTCTGCAAGAGCTGGGCACCTGGAGCATTATAAGGCAATCAAACTCTCGACGCGGAGCGTCTATTTCTTTGGCACTCCTCATCAAGGTGGTAATGGCGTCTCCATAGGGAACTTATTACTCAACATTGGTGCTGCCATGCTCAAAACAAACGCCAAAATGCTTCAACATCTTTCGTGCGACTCGGAGTATCTCCAACTTCTTACAGACGAGTTTATTCCGCTTAGCGCTGATTTTGAGATGAAATATTTTTATGAGACAAGACATACGGAACTTCCAGGGGGTTCAAGCATGGTCGTGCGTTTCATTTACCCTCTATGAAGAGCATCAATGCTAACACAAGCGCTTAGATCGTGAAAAAAGACTTCCGCCGTGCTACCGGGAACGATGAACGCAGAATCAATGGGGATTCCTGCAGACCACAGAAATATGGTTCGATATTTGTCACGCGACGATTCCTCGTATCAAATGGTTGCTGGCCATATAGCACAAAGCGTGCTTAATGCTGAGGATGTGATTGCACAAGCCTGGGAGGTTTATGATGATATGCGAGGTCTGGACACAATTCCTCAAGCACGCTTGTAAATATCTCGCGTTGGATTTAGCTAACTTGAGTAGCTATTTGGACTCACCAGGCAAGATTTAACATCACATTTAGTTTTCCTCATCGTAGGAACGCTTACTTTGTCGGTCGCCAAGATGCCCTGCAACATCTGTGTGATGGTCTGATGAATCGGCAGTACGCTAATGGAAACCAATCCAAACAGAGAATTGATGTAGTGTCAGGAATTGGAGGCATAGGGAAGAGCCAGCTGATAATAGAGTTCATATATCGACACAGAGCCCATTATACATCGATATTATGGATTGAAAGTGGATCGGCCGAACTCATCCACCACAGCTTCGAGCTTATTGCGCACTCACTTCTTCACGATTACAAGCGAAACAGGCATCGAAGCATCCGAGGCCTAAGTGAGACCTTTGCTGCATTTGAGTCTGCTCCAAATAATGACAAAGCGCACCGTGCTATCGAGCTAGTTCTTCGTTGGCTATCTGAACCCGCAAATGACCGCTGGCTTCTTGTGTTTGACAGCTATGATGATATTGAACAAATCGACATCCAAGATTTTCTACCAACGGTTGACGCAGGTAACGTTATCGTTACTACTAGACGACCTGAGGCAGGCCGATTGGGTCACCATCTAGAGCTGGATTTGTTTGCCGAAGAAGATGCTGTCGATCTTCTCCTCAAGAGTGCAGGTCAAACCCTTTCGGATGGCTCTGTTGCAAATGGTCCGTTGAACCCTGTGTTTCTGGCAATATTGTGACTGATCATTATCAGAGGCTAAGATCGCCGCCAAAAAAATTGCACACGAACTGGGGTACCTGCCTCTTGCCCTCGATCAAGCAGGGGCTTATATTTACGCGCAAAGGATTGCTGTGAGTGAATACTTGCCCAAATTTCGCTCTAACTTCAAACGCGTGTCATCGCGGAAGCCAAAGACAAACTGGCCTTACGATAAGACACTTTTCAATGCATGGGAATTGTCCTTGGAGGCCGTTAAGTCCAAGAATCCGACTGCTATTCTAGTCTTGACTATCTCCGCCTTTCTTGGTCCTCAAATTGTAAATGTCAATATGTTCAAACTGATTACGAATTATGAGCCTTCCTTTTACGAGGATGGTGATGGTAAGGCAGGGCCATCAATAGATCACTAAAGTCCAATATGCGTACGTGAATAGGGTTTCAAAAACTGCGAGAGATTACGGAAAGTGTATTCTCTACAGAATCAAGTTAGTTTCAGTCACCGGGCGCTATTCACCAAGGCTAACAACTCTTGAGCTGATATCAATGATGTTATTAACCGGTTTGACAAGTTGTGGATCGATACTAGTGGTATGTAGATGTCCGAGTGATATACTTTCATTGAGTTTAGTGCGCAGTGTTCGTCGCACGAGCAGGTCTTGGATCCCAAGCCTCGGTACATGCCTTTAATATTGCACACGCTGCCAATCGGAGGAGACTTGTTCAATACTAGCGGAACCCTGAGTTTAGCAGAAGACCTGGGTTGGTGCGAGTGACAGAACACTGCAGATGATCTCAAGAGCGAATCTAACAATAACGCATGCAGAAAATCTCGACGAGACAATCGAGCTACTCTTCAGTTACTCATTAGCAAAACGCCGTGGAGCCGATGGTATCGATATCCATCCATTGGTGAAACTCTGGGCAACGGAGCGTCTCAATAAGACAGACCAGATCGAGGTAGTGCGTCACGCCGTCATTCTCATAGCCGAAGTGCATCACCTTGACGACCGCATGGCAGAGCTTTCCTTTTCGAAATACTTTTACCCTCAGCTAGTCCAATGCAGAGACATTATCCAGAGGCATCTCATAGACGACTTATCCACTTCCGCTGATCACGCACTTCTTTTATCTGTTGAAAGGCTAGTTGTAGATTTTCTGAGCTCCAGACAGGTAGAACTTGCGGTGGAGTTACTACAGCCTTTAATAAACAACCCGAGAACCAAATCTCGCGCCTACGGAATTGTGCGCGTACTCAGACATTACTTTGCTGAACAAGTAGTAATTGAAATGCCGCGTGGGTCCAAGTACGGGGATTTTTGGAATGGAGATGCTCTGTCAGTTTATCAGCTGGCAGAGGTCGAGTTCATGTCCGATGTGGCAGAGGGTGTTTCCAGCGACTTCCACAATTCTATGAAGAAGCTATTTAAAGCGGCTGCATCCATCGAGAACGTGGATCTTCTACCAATAGTCGAGCGACAAGAGCTTTTGCGGAATTTGACGCAGCTGCAAAAGACTCTAACTACCCCATTCCGACATAGGAACCCCACGGAAGAGATACTAGGAGAGCTTCAACGCATTCGAAAAGGATTCCTCAACTTCCTCTTGCAAGTGGAGATCGCCTCGAATAGAATAGATGGCTGGAATACCGGTCAGAAATATCCCACCAAATACTGCAGTACTACAAGCTAATGATCCACAGGACGTCTCCCTTTACCCCTTCGAAGCCATGCAGATCTAAGTGGCCATATTTTTCACCCAATCTCGTTTGTGATTTTCTCTGCAACCCCTCCCGACAGCAAGATAAATGGTATATCAGTGTTTGCAGCACACTTCACAACCGACCTTATTCTCAGCAAGCTTGAAGAAACGTTGGAGATTTGCTGGAAGGCGGTGAAGTCTCTGTCAAGTAATTTCCCGGATATCTCAAAAATGATGTTGGAATCCCTACTCCACGGAAATGAGCTACTCGGAGTTCTTCGGTTGGCCTACCTGCCTTCCGAGCACCCTGGACACCTCAAGGCTTACCAAAGACGTATCGACATGTATCGCGATGTATATTCAGCCAAGGAGATGATGTCAAAGCTTGAAACCACTTACTCGATACACGCGATGATAAGTCGCGATCCAAGCCCAAGCTTATACCGAATCAAAGTTGCTCCATTTAGTGAAGCTGCTGGTATTAAAAGTCACGGTGCACAGAGACAAGGAAGATGATCCCATCTGTATCAGCCTCGAGCTTCTGGTTAATATTGGTCAGATGGTCGTCGACATGGCGAGAATCAATGCAGTCCATCATATTCTCCCCACAACGGAGTTAATGCAGCTGCTCGGTGATGTCACAAAGTTTCCAGTTTGCGAAAATGACACGGAGGGGACTGGGTTGCTCGGATTGCCCTATCGGCCTGATGGGAGAGATGTATTCGACGCCATTGTGAACCGCCAAATCGCCAACCGCGATCGAGGTGTACGGAACTCAGTGCCAGAGTCTTTGCGCACGAGCAATAGCTCTAATACAGATTGGGATCGCCCTCTGCTGCTACGCATTTCGCTGGTTTTCAGCTTTTTCAAATGGTACACCTCGTTCGATGGAGCCTTCGGTCGGATCCTGCGCGCATTTGTCCCCCAGTTTCTTGGTTCTGCGAGTGGACTCATTATCGTGGCAATCATTTGGCGCATCCTTTCGTATATATTCCCATTTTTACATAATCACAAGACCGCGCTTCTAGTAGTGATCTCATCTACCTTCATGCAAATCCTCGGCGAGGAGATAATTAAGGAGTTTTTATCGGACAATCAAATTCATGTACTGGCGGTGCTGGGAATTGTGGGCTGGTTTTGGTCTCGTTCGCAACGACGGGCATAGCATGATCAATATTCTATTTGGAGGGATAGGATAACCATCGCAGCTCATAGAATTGCGTCAAACTCTCGTTTCCCCTTCTCCACGGAAGAGCTTCACTCACACTTCTTTGATTACGAGTTGAAACAACGCATATAATACTGGGGAAATAAACGTGGGGATCTAGGTAGGCCCATGGCAGGTGATGTTATGTAAGCCTAGGACTACATAACTTGACCGGTCTCCAATCATGACTAAACAGTCCGACTACCTTCGAGTTTAGATCCCACACTTGTACATACACAGGACAATACACTCATACATGAAACCCACTACTAGTGGCACATTTGCTCATATGTTCTCTTAAAGCAGTAACAAGTGTTTTGCACAAGGCAATAGTAGACATTTCGAAATACGGTGGCTATTCACTACAGAAAATGTCGAATGTCTACCAACTGGGAATGAAAGTTAACGCACCGGTAATCCATTTTACAAAGTTTACTGGCCGGGTTTTCGATCATTCGTAGCTTAGGTAGGGGGAAAAACGTAAAGTGTCAACCGAAAGGAGCCATGCACGAGCAATGTTTTGCAAATGACAGGACAATTCATCCCTTTCTAAAATACTACCCTCTAAATTTACTACAAATCTTAAATTCTAACTGTTTAACCCTATCTCTGTTAACTCGTCAGTTATTATGCATCGCAAAATGCCCCTAGCTCCACTTCTCCATATTAAACCCTGCAACCTCTATCTCCAGCACTCTAAAAAAATCTAACTCCTTTTTCTTGTAGGAGAGTGCCACTTTAGTAGGCATTTATGAGATGCCTTTACTCAAAATCAGGCGTGTAAATGTGCGCCTTGTAAAATCTGGCATCTTTCCATCCGCGCGACTCCGCACCCGCATTGCTTGTATCTTTAATGTCCTTACTGATAGTGACATACTGGCCTAGTTCATCTTTATCACCACGAATCCAGATATATTCTCCATTCGGATGTCTTGCAATGGATTTCAGTTTCGTTTCTTTCCGAATGGTCGTCCACTTTTCGGTTTTCGTGTTGTACGAATAAGCCCCGTATGTATCAGTAACCAAGAGAACATTTTTGTTCGTATAGTCAGGCTGAATATCGTGGCCTAAGCCTTTAGCCGGTAGCTCGATTTTGGCTGCGCGATTCAGTTTGATGTCAGGACCTTTCCCAGAAACTTTGTACTTGTATAGGTAGCGTCTGGCAGTAACCCAGAGAATACCATTGCTCGGATCGGTGCTTCCGTTCGGGTCCCAGAGCACTCCGTGAGCCCCAGGGACTGAATAGTCGTCGTACTTCGATGTCTTAATCTTGCCGAAGTTATCTACATCTTTCGGATCCTGTGGCACATAAACTGTGAGCTTTCCAGGTTTTGAACTGGCTACCACAATAGCTCCGAGCGAAGGAATTCGTTCGATCGAGTGAGGATTTCCGCCTGGCGTTGCCTGCCATATAACATCATCCAAAGTAGTCTTCCGCTTTTCTTTTGTGACATTGATGATCCCAGCTTTTCCTTCAGAAGCAGTAACCATTGCTATCCATCCATGGTTAGCGGTTTTACGAAATTTAATATCGTCCAAGTTGATCCAGTCATTGTTCCAGAAAGGTGGGTCTGCGGTAAAGCTCCAGAATATTTCTTTATCAGACCAGTTCTTTGCGTCCCTGGGGAACACGCGAACCGTCTTGGTGTTCTGATCAACGACTGCAATATGATATGATCCAGCTCGTGGTTCAAGAGGCGCCGCAAGCGTTTTTGTAAAAGAACACAGGAGTGAAACGGCTAGAAGTGTGGTAGCCTTGGTAACGGATAATAACATGTCGTTCGATAGCGTATTTGTCCAACAGAATCAAGACAGAAAGGTTAGAATACGGATTGATTCACAAAGTTGATGGTGCAGATGTGTTCGCAACTTTACCGCGACATCCCATATGGACAATCTTTATACCTATCAGACTCGCTTTATTCACTCCGAATTTAAAAGACCATGTCGTTCAGATCGCTTTTATTTTGTAATGCTAAGACTTGATACGAGATACGAAGGGATGCGAAGCTTTTTCGCCCGCAAAATATTTGCAAGTAAGCAGATCATCGCTATATGAGCCTTTCTGCCCCACAGTAAATCCGGCCGGTTGTGCTATTATTGATGTCGATACGATCCGCCCCTCGCAGATCGCGCCTTAGCGTGATCTAGTAACAATCCCTTTCGGCAATCTTGCAGCATCTCCGGTGGCGTCTCCATGTTTCAGTGGATTCCGCAGGACGGGCCTGGCTTTGCGTATTGGCTGGTGCCGTGGTGCGGTTGCCCTTAATTTCGTCATTTGGTGGCAGTGTTGGCTAAACATTAGATTGGCTCACCCCAAACGCGCTGCAGCCTGGATGCGGCTGAGCCGCCGTCGATCTTAATATGGCAACTGGTCACCCGACACGCCGTAGAGCTCACTGCCTCCAGCCCCAGGTTGAGGACGCACTGAAGAAGCCGAGCGCGAAGGTGCTCGAGACGCAGCAGACACTACAAACTTGGACGACATCTTTACGATCAGTACAGACCAGGACCAGGGCCCGCCAGATCGCAACCATCGCCAAATAAAGCCTCCTCAACTGCGCGGAACAATCATGAAGGTAGGATATATGGGTAGGGTTAGGAATTTTGTAGGAATAAAAATTTAATTTTAAGGTCCTACTCTATACAATATTTGATGATTAGGGTGAGAGCAACTTGGAGAGAACATTTAATTTTTTTTTCTCAAATAAATAAAGTATAGATGAACAAGACCTTCTGGTCGTTTCTCAGGCATGGTCTGGAAGAGCATATCGCCCACAGTGCTTGAGTGAGTAGGTACCGGTATGAGAAAGATCTTACTCTGAAGCGCAGATTTTCAACTCTACAGATTTTCTAACATACATGGCTCATCCTAATGTTTACTGTAAGTGTGAGTCTACGCTGTAGGACATCATTAGAATTGGCGTTTTATCCGCCAATGCACATGTATTGACGGTGGCGTAGCTCCTAGAGCGCATTGGGAAGCTCTTCCAATACTTTAAGCGTAACTTGCACACTGCATCAGTGCTTGTTAATATTGCAAGCGCTGCGGTAGCAACGAAGCAAGTGATCTGAGGTGATCAATCTCATGGGCTGGTCGGTACTTCTACCCAGGCCTAATGATGCTGTTCGCAATACATTGATAGTGGAATCATAGTCTCATAGGCAAGATGTCGCTATCTCGGCCTAACTTTACAGCTTTGTAGCACCACAATGCTTCAAGTCAGTCGCAAGTATAAGCTTTTTAACGTGAATAGCTTTGTGAAAAGGATATGCTATTTCTTTTCTTTATATGACATTCGTGGTAATAATGCCAAGAGCATAAAGCATCCAGGTTTCAAGTCACAGCGCCTTCTTTCAGGAGCAGCGCAGCATTTTCCAATCTATGTCTCGCCTCGTCCAGTAACTCCCAGCCTGACCCTACGAACGCCTGATCAACCACACTTAGAAGACCAATAAGCCGGTTTCGACCACTGCCAACATTCTTCATATGCCTTCCCAAATCTTCGATGGATTGAATCGACGACGGGAACATATAGTCAAGGTACTCTTGGGTGTCCTGATACCGAGCGTTCCCCATTTGGGAACTTCCAGCTGACGAAATCTGTGACTGGTTCGGTGTAAACGAACTGGCTGCATGAGATGTGGTCTCTGTATTACTGTTACTACGGTTTGGCGGTTTATCGCGAGGATTTGAGTCGTTTTTATTATTATGAGGGTATTGCAGATGATGGGGGAATGGGTCTAGACGGCCGTCCAGGTGGAAGCCGTAGGCCCAGATTACCAGAGTCGCATAGTAGAGAGCCCAACTGCGATTTGGAAGTTTTTCGTGAGATGCTGTATAGCGTGCCTCATCCTCGTAAAGGGTACTCAATGGTGTGATATTTTGTGATGATTGATTTTTTGTCTGACTTTTCGCTTGATTCCTCGCTGCCACAGAATGTAGTACAAACTTTACGAGCTCAAAAGCGTGATATACGGCATGGATCGCGCCTTGTGAAGCAGCCCAGTGTATAGTTTTGTCTTTTGATCATTTTCTTCTCGAATGGTGATACTGGACGGCCAAGGATCTTGCTTGCCCCAGCAACAACAGCTAGCTCTGACACAGTGATGTAGACGTGAATATGGCCAAGATGGTAAAGAATCAGATTCATCGCAAGGTCATTCCCTACCCCCTTTCTATTTTCATCGGTAAGCGTGGATTTTTGCCAATCCAAGACAGCTCCTCGAAGGTGTCTCAAAGTACTGTCATACTCTTGCTTCCACCATAAAAGGGAATTGATCAGCCTAGGCTGCCATCTTCCGGATGAAGATGGAGAAATGTCATCTTTCAGACTTGATGTGAGAATATCTCTTTGTTGCATGTGGCCGATAATGGATAGGAGTCCAGCAAGCAATACCTGCCACCCAAGTGGGTTGGTTCGGCACGGCTTTTGATTAATCAATTTTCTCAGTCCATCAAGGAATGAAAGTTGCTTGATACCGCTTGCATATAAGCTGGACTCAACAGCAGCGATCTCGCTGGGTGAGTGAGATGACCACAGCAGACGATCGCATGGGAGATACAGATGGATCTCGTGGAACACCAACGTTTGACTATGTCCAAACATTACAGAATGAGTAATGTCAAGAATGAATGCGGCAAAGGCGGCGCGCCGAATTGACTCCTGGATTATCCAGTGTTCCCACCACGCCTCTGGTGGCGGTGAGGGAGACGATCTCTTGGGTGCGAAAAACCCCACACTCAAATCGGATTTTGTCATTCCCAACTTACTCCCGCTGTTAGCAGGGTGTGATGTTGTTGGTGCCTTGGGTACCTGTCTGCCAAACAATGTGCTGCTTTGGCGCATCAAGTTAAGCGTTGTTGGGAAATAAACAAGTGCGCGCTCATGCAATGCCGTTGATGCTAGTGACTTATCATAAATTTCCAAGAGCAGCAGGGTTTGAAAGACCCACAGTCGACCTGGTGGACTAGCGTCTACGTGTAGGAGTACATGTCCTCGTAAATTCCAAGCCATGAGATTGGTGCTTTTCATGCCTTGATGCAAACAGCCTGGTTCTCTTGTAAGCATTGATGAACCTAGAATCAATACAGCCATTAAGAGATAAACATGAGAGTTCTCGGGGGAGAATGTTGGTCGGTGAAGGATCGGTAAATTCTCATTGAAGAACTGCCAGAAGCTTTCCAAGTAACGTTGCATAGAGGAGGGGCTGAGAGGGTCTTGCTCATCGTTTACACTGTGCTGAGGTGTTTCATTTGCATCAGTGGAGGTAGCGAGCAATTTTCCAGTGATTATATCAATCAACTGTTCCCATTTTTTATTTGATATCATCTGATCACTTGAGCTACCAGTGTCCACTCGGTAGTCCCTCTTCCTGGTTGATTCCTGGATATTGGGAGAACGGGAGTTGTTGTCATCAACGAACTCGGGAAGAGTATTGGGATAATTCAAATGAAAATTCTGGATATCGTCTGGATAATTCCCGGCGTTAATACTCATTTCTAAGAAGTTTGGTTGTCCTTGTACAGCCATGTGACCTTCGAACAGCCATGCTGCGAATTCATCCACGTTGGAAGGCGAAGCACTGGTCGGGCCGTCATTCAAGACGAGCGCGGCAAAGTCCCCATTCGATTGGGGAGGGAGCGAGCTGTGGAGTGTGCTATTTGGAGGAAATCCCAAAGCCTCCTGTGGGACATATGGTCCTTGGGAACTCTGATGGGACTGACCGGGATCGCAAGATGTGATAAGCAGATCCATTGATCGAAAATGCTCCCCCGATTCTAACGCTGCTTCCTGTTGTGATGCCTCGTTTACTGTAACTTGCTCGAGATTGTCCAGGCTTGCGGGTGTATAGGGTGTCGTAGCATCCGTTGGGAGCTCTGTATTCTGTCTGCATGAGTTCGGCATTGCTAGATCAGGATCCTCAGATCCAGAGCCCCTGGAGTGCTGCTTATGTCTAGCGTTATGTCGAAGATACAAGTCTCTCCGAACAAACGACAGCGTACAACCTTCGGCTGAACAGACAAATAACTCTTTGGGTGCATCTATACGAAGGCATTAATTTCATGATCATAGGCATGGTGGCGAAGATATTTTTCGATATTCGTAGGTGCTGAATTGACAAGAAAAGATTGGTCATATGTAGGACACGGATGCTTACGGTTGAGTTGGTGCCTCTGCAAGTGCTCCGCACGGGAATAGAACCTCCCACAGCCGCTATAGGTGCATGCATATCTCCTTCCAGTTGGTCGCGCCCTTTGTACCCTCTTGCGACGTCCTACTGTCGATGAGGAACTGCCCAGACTAGCCATGCTGCAAGGCAGTTGCGCTGGAAGCCGGCTCTTTGGGGGTATCGCTCATTTGCTACGGTAGCTGTTGGTGTCAAGAGTGTGATGAATGGGGAAACTTAAATAGATGTTGGGGGTGTCTAAGTGTTGGGGGTGTCTAAGTGTTGGGGGTGTCTAAGTGTTGGGGGTGTCTAAGTGTGTTGGGGGCGCCATTTTAGCCGTCTTTGGAGTGGGGGCAACCATCCCGAGGTCGGAATTGCCCGAGGCGCCAATCCTACTAGTTATGGCACGTGCTTTCACAACTTTTTGACTTCTGCTCATTCTAAATACCGATCAGAGAGTTATCTTTACAGGAGTGTGAGAGTTTTGCTGTAAGACTAGACAGCTGATGATTTTGCATAATAACTTCCCCATACTGAAGTATCTTTGTTCTTGCATAAGACACAAAAGCATGACTGCAAATAAATGATATTTGGATCCAATGACGCACAATAAAGCTCGTCACGCAGAAGTATAGGGAATGCGTTGCTTTACTTTATAACCTGCAGTTTCAACTGCCTTCGCTGCCTACTTGGCATGTGTCAAATGGATTAAGCCCGACACGTTGACATTGATGCTAGTCATCAAGCTTGAAGAGTTTGATAGCGTGATTGCGAATGAAGTCCAGGACCGTCTTCTCATCGTAAGGAAGAGTTTTGACCCACGAAGCTCCTTCTTCGAGCAAATTGAATGGATAATCCACCGAGTAAAGAATGTGATCTTCCGGCAGAAGAGTCCGGTGGAAATCAAGAAGCTCGGTCCAGAAATTACCAGTCGCAGTTTCATAGATATTGGTTTTCCAATACGATGAGAACGTTTTCTCCATCGGCATGCCGGCCGGTTTCTTGCGAGCAAGCACTAACGTTCCTGCATATTAGTTGCTTGGACGGAGGCAATGCTTTAGAAAGCGGGTGTCTTACTTTCATCAATTCGCCAGAAATCGCTTGGAAGGCGTTCACCCAGGTGTCCAACAATCAATTTCAAAGACGGGAAACGGCTAGTACAGAGATTAGAAGGGCCTTCTAGGGTGTCAGCGAATGGTACTTACTCGAATACCCCATTTGTACAGAGTCCGACAATATGAGTAGACAATTGTACGGCAAATTGGTGGGGCGCACCAATCACCCATGGTGCGTGTGCGAAGTCGAGTTTGTGCTGCAAGGATACAGGTGATCTGGGGTGTAGATAGACTGGGACATCTAATTCTACGACTGTTTTCCAGAAATCGTCGTAGTCCGGACTGTCGTAGTAGAGGAGTGTCGCTTTTGGTCTCATATCAGTAACTAGAAAGGATTGAGCAATGATAAAATGCCACTGACCATTGTCGGGACCAGATTGCTGGTAGTCATTAAGAAGTGCACCATGGAACCCCAAATCTTCAACAGCACGGCGAAGTTCAACTGCTGCCTGGCTTGCGTCGTGCATTGACAAAGCGGCAAATGCTCCGAAACGGAGTGTGTTGTTTGCAATTGCATCGGCGATATCATTGTTGGCTCTTGTTGCTAGCTCTTCGGCCACCGCGGGATCCGAGATGCCCTGAATACCCGGAGACGCCAATGAAAGAATCATGTAGTCTACGCCAGCCTCGTCCATGTAGCGTATGCGTTGGCCATGGATATCTTCGAGGTTGTTAATCAAATCCTGATAGTTATAACCTGTGATGAATGAGCTATTGAAATCCCTGCACAAGCGAAATCAACTTTGCTCACCTAATATAGGTGCAGCCCTGTGGAAACGTTAGCAGCTAGTCCAAAATTGCCGCATGATATGAGCCTACACTGTCTTCTCAAGTTCGGGGTAAGGCAAACTGAAACATTCCTCAAAAACGATCGAACCTTTGCCTGTATTGTTCCATTTCTTTGCGCGTACCACTGTAGGCAGAAGCGCTGCCAAACCCAATGCCAGAGCTAATTTCATTTTAACGAGTCTTTGCAGTTATCGTCACGAACATTATTCTGCTGATAAGTTGCACAAGATGCACTTCACAAATTTGGGGTTATGGTGGCTTTTATATTCATAATCCCGCCCATCCAGACACTACTACAACAAATATGCCGCTATGACGTATTTCTCCGCTAACCACTTTTTTTTTCGGAGAATCTGGTGTAGAAAATAGCTCCTTCAGCACAACATTACGTTATAAAATTGTCAGGGACATTTAAGCACTATTGTTTTCCCTGTTACATTCGTTCTCTAACCCTCTTTAGAGTTCGCAAAGGGTCTCTCTCCGAATCATGAAGTTAGATTAGATACTCGAAATATTCACACCCACAAATACCCCACAGTCCTTTCATTTATCAGGACCCTATAGCATTACAATTTAAATGATCCGACCAAAAGCCTACTAGCTTTAACTCCGTAGCTTTGTATCTCCGAACCTCATTACCAAGTCCAGACCTCGGGCTGTTTTATGCACTCACCACTAAGTTATACTTTCTCTAGGCGTGAACTATGCAGATCTTTCTCTGACATATCCTTCAGATCATTGCTGACCGTTGCACCGAGCTGACGTCCTTTCTTCTCGGGCCCCAAGAAGGCTAGGATGATTACTAGAGCGACGCAAGCGCCTAGGAATGCACAGATGACAATGGCATAGTCGTAACGGCGGACACCCTTAGCTGTGGGCTCCAACGGGTAATATTTCTCCCCTATTGTCGCCTGTATTGTAGCTGCAGGGCTCGAGGTGAGGTTACCCAACTGGTAAGCTGTACCAACAATGAAGGCTCTCAGCGCGTCGGGCGACAGCTCGATGAGATAAGTAGGAATAACGCCGAATGCTCCTTGTACGAAAAACTGAAGGAAGAAAGCAGACGCTATAACGGCGTTTGAGGAAACGAAAGTGTAGGGGTATAGGAGTACTCCTCCGAAAAAGCAGGAGACCATGATCGTCAGGCGTCTTCCAAAGACTTCAGAGAGATGGCCTACGATCACAGCTCCAGACATAGCTCCTAGATTTGCCACTACCTGTACGATGGTAAGTCTGTTTGGCGTGAATTGATATTGGTTGATAAGCATCGTTGGGTAGAAGTCTTGTGATCCGTGGGCCTGAAGAGAGTGAATGTTAACTCCCATCTTTAATGGACTAGGCTACTCACCATGAAATTGAACCCAGCCATAAGAATGACCATGTAGATGATTGTTTTCCAATAAGTTGTCACTGCACTCCTCGCTTCCCTGAGGAAAGTAGCTGCGGTTGTTCGCGTGGCGGAAGCTGATTCTCGCTCTCTCCAGCTTCTATTCTCTGGCAACGTCATTCGCCAAAGGATGATTAACACCGGAGGACACGCGCCGAACCAAAATAGTGGTCTCCAACCATGAGAAGTTGTATTGACCAGGGCTCGTGCGAATGCCGTTGCTAGAAGATATCCTGCGGGATATCCAGCCTGGAACAGACCCGAAAGAATACCTCGAGCTTCTGTGGGGCTATCTTCCAGGGCAGTGGACACGGCATTGCCGTACAACCCACCCATGGCAATACCAAAGAGCGCACGGCAACCGAGAAATTGCTCGTATGTCTTGCAGAACCCAGTGGCAAGCTCGAGAACAATGAAGAGGACGTTGTTGAAGATGAACGGCCACTTTCGCCCTGAGCGATCCGACCAGAGGCCAAAGATGAACGAACCTATAGATCGAAGCATCAAGACCAAAGTGATTCCCCAAGTGATTTCAGAGTTGGTTTTGCCAAACTCTTTCGCAAGCTGAGTGATGGTCATGCTAACGGTGAAGAAGTCAAAGGCATCCCATACCCAACCACACCAAGCTACCTATGATCGCATTAGGGGTGTGTAACCGTAAGACGCTCGCAAGTAAATGACTTACGGCAAAGAAATTCCATTGTTCTCCATTCAGCAGCCTGAGTTGCCTGAAAGGATTTCCCACTGGTGTCATGGGTGGCTTCAAATTGGTGAAACGGGTGGCCAGATACTCCCCCGGTCCCATCCTGGAGTTCGGTGCATCTGTTTGCTGGATGCCATTGACTGAGACTTTGGACTCTTCAGAATAGGATCCCATCTTTGTATTAAGGTCCTAACCGTAGATAAAGATAGCTATCTATGAAGAAAAGTTGGCGATCAAAGAAATGATCTCGGCGATCTGACCCTGCATCAGGAAGAAATGGAGATTATATACCATTCTGCAGGGCCTGAATGTTTGCACGTATCGGTCACCATTAGTGGGCTGTTATGGGCCTGTCACCCTTTGACACCCACTAGTACGTCTCTTCCACAGACCCCGCAAAACCGGGTGGGGATGGATGCCCCCAAAATGCGCCACGTTGGGGGCAACAAAAGTCCGGGGCAGCACAACTTGTACTCGTATATTTTATGCAGGTTACACTTAGCATGGCGAATCGACGACATAGCGGCTGCATAGACCCCCAAAGTTCCTTCTGTGGGCTATCCGCTCTCATATAAGCGCAACAGCCAAGTCTGCGAGGTACGAAGGGACCTGATTTCCCCATCGTCTTTGGGTATTTCCACCAATCTTTTCCGTGTTGGTGATCTTTTCACAGTTGCGTTTAAGCACAATGGGTTCTATGACATTGAATGGAAACAACCCGCTACAATCGGCATCAACTGCCAGCGTCTCATCTCTTGAACTATTCTCCCTCGAAAATAAGAATGTATTCATTACCGGTGGCTCGCGGGGAATTGGTGCAGCCATGGCCATTGCTTTAGCACAAGCCGGCGCCTCGATCTGCCTCGCCCAATCTGATACGAAGAATACTGCAACAGCAGATGTTGTGAGAAAGTTGGGCCGTAAGGCAACAATCCTTAAATGCAATTTGAGGGATATGGAGCAAGTGAAAGGGATATTTTCACAGGCTCTCGAAGTTATGGATAATCGCATCGATATAGTGGTAAACTGTGGTGGATTACTTCAAAGGAAAGATTCTGCAGACATTACAGAGGAGGATTGGGATAACGTAGGTTGGCCGGCGCAACATATCTTTGCGTTACTGACAAATACGAAACAGATTCTTGACATCAATTTGAAGGCTCTATTCTTCATTTGTCAAGCAGCAGGTCACCATATGATCCCACGAAGGCAAGGCAAGATTGTAAACGTCGCCTCTCTGAACTCCTTCATTGGCGGCGACCGTGTCACATCCTATGCAGCCTCGAAAGGAGCCGTCTCACAGGTTACAAAGGCTTTGAGCAATGAATGGGCAAAGTACAATATACAGGTGAATGCCATAGCACCTGGCTCAATCGCAACTGACATGTAAGTTGACCGTTAAATTTTCAATTGGTTGCAGTTGTCTGACTTCGAAACTCAGCAATACGGATCTAAGGTCAGACCCTGCACAATATGCGGCGCGCATTGCACGTTGCCCGTCGCGGCGATGGGGTGCACCTGCTGATTTTGCTGGGCCTGCTGTTTTCCTGTGTAGTGATGCAAGTCAGTTCATCACTGGAGAGATTCTTGTTGTAGACGGTGGACATATGGCGAGTTGAGGAAGTCAAGGTCATATTTCATGATCTCCTATATAGATCACATTTGTCAATGACAATCACTTACTAACTACTCGCATAAATTGAAAGAGTCTCGCATATTTTGACCGGGAGAGAATGCTATCCAATCAATTCATAGGACGGCATCTCTCAATGACAAACTCATTGGCCGTTAATACTACTATTGCTATATTTTATAATAAGTAACAATTTAGGCTAACTACCGGTAACACTTGCCAATAAAAACTGAAAAATGTTTGTCAGACAGGCTGCACGCGAAAAAAATTTTAATTTTGGAGTCTTTCAATTGAATATAAACACGTTGTATACATAAAACCAATTATGAAGCAAGAATTTCATAGAACACAGATCACTCTTCAATTACATTCAGACTAGTGGTTTAACATCTACCCAAGCCCTTTTCTGCCAACTCTCTTCAGCAAGCTCGGTCAGCTGGACACCTTTCGCGCCCTCAAGAAGCGTCCACACGAAAGGCTCGTCCGCAACAACATGCTTAAGAAAAAGTTCCCATTGAACCTTGAAAGCATTGTCGAATACCTGCCAATCTGGTGTCTTGGACCAACCGTCGAGAAACTTGATTGGTGATTCGATATCCGGGTTCCACGTGGGTCTGGGTGTTTGGCTCTCGTGTTGTGTGGTACAGTTTCTGTGGCGCATTGTTAGCCCCATAATTTGGATGGTTTTACTCATGAGCGAAAGACAATCCAACAATAAATAGGAATTGGCAGCCCCGGGATCTGAAAATGGACCTACCTCAAGCCAGCAACTGCACTGCCTTTTGTACCATCCACTTGAATAGTCAACAACTCATCTCGGTGAACACGAGTCGCCCACGACGAATTGAAGTGCACAACCACCCCATTCGCGAGCTCAAAAGTGGCATATGCTGAGTCGTCGGCTGTACACTTGTACACAGTTCCACTTTCATCTACTCGCTCTTTGACATGTGTAGCTCCAAGACAGGTAAGAGACTTAATGTCTCCAAACAGATTCTGGATGACGTATTGCCAATGGCAAAGCATGTCAGAGATGATGCCACCATCTTCTTCTTTTTTGTAATTCCAGCTCGGACGTTGCGGAATAACAGGACCCTTGCCATCGAAAACCCAATACCCGAATTCGCCACGGACGGAAAGAATCTCTCCGAAGAATCCACTGTCAATAAGCGACTGCAATCTGACCAGACCAGGAAGCCAGAGTTTGTCTTGGACAACCCCATTCTTGACACCAGCTGCTTTGGCGGTGTTGTACAAGTCAAGAGCGGCAGCAGAAGTCACTGCGGTTGGCTTTTCACAATAGACATGTTTGCCTCTCTTGATAGCTTTCTTGACGGCATCACAGCGTCGACCTGTTGTCTGGGCGTCAAAGTAGATGATGTTGGCCGGGTCATCCAATGCGGCATCCAGATCCGTGGTCCATTTTTCAATGCCCTGTGCTTTGGCCAGCTCTTCTAACTTATTTGCGTTGCGTCCGACAAGAATGGGATTAGGGATGATGATGTCCCCCTTGGCGGTCCTAACACCTCCTTGCTTTCTTATGGCACATATGGAACGGATCAGATGCTGGTTTGTACCCATGCGACCAGTGACGCCATTCATGACAACTCCAACGTGGTGAGTTGCAGGCATCGTTATATTGACCACTCAGTGTGGAATACGAACGAATAGGACCGGGTGAATTCGGCGGAACGAACTTTGAGTGAATCTTTCGCCCTCAACAAGACATTCGTATTTGAATTTCAACGAGCTCGGGAGTTATTAATTGTCCATAGTTTCTCACTACTCCAGCTTGAGACCAGCTTTTTGCGGTCTAGAGATCGGCTTTTCCCGCTGGGGGTTCACAGTTTGGGGGTGGGGTTGGTGGTTGCCCCCACTGGGGGCATTGCATTGCGGGGTCAACCCACCAGACTACAGTATTTTCCCGATGACGGGATGACTGCACCCCAACCTCTCCAGATTGTAGCCGTTTTCACAAACCAGATAATACCAAATAGAGTCCCAATTTACTATCAAGTATATCTAGGCCAAGTCACAGGAGCTGGAGCTGTCTATCATTTCATCTTGTTCGTCAGAGGGTACTCGATCTTTGAAACATTGTACAATTCTCGGCAGCACAGTTCACAAAAGATTACGAAATCATCATGCGCGACGGAAAGAAGACGGTATTGGTTATCAATGGCCCGAACCTCAATCTTCTGGGCACCCGAGAGCCTCACCTCTATGGCCACGAAACTCTCAGCGACGTCGAGAACGCAGGCCAAAAGCAAGGCAAGCAGCTAAATGCCAACGTTAGTTTCTTCCAGAGGTAAGTTCTCCCTAGCCACGGAATGCATGATCCGTGCAGAGCAGACTCATCAGTCTTGATGTAGTAATTGGGAGGGAGCCATAGTCGACAAGATCCAAGAGACCAGAACCGATGGCACAGACGGCATTGTGATCAATCCTGGTGGCTTCACACATACCTCTGTTGCCATTAGAGATGCTCTTCTGGGCGTTTCGGTGCCTTTTATCGAGCTGCACGTTGCCAATATTCATGCGAGAGAGGAATGGCGCCATCATTCTTACTTTTCGGATAAGGCCAAAGCAATAATTGTAGGTCACTTACAGTGCGCATGACACGTTCTACATACTGACTTAGCGAAAGGTCGGTTGCGGTGCGGCTGGATATGAATATGCGATTGCTCATGTAGTAAACAAATTCCCCGATAAAGAGAATGTTGCCAGTACATCGTAGTCGTATGGTTATGCAATTCCATTGCTATTAAATATCATATTATATCCTATTACATTGCCATATTAACCACGCCCTTTCATAATCACACCTGGGCTCTCGTACTGTTCACAGACGCATAAAATGGCCTTGAACACGAGCCGGTCATTCCATCATCCTCGAACAGCGCTTCGTACATCATGTGATGTACCCCCAAGGTCGAAAAATCTGGGGCTTATATGGAGGGTGGGGGTAGAAGACTTCTCTTGGGGGCTGAGATCAAGAGACACTCGGTGGGCAAGCTTCTCTTCAAAGTGATTGATTGGCAGATAATTCGCGCAATTAACTTGATTCATAATCAATTAATTGTGCATCACCCAAATCTATTCATTATGCTGTTTTCTTCGTGTGAACACTAGTTCTAGGGGTGTTTTACTTTATGCAGAGAAGGTTCAGCCTAGCTGAGACGGGCCCCTTGGGGGTGGGACATTCGATATCAGGGAATCTGCAAATAAGGACCTTGAAGGAAAACGGACAGCAATATGACTCTTGGGTTATAAGACTTATAACTTTCTTTTTTGTCTAATCCTAATTCACGATGTCACATCAAGTCGGTGATGATATTGCAAAGTGAAAACGCGCGATGCGAAGAGAACGAGTCAGAGTATCGACTTCGCTTTCAGGCAATGTACTTATCACTTGAAATCATTCTTTCTGGCCTTACAACAAGGCTAACATGTTTGTAGGGCGAAAATCTGCTCGATATTTCTTTGAGAAATTTCACGGCAGGACTTATTACATGCTTGTTAAGTCCCTCATACGCCTGCGCCTCAGGTGCAACGATCTGCCTAGATACTTCTCTTGCGCAATATTTGCGCTTGCAATCAGGTTGGTTGGCAATACCTACATATTCTACGGCCAGCTAATTTTTCCGCCAGAGACACAGCGCAGCTTGGTCTCAGGAAAGGCGACAATCAAGTTAGTTACAACCTTGCGATACATGCGAGAGCCGAGATCGACGCCAGTGATATCTCGATTGATGCAATCCAGACAATGCTTACTCGTCGTCAATCCTAGACTTCACTTGCTTTCTGTCCTGCCTGAATAGATCGCTGGGGGAACTCGACGCGGCCAGATGGCTTCTCTGGGAGCTTCTGCCTTTTCGTAGGAGATGGAGATCCTGCTGTTTTTGTAGCCACCTAAGCTGCGTCGACTTGTGCGTACCGCCATATGCTTCAAGATTCTGCTCGCTTCGATACACCTCCGATAAACTTACGCCCACATGGTCCGCGATTAAGTCACCCGCCAATCCGCAGCAAGAGGCGGCGTATATCAAGCCTTGTACTGACGTAAAGGCCACGGTCTTTGGTTATGATCTCTCTTAGGTATCCTAGCAAACGGACTCGTCTGCCCCGGCGTGGCCATGCCTGATAGAAAGCCAGCTCTGCAGGGTTGAGTAGCGCAAGCATATGGAAGTACTAGTAAGGATCTAAATAAACATGTGAGATCCAACATCACACCAGTATCTCAGCTCTTTGGCGGACCAAGTCGGCTCTCCACTTCTAGAGCGAAGTGGTACGATCTTCAGAGGCCAAGTGGGCGCAACACTCGCCAGTGCCATGAAAATTGCAACCTCTCCGAACTTCATCTCAACATCATTTGGCATATGATACTGGTTTGAGTTACAGCTCCGATCATACTTTGTGAGGGACGACGTATCATTCTTGTCCATGAACTCGACATTCTCTGTGCTACACTAATAAGCTTCAATACCGCGAACCATGCATACATTTAACTCTTAGCTTATGCAGCTCAAATTCGCTATTGATGATGTTACAATTAGAGGCTTTGAGCGTTGACTGGAAGATTGAGAGGTCGAGAAAGGGGTCGCATGCCGATTGGCAACATCAACTACCCTCGCGTCACAGCCGCCCTCGAGCAATCAAAGCCATCTCCCCAACAATTATGTGCTAGACGTTTAGTAACTTAGTATAAGTAGTTATTATGCCCACTTTCTGGCACGGCGCCTGAAGATCCTTGATGAGTACGCGTATCTCCTCTAGCAGATTGTCCCGCTAATACCTCAAGCCTTAACCTTTGAACAAGTGCGTTGCTTTATAACGGTCGAAATAATGTCTACTTTGCGGCTGGCTACATCCTCCTAAGTTAGTGTACTTTAATTTGTACTTGCCTTGATTTAGTCCCGCACGAGCATGCGGCCTTACATGATTACGTCTGTGCTGCTCATCACATGTCTTCTTCTCATGGAACTTTCCGCCGTTTAGGCTCCTACAGTCTTTCCTCAGCTAAAAGATCGATGCTTGCCTTAGCCTCTATTGCGGGGCAAGCAGCTTCCCAGTTTTTCCAGTTGCCCAGACTAAAAGACGCACCTAACGTTTCGCAAGCATTTCTTAAATATTAGTATACTTAGCGTTAACTGTATTACGAATTTAAGACATGAAGGCTTAACGAGGGGGTAGCTGGGTATCGTATAACAAGCTTGTGGTTCTTTCGGAAACTGCATTGTTCATAATGCCGCATTGGGCTAGGCGCTGGTTGCATTACATTCAATTTCGTCATTTCGCCACTTAAAAGCAAAGTGGTGTGAGTTCTAAACACCGTATGGTGCTAATGCGTGAAGACAGCAAGCAAGCTAATACATCCCGGTTATTACCAGCTTTACGCCTTACGCCCTTTGTCTTGTTATATGTGATAACGGACTAGGTTCGTACTACTAAACTAAAAGCCAGTATTAATATCCGATGGCGTCTGTTGCTGCTATCACCTCTGCCTTCCTCATATAGCTGATTGAGGTATAACTTTACTAAATCCAAGAAATTCTTATATAAATTCTAAAATTTGTTTATTAGTTGTAGCTTGTGTAATAATAAATACTAAATCTCCTCTATTATTTAATATAAAAGAACCTTCTCCTTCAGTCTTAGGATTACTGCCTTCCCCCTCTTCTAGTAGGGAGTTTAAAGTTTTTCTTTGGTTTACTTTTCTCTTTCTTTCATTTAAGGAGAATCAGCTTTCAGGAAAGCGTATCACTCGCCGATCCCTGAACATGACGACCTTGAAAAATTGGAATAATATGATCTGTTGGGACGTTCCTAATGACCAATTCAAAACACCCAAACAAATCTCGGATGTTCAGGCCATCGTCAAGCAAGCCTTCGAGAGGAATCAACCGGTTACGGTGATTGGGGCCCTCCATTCGACAACTGAATGCATGGTGGGCGCCGGCATCGTCATTTCAATGAAGAACATGGAGGCACTGCTGTCCGTGGATCGACGAGATCCTGAACGGCTGACCGTCACGGTACAGGCCGGCATGAGTCTGTACCAGCTATGTTCTCACCTTAAAGAAAAGGGCCTGCAGCCTCCCGTTGTCTTGGAGTTCGGCAATTTCCAGATTGGCGCCGTCAGCGGCACGCACGCCAACGACACATCAATAACACGAGAAGCGCAGTTCTCCTCGTTTATTCTCAGCGTGAAGCTGGTCACACCAACCGGCGATATAATGGAAATCTCAGAAACGCAGAATACGGAATACCTGCCTGCCATTCGGTCCCATTTTGGCATGTTCGGTGTGGTGTGCGAGGTCACGCTGCGCGTCTTCGAGAGCCAGCGGTTGCGGGTCAGTGTCCATACGGCTGAAGTCGACACGTTCCTTGACGGTTTCAAGGGGAACCTGCAGACTCTGAAAGCAGATAACGACCAGGTGTTCGGAATGCTGTTTCCGCACACCGGCAAACTGTTCTGGCAGTGCAGAAAGTTCATGGAGCCGGGTACGCCAGGCCCGCCTCCCGCGGTGAGCTGGACGGATCGGATTGAAAGCAAGGGCGTCAATCTGTACAAAGATGTCTTGCTCCCGCTGGTGAAGGCAGGCACATCGGTAAGCAATTCGGCAGCCGTTGTCGAGCTACTGAGCGCCGCCGTTATTGAGCTGCCGATGGGCATCTTCAGCCACGGTTCCTATGTCATCGATCCCTGCGATCGTGGCATTATTTACAGCGAACGTGATCCTGATTTTGATTTCTACGATTGGGTATTTCCTGAGCATCACTGGGGTGACATGGTGCGGGGGTTTCTACAGCTGAGCGACCGTTTTCGGCGGGAGCACGACTTTGCTTTGCCGTTGCCCGCGCTGATCTATTTCATCAGGCAGGACGAGGCGTCCCTTCTGTCGCGATCGCGCGGTGCCAACATGATGGCCGTTGACCCGACGTATCAAGACCCAAAAGACCCTAAGTGGAAGGAGTTTCGTCTTGCATTCAACGAGATTGCTGTGCAACACGGGTTTATCCCGCATATCAACAAGACGCGCGACGGTGCGATAAGCCATTATGCGAGGACCCAAGATCCGGACGTCATCCAACGCTACCTTCAGAAACGCAAAGAGATCGACCCCAAGGACCTGTTTCTGAACGATTTCTTCAGGACCATGTTCGCCGAATATCTCCAAAATGCACAAGAACGCTCTTCCTAGGTGATGGTTGAAATTATTCACTCTGCTCTCTTGATATTTTGTGTACTCTCGATTTCTTAACTTTAATTTGAACCCCCTGGAAACAAATATAGGAGGACTTCCTGTTATTCAATATTCTGAAAAGCAAGATGCAAGAATGGTCACGTTTCTGGTGGCCTTAGTCTGCTTATGTAGTTATGAGGTTATAGCGCATTTTGCCACAGGATTTCTGCTGTGTGATGGTTTCTCATGAGCTGTGTCCCTGAAGCAGACCCAAGTGCACAAAGTCGCGGAACACGGGCCAGTACCAAAGGTCAACATGATGTATAGTCCGGTAATTTGCTACAGCGAAGATTCGAGAATCCTCTAAGAGCCAAAGACTTCTTCACTCGTATAGCAAATTTGATGCGGAAACGACTGGGAAGTCTACTGGCGAGGAACAAGGAAACGAAATAGTCGCCGCAAAAGAAGAAGAAAGGACATCAACGAAAATGTCTGCATCCGTGCAGTATCTGGAAATCTACGACGGCGCATCAGGCAGATGGCCACATCCACTGGAAGCTTCTCGCCCCATTATTGGCGCGCTGGAATGTCTATCAATAAGGGGCTGTCCGCGGATGATCTATATTGGCTACCACCTCCGTCAACAATTGATACACCTTTGCAACTCCTGAAAATTTCATGTTGTCACAAACTTGCCTTATGGGATGACGAAGATGAGGATGGGCCGTCCGTGCACATAGGGATATTTGGTTCAGAAGACAACGCCCAGATGGACTAAAGGATCAGATCAAAGAAAAGCTGAAAGATAAGGTTCGTTGCTGGATCCGAAAATTACGTCTTAATGAGGGCGGGAACTAGGGATTCTTCAAGGAAGCAAAATTAGACGAAGAAGATACCCCAGAGGTGAAGTATTGCTTAACAAATCACGTCATGATCTGTTTAGCCTTGAATTTTGTCAAAGAATTTTATGTGTCGAGAAGAGGTATCATGGAGATATTACTCATATGATGAGGTGCGCCGAAAAATCATTAAACACTTCACTACTGAGAACCCAATCTCGAAGCAGCGAATGCTTGCTGTTACTCGGTGGCAGGGCGAAACAAGGTTCTTGTTTCATTCCAAAGATGCATTCCTTCTTGACGCGGCAGAAAAGAACAATTTCTTCATAAAGGGGTCACGCCGGCAAGGAAAGATGACAGCGTCCAACAGGAAAACTGATCCTTGGAACTATGATGACGATCGATGAGTCAAACTTATTGATGCTCAAGCTTATCACGATGAATACCGATATGTTGAGTGGAGTAAGCCGGTATGGTATGCACTTGTGCTTGTCCTGGGTGTCAAGGGGCGACGTGTGAACAACTACTCAGCAGAGGCTATTACTGAAGAGACTCACACCGCCTTGTTCAACATGTGTTCCAATAATGGCCTATTCCCAGGTTTGCTAGGGCCCAATCGTGTAGCTGCGGTCTTCGAAGAAGAGTTGGATCGTGACAACTATTGGCATTCGACATTCGAGATACCATACATCCTATGGAGTTATTGTAACACCGACACTGCTATCACTTCACTCAAGAAACCTCTAGGTTCATCTGTAACAGCCAATGTTTTAGTAGGAAACTTTAGTACTGCCAAGGACGGCGTCAGGATTGGTCAACAAGTCGAAAAGACAGCGCCCTTCATCAACCTCAGTCCTTCACCGGACCAGTTAGGTCAAGTTATCGTCTTAGATGACTAGCTTCGGGATACCCTAGTAACGGTCGACTTCAGGACGACGAAGTCTATCTCACTAACAGATCAACTAAAATCCCGACGAAGATTTGGGGACTGTTTAGGACCCAAATTTTTGGAAGAGCTCATTAGAAATGGCTGGCGTTGTTATTGGTATTCTCAGATACAGTATGGGGGCCGCAATCTCTGGACCGCAACTTAGCAATGAAAGCCTTTCAAAGGCTCTAGGGAAACAAAGAACTGTCTGTGACTTAATGAAGAGAATTATTTGGCTGCCACACAGCAGTATGATGGTGGTCGTGACAATTGCAGTCAACTGCAGAAGACGTTGCAAGTTGATCGCTGACTTACGAGGCCGTTGGGCCACTCAGGACAGGGTAAAGTTGCGCGAGCCGGTGGAGACTATCAATCAATGCTTGTTGTGTAACGTGGTATTCTAGGCGGATTTTGGCAGCACTCGACGGGACGGCGAGGTACAGGATTGCCGCGCTGCTCGCTCTGGAATAGAGAAAGAGAACATACTCTCTTTCTTCAGGCGTCATGTCCATTATGAAAAGTATATTCTTGACAGCGCCACTGTATCGTTAAACGAGTGGGAAAACGAACTACATCTCTCATTTTTCCGCATTTTAAAGTTATTAGAGAGAAGCCTACACAGTCTTAGGGATGGGGAACGCCTTTTGTTAGCTACAATGAGCTTTCGCTTCGCTGGTTATTTCTCAGACCGATACTGGACATGTTACTTCTTGGAGCATGGAAAATGTTTCCCGCGCGGCAAGTCACGGCAACGTGTGCGCATCAGACTGGCGCGTGCTTGCCGTGTCTGCATTGACAGAATGAAAGAATGGAACCGACAGGAGGAATATCGCCGCAATCAGAGACCCCGATGGACTCACAGGGACGAACAAACGCATTTCACTACTATCTTACGCCTCAAAATAATGAGCTAGAGAAAGGTTGGCGAAATTCAATGCTTGAAAACCAGCATACAGTCGTTCCGCGAGTTTCTGCCGAATTAGCTAGAGTTAATCCGAGAAGACATAGGCTTCCGCGGTTCACAGATCATGTACCTCTTCACATACGTTACTGGGGTATTGAGCATGAGCCAACTTCCTGATCGCTCCGCGCTTATCAATTTCGTAACACTGGCTTTCGAGGGCCTTGGAATCACTTTCTTTGCGCTGCTTAACGCCGATTACATAAAGAGGATCATCTCACCAATGGCTAAGAAGTATAGCTACTTCTGTCTATCGCTATAGGAGGTAGCAATAGAGCCATTTTAGCGACTGACAATCTACCCGTTGTGGAAATTGGCCAAATATCTATTATGGATAAGTTGTGTTGCACAACCACTTCGTTTGTTTATGAAGCACCGAGGCAGCAAGAAGAAACAAACCAAAAACCAGAGACACAAGAGGTGGTGCCAAAAGCAGATCCCCAACACGAAGAGGCTGCCCCGAAAGAAAAAACTTAGCAGAAGAGCGGCAAAAAAAAGAAGAGATAGGATGTGAACAGTTCAGAAAGACACAGTCTCAAGGCCATAAGTCGCCAGAGTACCAATCTCCCGCACTATCGTTATCGAGGCGGCATCTCCCAGAGACCCAGAGAGAGGATATACCCCAGGATCCACAAATACAGAAATTCTCGCCAGAACAACCATTGCCCAAAAAGGAGCAGTCATCAACCACACCACCGCAAAACCAACAGCCTCATGGATGGTGGCAAAAAAAGTACAATTCCATCATGTCTTTCCACTTCCGCGAAACTTGGCCACAGGAGCTCAAGGCACAGAATGAGGTGATGCTTGAAGACAAACCCCCACACCCGCAGACAGTAACACGAAAGTCGAGGAAGAAGAGCAATCTCATAGATGGGGCAGACGATGTGTAGAGACTTTCTCATCTGTAAGATAGGGTTAGGTATTCCCAGCAATTCTACTCAATGTAATTAATTATAATCCTACAAAAGTTTACCGAGGGGCTTATTTTTTTTCCCTTTTGATAAATTTTGGTAAAGACACTGTAAATTCAATAATATGCAAGAAGTGCCCAATATATTTAAAACTTAATATAATAGTATTTTAACAACCTATATAATCGTATATCGCTAAACCAGACTTCGTAGAAGGATATCACGGCAGAGCTAGCGATGTATGGGCGTATAGGTGCCTCTTGGTGGATGTTTCAACGTCGGTCTCATAAGATGTCAATTGCATCACATCATTCCACGCTCGTCGGACTCGCAATGCTTTTACTTTCATTAGAGAGGCGATAGAAACACCGATGTAGAAGGTTGGATCAAAGAACTGTGGGAGGAAAACAACGAATTGTTTGGAAAAGGTGTTCGAAGTAGCCAGACTCGTTTTGTAGGCAAATACCAAGACCAGATTTAACATACATTCACTGACGTTTGCGTTGTTCCATGTCAGTAGCCAAATAGTCATAGATATCGAGGCAATGAGCACTTCGCTATTTGGAGAGTATCCTTTGTTCGAGCTGATGATCGAAAGAGAGAGGGCAGTCTTTTGGGCTCATGAGTACGATTCTCCCAACGAAACACTTAGTGCAGCTTCATGTGAACATTAGCATTCAACACTTCAAATGCTGGAATCGATCAAAGATGGAATAGAAACGCAGAGGTAAAATGTCAAGAATGCGCCCATACTTTGTTCGAGTTGGGTCAACATGCGCTCTCATGGACGTACCGCTCATAGAATGTGTAGTTATGGTGGCAGGCTAGTGCACAACTTGTACCTACTTGTCACTTCCATTATCTGCCTCATGTGTATTCGTTGGCTTGGTCTTTCCTGATGTTATTACAACAAGTTTCTAGCCTCAGAATGGGGAAAGAACTGGTGATTTTATTCGTTCTCTATCTGTACTTTGAAGCATCAATCTACTACATTCTAAAGTTGCTCTTTTTTGAGCCCAGCTAGCAATTGTTCCATGCACGGTATCAAATTTGGATAAGCAGGTTATCAGGCACGAAATATTACAGTAAAGTCGGACACATGGTTCGCGGATTCATTGCTTCACCGCTTCAGCGCTTCTTCGCTCTTAAGCTCGTTGTCCATCCACTCCCACAGCCTCGTAGATAGATTCCTGTCTTTTGCCACGGCCGACTCATTCCCAGGAACGCCCACTGGCTCATAATAAGTGCCACTCACTACATCAGGACTAGTCATTGCCCATAGGTGATTTCGAATACCAACAGACACGGGCACACACAAATGTTTCCCAATAGGTGCTACGACGCGTACAAGGAGGCTCTCCTTGCCTAGACCCCTAGCCATGCCTGTGACAATTCTTCCTGGATGCACAGCAGCTGTTTTGATCTCAGGATGATGGTGCGCGAGTTCCCGTATGAGCCCAATAAGAGCTACCTTGCTCTGTCCATACCGCTGTGTATAGGACTACAATGGAATTGATATGTTAGCATATAGTCACGAAAGATAGCATGTCAGTAACGCACCATGTCTGCACAGTCAGTTCTCAGCTTATCAAACTGAATCCCACCCTTTGGGGCCATGGTGTGTCCCTCGCTTGAGACGACTACAATGCGTACATCAGCAGCACCTGGCTTCTGCTGTGCCGTGTGCAGCAGAGTGGGCATAAGCAGTTTTGATAGGAGGGCATGACCAAGATAGTTGAGCCCAAAGTGAATTTCGTAGCCCTCTTGTGTTTTGCCTGGCGCCATGCGAATTATGCCGGCGTTGAGTAAGAGGATGTCGAGTCGTTCCTCTTTGGCTACGAATTCGGCGGCGCACTTGCGAATACTCTCGAAAGACGTAAGGTCCAGTTCAAGAAAGCGCACTTGGGTCTTTGGTTCAGAAGTGTCGCGTCCTTTGTCGTCGCTGGATTCTCCAAAGGCCTCATGGGTGATGTGGTCAACAACAGCTTTTTTGGCGGCCTCATCCCGCGGGAGATCGGCAACGTAAATGCAGGCTGGCCGGCCGTGTCTCGCCAATTGAATTGATACCTCACGACCAAGATCCCCAGCAGCTCCAGTAATGAGGACGACCTTGCCTGCCAGCGATGGAACATCACGCGAAATCTCAAAGTCGGCGCCGGCGCTGTTGCGCGACCCAAAGAGGGTGACGCGGGCCATCTCTCGGAGGTCACCCATGGTGATGATGCAGATGAGGATGACGAGGATGAGGCCGATAGCAAAAGTCCAAGATGTGGTGTAATAATCCGGCATGTCAACAGGAGTGTGTCGCTTTTGGCCAGGGAGACATGGGGCGAAGTTGTGTGCCTAGGTAGATTTTTGAGTGCGGCATAGCGGGAGGAGCCGGGCGCTTGGGTGACAAAACAAACAAGAGAAACAAGGCTGACACCGTTGTGGCAGTGACTGTGCCAAACAGGACGAGGGAGCAGGGGTTTATATTGCCTGCATATATATCTTGCTTTCCGTTAGACTGGGTGATGGTTGGTGGTTGGTGGTTGGTGGTTGGTTGTTCGGTGACCGGTGGATGGTGGACGGTGGACGGTGAAAGCACGCCGCGGCATAATAGTCACGCCCAGAAAGGGAGGCGGCGACCTTGGTACCTTCCTCTTGGGCTCACAGTGAATTGACATGAAGATTGCAGACTTTGGCATCCTTCACGTCTCGCGCAAGAGCCAATTTCAAAGACTTTTGTGAAGATGTGAAAAGAGCTGGAGACCAACGCTAAAGTCGCCTCTCTGGTTGTTATTTCTCATTAATGTAAAGTTCCTGCAGGCCGCAATGTGAGGCCCAATGAATGCATCGCACACAACATCATTGTGGAATCAACACATTGTCCCACTTCAGCACCCAATTACATGATAAAATGCTTGAGGCTATGCTGGTCGTAATAACCCCCTTTATGCTTCGCGTTTCTAATCATGAAAACCACGCATCATTTGCTTAATGCTTACTTTCTGTCGTCCCCATCAGTGCTGTGATTGCTTTCCCAAGCCGAAAAATCAACATCTATCGTTGCCAGGTGCGACTCAAGGTGGAGTTGTGAGGAACTCTTCTTGTCGAGAATGGATCCCTCAAGTTCAGAGAAAGTGTCCAACAAGCTGTCGTAAAACCTCCTCCGCTTATTGCGCTGGCTTTCAAGACTGCTAGGGGTGCGAATGTGCTGAGCCAAAACCTGGGCCCGATACTTTTCAGCCTGATTTTTCCGGCCCCTCGCAGTATCTCCGCTGGACCAGAGGGAACGGAAAGAGACGAGGCAAGCAATTACAAAGGCTGGGCCAAGTCAGCTCAAACATGCCCGAGACGCAAGCAGATTCAAAGACTTACATGTTATGTACTCGATGCACCACCAGAACGCCATCCATACCGAGTCTATGACCTGGCGGTCTGTCTTCGATACTGCCTTGAAGACACCACCAAAGACGCTACCGCGGGTGATGGTGACGCCAATCGTGAAGCTCACAAGTAAGAAAACGCTGGAGAGAACCATCTTCTGACGCCGACTCAATGCCGTGTTCCAGACAATCAGCACGGGAAAACAAATGACTGTCGACATCAGCAAAGCAAAATTGTCTTGGGTCCTGGGAATGCTTACTGATCACATCTGAAAGCACATCCATAACGATAGTAAGAATGAGGAACAAGTATATCTCTTTCACTCTTGACTGCTTTGCGCATTCCATGGTAATGTGCATTATATCGCCCAGCTGGCAGTCATAAGGGAGGAGTGCAAGGTTCACTGCTCCGAATCCCACGACGAGAACAAGTGCAACCCACCAAAGAATCAGGTAGGACCGGACTTGGTAGCCGATACGGTAAAACAGCAGCATAAAATTCAGCTTTATGAGCCATATGCCGATAACAAGCAGAATGAATGCGATGACCTCTCCTCGCAAGCCAGAACGCATGTTAACAAAAAAGTTTATATCGGGAAGCTTTTGACGATTCTGAACATGGAGCATCGAGTACAGATCGCCTAGGTGTATTTGAAGGACTGTGGCGATTGCGATAAGAATTGCCCAGGCGGCGAGTATCAGGTAGTCCTCGCTCAATAACCGGCGGAAGCACACAAACCGGATACAGAGACGCAGGATACAGATGGCAGTACATATGCCGACGCCCACCCAGAGAATAATCTAGAAAAGGGTCAGTTTATAAGTTTCGGGTTTTTTACGTATGTTGTGGGAAACGTACTTTGAAGGCATGTTCTGATACAATCTCCTTTGTCGTCGGATAAAGGACACTCCCTGATCCGTCCATATTGTCCGCTTGGTCGATGCAAATGTAAGAGACTGGATGGGGATCCTCAGTAGAGTCTCCTTGGAAAAAGAATTCCCAGCCCGTGAGGGTAACAAGTGTATATAAGCCTGTCTGACCGGAGACACTTAAGCTACGTCTTGGCTGCGTATGCAGCACAGCCTGTTCTTCCCCCAGCATCAAATGCAGCCCTCATCTGGAGACTACCATGCATATACTTATGGAACCCGATGCAAGCGCCGCCAGGGCTGCAGCTGCGAATCCATTCAGTTGCGGTCGGCAAATGACGACCCATAACGTTTGCAAATCGCACGCAGATCCACACCATTGGAATTGCCATCCTGCAGCGTCAGAACAATACCTATGGCCTTGTAGTATCTAGTTTTCTCGGTTTTGGGGTCGATAAGCATGTTCGGCGAGGTGTTCCTGGCCATTTGGAATCTCGAATACGAAGCTGGCCCCCACCCACCCTCCACGCGGGCACAGCTGTACTCCCCGAGCAAAATCCCCCATTGGTCGACACATATTACCTTGTGGTTTATCAAGGCTGGTAATACCCGAAAACCATACGCTAAGTGAATCCTTCATCCCACCGAACCGCGGTATCATGCTGGAACAGGAAGGCCTGCGCCATATGTTGAGAATGCAGTGGTATTCAATCGCTAGGCATCTGAAAGTTCACATAGATATATTTATTATTAACATAACACGCCAACTAGTCATCTAATCGAGGTACTGAGATACACAAATCAGCGCAAGTAGTACAGTGCCTTCGACGACAACAGGATCGACTTTTGCACTCGGCCTCTGCAGATCATTCACTTTGTGGGGAAACACCGGCAGCCAACACCTACAAGTAAGCCTACCACCCCAATGACAGTAAACCGTCAGATGGTGGCTGCTGTCCAAACTCGGTGTTATGCTGCATCATCCTTGAGGAACGAACAGTCTGGGGTTGCAGTGCCCATTAACTGATACATCTCAAGTAGAAGTGGCGAAGAGCTGTGTCACAACTGTTGGTATTCTACACAGAGCAGGATGACGGACTTTTGGCCTCCACGCGCTATGCGACAATCAGTTTACGAGCCCATTCATGTACTTTGACAGTGGTCGAAAATTGAGCCTCGTCCTTTGAGGCACAGCTCACTTAAACGACCACCGTACGATCCACACGCCTGCTGTTTCGACATCCAAGTTGTCTCCTTGAAAGCTAGCTCTGTGCATGGGTTTGCTGTAAATGGTGGGATGCGCGTTGGTCCCATGCGGCTGCTCTCGTTCCGAGCGGAGGCTCGAGGCAGCATCGGACTCACGTGGCGGCAGGCTTGAGCGCATGGAATTGACGCTCGACCTGGTCTTTGGTGCCGGAAAGTTTCAGTGTATGCGCAAGGTCATTGCACTCATGGGGTACGGAAGCTGACCGACAGTAGAGGCGAAGATTTGACTTTGCCATTATGTATTAATTGCAAGAAATAACCCGCACATGGAGTCCATTGCCATTATGCAGATGCACCACTTCAATGTAAGGACAATGCTAGATGCAGAAAAGAGGAGAAAGGAAACCATAGACCTGGCGGAAATCACGTGACAGTTACGATATGATAGAAGCATTAGAACGAGGCGCAACTTCTGCGCAGGTATCACGCAGAACCTCATGGATTACGGAGACAAGTATTAGTATTGGAGAGTTATAACATCTTAAGATAATTCCTTCAGCTTAAATAATGAAGTGTTCCCCAGTCCTGGTCAATGTCAAACAAAGTCAAATCTGCCGAGAATGTATCGGTAAATAAGAAAGCTTCAGATGAGTCTTCCTGTAATTGCTCACTTCTAGGAAATGGATTGAGAAGATTGTAGCCTAGATACTCGAGCGTGTGTGAAGAGGTCCACGGAGTTTGAGCATCAGCTGCGGAGCTCGTAGTTAGAGAAGACGAGTCAACGCCACCATTATAATTCCAAGAGTTTTCTGAAACGCGCTCATCTTGAGACTGGATAATTTGTCTGTGAACCACGACTCCAAAATACGGAACCTGGATGGCTTGCAATTCACCAACGGTCGAGTAATCGCGGGTTGGTTTGCTACCAGAGTTCAAAAGCAGACACAAGGTTTTCTGGCATTGAGCAGCAATCTGACACCCTCGGGAACTTTTTTCGTTGAAGAGCCCTTCCACTTGGGAGATTGTGCGTAGATCATCTTCAAAAGTTTGTTGACTGATCAGCTTCCTTAGGCTGGAATGTCCAACGAGCAAGACGATGGTCGCGGTGAAGCCAACAAAGTCACTCGTCTTGCAGTCAAACAGGGGAGCTCCTTCAACGTTGTCGCGAAGCAGCTTATATCGCTTTAATAGTTTACGCGCTGCTTCCGTGCAAGCTAGTTTGCTAACGTCTGCTCCAGATGTTGTGGTTGATTTCGTCATAAAGGGTAGATGGATATACATTCGGACGTGGAAAAAGTAGAATTGTTGTAACAACCGATCTCTTAGCAAGTCAGATTGTAAACCTGAGCGAGTACCAGACAAGTCGTGTGGAACGTCCCACCATTCAGCTGGCATAATTGTGGCAATGAGATTCATCTGTTCATCTAGCTCCATGGCTTTGGCGAACGATAGAGTTCCAGGTATGATATTCCGATCGATGATTTTTCCGCCCATGAATGCGCATTGCAAAACAAACCGATGATCCAAAGATTCTGGTGTGGACGCCATATTTTCTAGGATTGGGCCATAATGAATGTCATTGAATCCATAGGGGAGGCCGAGGAGCATGCTGGAAAAGCGATCACCATGATAGATAACCCACCAGATCCTTTGGCGTTCAACGGTGTTGGGGCCTTCTCGATACAACCCCTTTTGGGAGATTTAGACTAAGATTTATAAAGAAAAATGGACAAGGGGTCATACCATCAGTTGTGCTATCGCCATCCCCTTCCTCCAAATATACCAAGCTCGTCGTGGCTGGCCAATATCCGTAAAACATTTCGCTAAAAGGATCAAACACTCCATGCCTTGGATTGTGGTTGCATAGGCCGAATCTGAAATGACCAGATTGTCGACAATTGTAAATAGATTCTCATGACTCGGTTGTACGCTACGGGCATACGCAGCAACGATCATTCCCACTTCCGCTGGATTGTTGCTGGTATAAGTGCGCGTAGCAAATTCCACGAGCTTCTCAGCTGCAGCCTGAGTGATAGCGTGAGTCTTTTGACGAAAGCTGTTCCACCATGCGCCATGTTGCAAAAGCGTTGCTATCAGATCATCATAGCCTGGGAGCATCGAACGAAGCGTTGCGCACACGGATTGAGTTTTACTTGAACCAAGGAGGTCGGTCTGAGTACTTGTGACTTGTAGGGATTGTAGTTGAAAAGCCGGTTCATTTCCTGATTTGCTTGAGCCTAGAATCTGAAGCTGCCTCTCAGCTTGATGCATTTATTATGATGCTGGGTGAGGTACCTCTGCATTTGCTAAGACGTTGACAATGGGAGGCCAATGATCAGTATCTGAAGTTGCTCCTCCCAGGTCCGGGAACTCCACCGGACTGTGATTTCTGTCAGAGGCTGGGATCCGACACTTGTACTCACCATTGAAATTATCGAACGGACTTACCTTGTCGTCTCTCTTACCAAAGCGCTATCGGGGGTCCTTTGTGAGATTTTATGTCGCTGATCAACACATCGGGAGCCACGTGAGGAGCATGGGACGCAGACAGAACTCCCAGGCCGATAACTGCAACGGATTTTGCGCCTCCGACCTGATGAAGTTCAATTCAGAAATTGTCATGAACGTTCTGGTGGTTTGCTGAAAATATGAAGGTTGGAGTTGTACGGAAATCACTCACATTCAACACAGCTATGAGTGCCTTTTCTGAGCCTTCTCTGACCACTGAAGGCTGGGGCTTCCGGTGTTGCTGATATAGAAGCCTCCATCTCTCTATTGGCGAAATTTGAGCTGGCGATTAGACCGCGCCGAGTGTCTGCTTCCGCGTGGTCGTCATTTTCTCCGTCCGACGGAGCAGTGGAGGCGGTCGAAAGGCTTGGCCAACGCTCGTCCGTTAGAGACCGTTACGGAGGTCATATGATGCTGACACATCGTATGCCTCCTAGGCGAAGAGGGTGCTGGTCCCTTGGCAATACTGATGAGAAGTGATGGCTGGTGAATTCCCCCACCTTTGAGAGCTCAATTCTGCAACGTGACAACCGGAAGTACGCGAGTTTATCCAGACCACGCAAATACTTGGGCAAACATAGATTATTCTCATCTCATGGAACATTCTTCAGGTAGTATTGTACCATTCTCGTTAAAATAGCGTGTACATACATTATAGCAAGTCCGTTATGCTTACATATTATGCGGCATAATAAACTTACCAGGATGCTGATGTGTCAGCAACTCACGCCGCCACTCGTGATAATAACGGTTCCACGAGCTCCTTCGACCTCTACTCTAACGCCGCCCTGCCGTCCGAAAGGCTGACGGAAAGCGGTCGAAACTCTTGTTTTCTTTCGCAAGCCTCGTCCATTGTTTGATGTGATTTGCTACTTCACCAAATGTCAAATCTGCTCCGGCCGTCTTGAAGCAAGGCCGACTATTGTAAGTCAGACTGAACATTCAGATCTGTAGACTTTCGTTTCCGTTCCGTAATTCAGCTGGAAAAATGGCCCTATATAAATCCCGCTCTATTCTCAATTGGAGTAATTGCTTCATCAATCACTCGATTAGAAATTACCACTCCATTCATCATCAAAAATGGCACCCCTAATATGGCTTGTCACAGGAGCCACCTCTGGTATCGGCTTAGCTTTGGTTGACCACATCGCTGATCGTGGTGACAAGGTGATCGCATCAGGCCGAAAGGTTGAGGAAAGAATTGGTCATCTCAAATCGGAGAACGTTGCACTCCTGGAACTTGACATCACAGCAAAGCGGGCAGATATTGATGCTGCAGTGAAAAAAGCATGGAACATATTTGGACGAATTGATGTGTTGGTGAACAATGCTGGAATGTTAGCAATGAAGGCGGCCGAGGAGGCCGAGTAAGTCCCCAATATCATATCGAGAGATCGAAGTCTGACTTATGGCAGTGATGCGTACGTCGATCAAATGTTCCAAGTCAATCTCTTTGGCCATATGCACATTACACAGTCCATCCTCCCTCTATTCCGTGGCCAGGGTCATGGCAGCATTGGATTCACGTCATCCAGCACCGCCTGGGCCCCTTTGCCGTTCATGTCGCACTATTCTTCTTCCAAAGCCGCACTGAGCGCCTTTGTCGACGCTCTACACAAGGAAGTCAAACCACTTGGCATTCAGTGCGTATCATTTGAATGTGGCGGCTTCCCAACGCAGCTCGGTCAGCCACGTGACGTTTCCCAGGCTGGCTTTGGTGCTGCTGGACCAACAATTCTGGACTATCAGCCACTATTTGGCGAGTTGATGGGGATGTTCGCTGCGGATCTGATGGCATATATGCCTGGCGACCTCAACAAGGCTGCTGTCAGGATTGTTGATGTGATTAAAAGAGAGGGTTTGGCAGCCGGGAAGCCATGGTCAGTCCGGGTCGCATTGGGTTCTGATGGGATAGGCTCTGCACACCGAAGGTGTGAAGAACAGCTTCAGTTGCTAAAAATCTGGAAGGATGTCAGTTGCAGCACTGATCGTGATGGACAGGCGTATTCTGAGTCCAAGAAGATGTCCGAGTTCGCATCCGTTTTGGAGCCCGGAACACAAGTGGGATAGCAAGAGTATCATACACATGGATCCCAGACATCTATTTTTCTCATGTAATGCACCTCTCTTATATACCTATAAAGTACTTTATAGAATATTTCGAAGGAAAATGTTGCGCTTCGCCCTCCTCTAGGAGGATTGAAACTTCTTGAACGTAATCTGTATTGATGATTTAGATAATTTGCACTGATTACGCATACAATCTTGGTGCTCAACTGGAACGCTCCTGCCCTTAGACTGCTCTCTGATCAACCGCCAAATTGTGCTTCCAACCTACAAGTTGAGCCATCTCAAACCAGAAGCCTACAGGAGGAGTAGTGAAAGAGGCCTCATAGGCATCAATGAGTGGAGCGTCCCAGACAAGATCTACCTCATGAGGCTTGAGCCATTTTGTCTTCTTGAACAGCTTCCAGAATATGAACAAAACTGGAGCCATAAAGACCATCATGTAGTAGGTGAGCAATCCTTCTACAGTGAATTTGCCAGGCAAGAATGTCGAGTATCCATAGCAGCAAACAACGCAAACCTCAATTACCAGCGCAATCCAAGCACTGTAGGGCTGGAAGTATCCAGTATATGGAAGAGTGTTCCGATCCAAGCCTTGGGCCTGACATGCCTTGTAGAACGCAATGTACGTCACACACATTACGATAAAATTAATAACACCACCAGCAGTTATGATATTGACCAACCAGTTCAAAACTGTTGCGGAATTGTCGGATAATTGAAGGAAGGATAAGAAAGGGAACAGCATAACCACAACGAAGCAGTTAATCGGAACGCCTTTCGTGGTGCATTTGCGGAGAATTTTTGGTGCGCGGCCTTCCAGGGCGAGTGAGTAGAGACTCCGAGTGGCACAGTATGTGAGCGTGTTGCCGGCTGAGAAGATGCTGGTGACCAACAAGGCGTTTACCAGGTGCGGTAGACCAGTAATTCCAAGATTCCTGCGAGGTTTAGCTTTCACGCATCATTTCCAGATCAGTAGACAAACCTCATAGCAATCACATAAGGAGAGGCAGCCGCACTGCTCTCGCCTGAAGTGAGTACATCAACAAGCTCGCGGTCATTGTGTGCAAGGACAATGCCTACACACAACGCTCCCAGGATAAAAAATGCACCAAATCGATAGTACATGGTCTTGAATGCGTTCTTGAGATAGACGCGCGGGCGTTTAGCTTCGCCGGCCACCATAGAGACGTACTCGGGGCCAACTATGCAGAACGATGCTGCCCATAACGCACCAAGAAATCCTTCGAAGCGCCCGAGATCGCCAGTTGAATACAGGCTGCCAAGAGGGCCTGGATCCCGCCAGTGACGAAACCCGTATGCATCCTTCTTTGGATTTCCTCCCACCATTGTGACGAAGGTGAAGCAGTATAGAATGATGATCAGGATAACTTTACCGCCTGATAACCAAAACTCGGCTTCGCCATAAGCTTTTACAGCTAGGATATTGCATGCGCTGTGCTTTGATTCAGTACCCAGACCTGGTCAAACGACCTCGAGCGACCAACGGGGTGCGGAGCTTACGCGTATAGAACAATCACAGCAGCACATACTGCTGCTACAGGAATATCGTCTCTCCAAAATTTCAAGACCAGGTTGAGGGCCGTGATCTCAAAGGGAACAAGCAAAGCCTCGTAGAGGAAGAAGTTCCAGCCAGCCATGAAACCAAAGGCATCATCAACCCAGTGGCCGGCGAGTCGTATAAAGCCTCCACTAACGGGCATGAAGGTTGCCATCTCTGCCATGCAGTTGTTTACGAGTCCGATGACGCCAGAGTATGCGGTGTAGGCCAGAAGAATCCCCAAAGGACCGCCTTTGTTGAGAGCACCGCCGATACTGACGAACAGAGCTGTGCCAATAGATCCTCCGATTGCAATGAGCTGGATTTGACGATTGCCAAGGTGCCGCTGAAGGCCGTCTGAATTGTCCATTACCGTGCCATGTTGAATGTCATCCCCTGTATTGGTTTCACCGATCACATCCCCTGGGTATTTCTTCTCCTCCTCAGTCGTCATGGCTGTGGCGGTAGTTGTGATTCTTCGCTTGATAGGCAGATTGTGTGTGGAATGATTTTCGGTGAATGGTGGCGTGGAGGTGGAACTGGCAAATGTGACTTCAGGAGAGGATGAAGGGGTAATTTCGAAGAAAGGGGGCGCGAGACAATCGCGAGGGAGAACAAAGGAGAAAAGTACCGAAGGCCTCGCCCGCTACTATATAATAAGAATTGTTCGGGGATTGGGACAGTTTAAATATCACCCCGTGAGAGGAAGGGCCGTATTACCCCAGCGATGTGGACTCGCTTCCCCACAATGTGTGGAGAGACAAGCGTCGACCTCGATGGCAGACACAAGGTAATCCATGTCTTCAGATTGGTACATATGTATACATTCAAACACTAGGGTAACGCCAACGACCCAAACTTGCCACATCTCCGCAATCCAGCCAATCATGGACCAACAGTTGATCCCGCATGGTGAAAGGGACTCGGAGGTTGTTGCGGCAATATACCAATACGTACGGTCGAATTATCGGGTAACTTGCCGTAGTTTAGTAGCATCCGATTGGTGGTTGTAGCATGCTTATCGCAATACAGTTGGTATGTATGCTAGTAAGAGGAAATGAAAGAACATATCTACCGTAGCAGCGAGAGAAGAAATCGGAATCGGGATTGAAGCACAAGAGACAGTTGCCTTCCAACAGCGGATCAAAACATCCCTTAGATGCCACCAAAACATTTAAGTTCACATCATAGGTGTTATTTGCACTTGGCTTATGGGTATTGCGAAGGCATGCCATGCTCCTACACCATGGCTTCAAACAGAAGTACATTTCAAACGATCATCTATGTTCTGGTGGTGAGAATATCGGCAACGGATCAGACCTTGGGCTCTCATCCGATGTCTCATTGTGGCAGTGTTTGTCACAGTCTCCGTGGAAGATCGCAGACCATCTCCCTACAAACATTCGAGTAAACTCATCTCTGTTATAGATACCTTCTTCAACAATGCGCTTTGAAAGCGAGCCAATCATGTCACGGTAGTCTGTCGTTTACAACTCCCGCAAACGTCCAGGAGCCGATAACTCCAACCACTTTCGCATTCAACTGCCTAAAAGGGCTAAGCCTGGCGAGTCAATATCGCCCATGGCGTTTGCTCGTGGACATGTCCCGGATGTATTAGGAGGAATGCTTCGCCACTGCCGGTGATGAATACTTCTAATAACGAGCTGATAGTTCGCCCGGACTCTGGGGCTGCGGATGGTAAGTGGCTATCATTCACGCCGCACTCGGTCACCGGCAAACTGTCTCCAATGGACCCCTACTCCACGATTTTTATCGCGATAATGACTCGAATGCTTCCGAGATAAAATAACATGGCCTGATTTGGATAAAAATTCTTGTTAGTATGTTAAAGTTTCAATTCTGGAAAGTCAACATTTGTCAAGTATCTCCGTATACGATGTTTAATATTATGGGGATCGCGACTCAACTATGATACGAACATTTCCCTCGCACATACAAACAAGATCGAAACCCGCCTCCTAATGTCCCCAATCATATTACCTATCTTTCTTGGTTTGATGCAATCATCCTGGGATACAATAGTTCCATGTTCAATTGTCGTTAATGCGGTATTGTTGTATGCACTGGCATATCTTCTCCGAAGACTTTAACATACTCAAAGGAATTAAACCTGCCGTTTGTAAAACTATAGGTCAGTCAGCCATATTTGGTGAGCAATAATATTTACCTACCGCCCCTCTTCTATACCGCCCATGACGAATCGGACTGCTGGTCATTGAGTTAACTATGTTATCTTATTTCATGTCTGAGAGTATTCGTCAATGGAAATTTATACTTTTTAGTAATGACCTGATCTTAATATTATAGAATACTTATTATGACTTCCTGTAGCTGCACAGCGTTACCCGAACACATCATGTATTTTAAGTCTTGGGGAGTCAGCAGCTAACCTTCACGTCACATGCACGAATATCTCTTGACCAGAAACGTAGGCTTTTTCGCGGGCCACACATCAAATCACAACTCACATACCATGGTTGTATTTTGCTAATTGACGAGTAGGCTTCAACTTGAATGCAACGGCTAGACTCAGTCCTTTAAAGGCTCTCGAATCCACACATCAGCCCGCCAATGAGATAATACATATTTATTGTCGGCATCTACTTCTAAGAAGTATGGGCAGTTGAGGGTTTTCAAACTGGGTATCCTCAACCACTCTGGAGCAGGCTGTGGAGCCCACCGGTTGTCGCAGCCTGAGAACATACGCCCAAGCACGACATTCCGAATTCTTACCTGGTTAGAGATACCTGCGCTGGCTACGCAAGTTGCATCATTACCCCTAATGAACAATGTGGGTACTTTCTTCGCGTCTGGCAACCCTCTAGAAATGGCCAAACTCCGGGGCCGTTCGACGTTGAAAATGATCACATAACACAATAATGCTATCAATTCACAAGAACCTTACGTAAAAATCCAAGAAAAAAAAAAGCCAGTAATGTCAATGCTCATGCCTCCATTCAGCCGATCTATGATCTCCATGCTATTTTGAGCTTTTCCGACGAACGGTCTCATTGGATGTCATGATGAAAACCTTTTGCATGACTCACAAAGCCCTTCTCCATTCTTACAAAAATCCCAAACCTTTTATATTAAAGCCACGATGCAGAAATCACCAGGAACCCAATCACCTAATTTCTATCTCTCTTGTAACAGTAATTGTAGTGTTGTTCGTTCCTGGCTTCATGGGTCCTCCCATCTTGGCAACCCGCGTCTTGTTATCAATTCTCTGGTCCCCATGATTCGATAATATTGCTTCCAAACTTTCTGTATCCCCGCCCTTGTTTTGTGGATTGAGGCTCTCCTCACTGGACTCCTTGTCGACATTCGAGTATAGACCAGGGCGCTTCGTCTTTCTCGGCATCGATCCAACGGTATGTAAGTGCATGCTGTCACCTGGTGACTTTGGGGTCGCCTTTTGCGAAGATGAGCCCCCGTTTTTGCTCGAGGATTGGTAGGAGCTGTATTTTCCGACCAGAGTGCGCCAGAAAGGGCGGAGCGCAGGGAAGGAGCCGGCGATGATGAGGACGTGATTTTCGGCGCTGTGAGGCGATGTAAGAATGGCGAACGACAGCACATGGAGAAGGTGTTCGATAAAAGGGACATTGGACATACAGATACCAGATAGTAATCTCAGCCCACGAGTGGGTCATGTCAGCAACGTTAGAGATGTTGGCCATTGCAACGACCTTCATGATAGTTGCGAAAGTGCCGCTATACGAGTAAGCATAGGCAGAGAGAATCAGGGTTCCCATGGACTTACAAAATACTACCACCCATCAATATGATCAAGTTGCGCTTGTCTTTTCGGGGAATGTTTAGATTGCGGATGAGAAAGTATGGCACTGAGGCGCAGAAGACATCCATGACGGCGTTATACACTATCCATGTCAGCGGATTCTATCACTTACATCGTCATTCATCATGTACTGACCTGATACTGTCTTTCCAACTACATCCAAAACCTTTGGGTCCAGGCAAGTTCCAGGTAGTTGAGGCTTCCAGGACTTTTCCACCGGGTTGCAGAAAAAGATCATAACACAACAAGACCCAATCGAACCTGCGAACAGGATGAATAGGGGCGTGTAAGCTATGACTTTATGCACCCAAGTAACGGTACGGCCCATTATCTGTGGCATCGCGTCAGAACATTAGGGTTATTGGTTGCACTGGCATTGACTTACACGCATGAAAGATATCACAATGGATGTCTTGGTCATGAAAGCGCTCGCAATTGAGAAGATAGGTGCAAGAAGCACATACATGATTGCCATGGACTGATCTTCTGGGTCGGTGATTTCCCATATGTGTTGCCCGAATCCATAGGTGGTACCAACGCTGACGAGCGAGGTGCATACTATCGAGAACACCTGGAAGCAGTTAGATAATTCAACGAATCATGGACAGAGTTGCTCTGTACTTACCCAAGCGACAAGCATACACCAGTCGTCCCATCCCACCGTGGACGATAACTTTGCGCGTGTGAAGAGTCGCGCCGCGATGAATAGCGTTGAAAACGCGGCCAACGTCCATCCCACCGTGTTCAACGTCGATCGAAAGTCGTACATGTTGAGTGTGTCGTCTGCTCAAGCCACCAGGAGACCATCCAACGGATCTTTGATCAGGGAAATTTTACATAGGTGATTCGGCTTTGGTTGTTAACTTGGAGCACAAACTGGGCGAGGTAGGAATTTGGATGAAGGGGATATCAGGCAACTGGCACATCGGTAAGTCCGTAACAGCATTGGTTCAGTGGGGAATTAATACAGTCTCCTCTTTTTTTCATCCTGCCTGGAGCCCAATTCCATGAAAGTACATAAGAGCGTAGATCCCTCCATGGGGCCCTGTGTAAGAGCGGCTGGGGGCGGTGTGGAGCCGTGCGTCGGATGGCAACTTGTACGGGCCGTTAACCTAGTTTACCTCGCGAGTGTAAGTAGTGACGGGCCCGCGGGCACCACGGGGGGGCATCGGAAGGATCAAACCTAAGGCTCTGATGGCTCATATCACCATCGGATTGTGAAGTAGCGAGGGCTGACCATGACTCGATGTATCTTGGCATCCCGCCACATGAAAATAGCTGCTTCATGAGGCTTACAATGTGTAGCGAAGAGGGTGGAACGATCTACTGCCTGTGAGTGTGAGGCCTGCTTCGATTCTTGACAAGAAGGAGAGGCCTATGGTTAGAAGTACCCAGCCACCTGCTAATCTTTTATTCAAATTCTACAGCATCTAATTCATACCCACCTATTTTCTTACTACGTACAACAATCATCTCAGTAAGGTGCCCACAACTTATCTGGCCATGCTCACCCGATACGAAACAAAAAAGGGGCGGGGCGTCGGTACATCACACCCTGGTAAAGGTACCCATTTGCCGATAGCCACACGGAATAAGCGATGGGAGCTAAACGTCTAATCCGCCCGGCCTCGGAAATCCTTTTGGGCAATACAGGCGATAATGATAGCAGGGGATGGCAGAAGATGAATGACCTATTGGTCACCAACTGTGGGAGCCTATCTTGATCAGTGTAGAAAGGCGAAAGGTTCCAAAGTCTCAGGACGAAACCCTTGGCTAAATACCAAGAAAACAAAAAAACCCTTACCTTTTTCCTAAGCCCGTAATCGGTAAGATTGCTATGCCGTGATTCCTGCAGGATGGCCTGCATGCATACCAACACCCAATAGGATCAGATCCAATTGCGTAGCCATTCCCGCACGGATGGTGCACCTCTGCAGCACAGATATTTCCCTCTTCGGCCTCCTGGTTTTGTCCTGTCCAACCCCTCTTTTCAATCAATTCTGTGTCTATCACAGTGACAGGTGTTGGAACCACTGGAACCATGGCATTCACAACCATCCACCTAGCTTTAGTTGTGCTCACTGTGTTGTATATCCTAAATCAGAGACGCCGTAGGGCGAAACTTCCCCCTGGACCACCTCGCCTCCCTATAATTGGGAACTTACACCAAGCACCTGGCGAGGCTGGTTGGACGACCTTTCACAAGTGGATTCAGCAGTATGGTCCTCTCGTGGCAGTTGACTTTGGTGGCACCAATCTGATCATCATCGGCGATTATGATACGGCAAGGGACTTACTCGACAAAAGGGCCAACATATACAGCAGTCGACCACGCATGGTGCGTAAAGCATTTTGGCATTGGAAACTACTTAAACAAGAAGAAAGCATCTTGGTACTAACTAACTCTTCCAGGTGATGGCTCAAGAATTGACTTGCAAAAATAAGCACATCATGTTCAAAGCATTTGACGAAGACTTTCTGCTCCACCAGCGACTCGAAGCCTCAGTATTGAGTCCACGCGCATCAGCCTGCTACACCCCTATCCAGGATCTGGAGAGTAAGCAGCTACTCAAGAACATGCTTGGTTCCAACAATTTCCCAAAACAATTCGAACGCTTCACATCAAGTGTTGTGTATTCGATAACCTTCGGATTGCGTATTGTGACAGGCGAGGAATGGCAGCTTCAAACAAGCCACGAGTGTCTCCAGAACCTGACTTATGCCGGCCAAGTAGGAGCTTGGATTGTGGATACGCTACCATTTCTAAACAACTTGCCCTCTGCCTTCACACCGTGGAAGAAAACCGCTGATGAGTGGTATGAAAAGTGGGCTAACCTGCACATTACCAATTTCAAAGATGCCTTGAAACGCGAGGGATGGAACTGGGCCAAAGACTTCAAAAACGCAAAAGAGGCCCAAGGGCTGACTGAGATGGAGGTTGCATGGGATTTGGGAATTCTCTGCGACGCTGGCGTCGAAACAACCAATGTCCAACTCCAGATCTTTATTCTAGCATGTCTCGCTTATCCCGAATGGATCCCAAAGGCGCAAAAAGAACTCGATGAGGTTGTAGGTCACGACCGCCTTCCGGATTTTGATGATCTTGAGAAACTTCCGTACATCCAGGCTATTGTCGAAGAGAACTTTCGCTGGCGCCATATCGTCCCGGCGGGAATTCCTCATGCCACCACTCAGGACGACTATTATAAAGGCTACCTTATTCCCAAGGGTTCCACAATCATCCCTCTTTTCCTCGCAATGCGCCAGGATGAGCGACTTTTTGATTCACCACTTGATTTCCGGCCTGAGAGATGGATTGGGAAGTCTCAGCCCAGCAACTTTGGCTATGGTCGAAGAGTGTGCCCAGGGCGTTTTATCGCGCGCAATTCACTTACTTTGGTCATTGCCCGGTTATTATGGGCATTCAATATTCGGTCCAAGGACGGGAAGCGGCCCCTTGTCGATGAAAGCATGTTCACAACTGGGTTCGTCTCTGGGCCGAAGCCTTTCGAAGCTATATTTGAACCGCGGTCTCCGACGCACAGAAATGTGATTGAGAAGTCATACGAAGCTGCCGACAAGAATACGGCTCGTCTTATGGACGAGGTGCGGAAGAGGCAGGTTTCCGTTGGGCTGAACCCTCGTGCATGAAGTGTGAATGAGGCGTATGTGAAGTTGATGGTGTCTGTATAGTACCCGATTTAGTCATCGCAATGGCCAGCGGCAAGTGGGATCGGGATACATTCAATGTACAAAGCCCGTCAAAGTTGAGTAAATACCCTATGCAGTCGACGCTATCACATGAAGTGTACGAGCGCAAGTTTTCAACTTCCCAAGCTGAAATTCGCATGGTCGGCACAGAACATCATCTAAGATAGTGCTGATCGTTCTGTGTCGTGACAAGTTAAGTCAAGGATCTTGTATCCAATACCCGGAATATGTTTGAATGTCCGATTAATAGCTTCACATTTCCCATTGGCCTGGTAGCACCATGCCATCATTGAAACGTTGCCCTTAATCTCGTCCGCTAGCTGGACATCAATATCGCGTACCCAAATGCGTTGCAGCGTACCAGGGGCTTCAGATGAACCGTTCTCATTGTCCGTATTTAAGGGAGCACTTTCAATTTTCCGTTCTTCGAGGTTGATGACTTCTGCCACCAAGGCTGAAGCGAGCTGTCCATTCCATAGACCTTCTTGATGTGGTAAAGATCTCAGGATACTGGCAGCTTGATATCTAACCATTGGGATACGACATTTGAGAGCGGTGTAGAAGACAGGTAGAATGAGGCCTACGTCAACTGTGAAACCAGCTGTCCTGCAGCCAGTCCGACTCATTTCCGTAGATCCCAAGTTTGCGGTTACTATCTCCATGACTTCCAAAGCCCGAATTATGATTGAATTAAACTCGGATGTGTATTCGTCGAATACAGCTTCGTTGTGTCGCAGGCATGTGTTGGCCATGATCTGAGCTAAGGTGTGGTAAATGCTCAGTAACTTGAACGCCATGTAGTCCTGGATACTTCGGTGTTGATCAAATTTGTTTTCGAGGCTAGAGAAGGCCTCTTTCCATGATAGTAGAAGTGTTTTCATATGTTGCTGGCGAATATGGAGCTCCAGAAGAAAGGCTGGGACATCTAGTGTCGCCTTCTGCTGGTGTTGGTCGTTAATCCTCAAAATTTCAATGATTATTCGGTCCAAGTGCAGTCTGGCTTTAGAAAATGACCAGACTTGCGCAGACGGAAAGGGAATATTTGGAAGACCATCGGTAAGGCGCGGGAAAAGAAATATCCGGGAGATGAATGCATTCTGAACATTCAGTCGAGAAAATGTCTCAATGAGCCACCCATCAATACTTTCCTCCGATTCGGAGACCTTTTCAAGAAGCTTGAGACCGTTTAGGAAATGGAACTGGCCTATCTTGTAGCGTCCAATAAGGTGCTCGAGGCATGTGAAGACTACGCAAGTGGTAAGAAGCACACGAGTCGATGCTTTCCCTCCTTCCTGGAACAAAGGCCCCATGTAGCCGATGGCTTTGTTGTACTGCCGAAGAGCGAAGTTGTTTTGCCCCTCCCATGGGATTGCATTACAAGTACGGTTTTTGTGTGCTGACGCCAATGCCAATGCAGCATGGAAGACAACTCGCTCCTGCGAGCTTGCCTGGAATATTAACATATCCCAAAACCCCGAGTTGAAAATTCCAGGAAGCTGGACAGTTGTTTTTCCGTGAAACCAGTCCAAATACTCACCCTCCTCGCCCGTCATGGGCGCTGGGAATGGTGAGATGTTACACTGTACAGTGGCTTTAGGCTCTCTGTGGGACTTTGAGTGGCCGTAGGTATTTCCACCCCCGCCCCAGATTCCATAGCCATCGCATATGCGGCCTGTGGAAATGCATCTTTTGCAAACGGGCCACTCCTGGTCGCACTTGATTTTACGGATTCTACGTAGCGATCAGCTACATATTGGAGACGAGCGATAGTCCGGCTGGCTTACCTGCAGGTTCCGCAGCGGGCTTTCGTTACAGCTTTGATCTTCATGGGTACTTAGTACAATCAGTTGGTCTGATGAGTTAGTCGGAGGAAAAGGATTGGGTAGACTGGGCGAGTGAAGTCGGAGGCACATCTCGGTGGTATAGCCTTCGAGATCCCTCCGATCCTGAAATCTGACCTGCTTATCCGATTGGACAGTTCGCTGACTCTGCTTGATGATTGGGTGGATGTTGGCAATCGGGCCGGCCAAACACTAGTACTTCACCTAGCTCCGCCTATACATTGCACATGAAAAGCATCTCAGAGCGCAGGCAACGCCGTCATAGGTAGCCGGAAGGCGGATTATGCCAACCACCGAAATGATAGCCACAGTTTTGCTTAGAAATGATAACTACTCGGTAATCTCCCCAACATGGCCGGGCCATTTCGTCCGCGCTACCTTCACTGACTGAACAGCAGTAGTGGAATATGGTGGTATGAGGCAGGGACGTTGGTCCGCTGTCTGCGAAGGAAGAGGATGGAGATAAATAGCCACGAATGCCACGGTATGAATGTAGAGTTGCCAACACAGTCTACTTTCTTCCGTCCATAATCCTTACTATTCTCTGCTCATTGACACCGCTTCAATCGAACAACCCTCTCTTCTTCAGGATGTCTATCGTTGCTGTAGCCGGGGGGACTGGTAACTTAGGCCGAGCTATCGTGGATGAGTTGGTTGGCTCAAAAAGCTTTCAGGTGCTCGTCCTTGCTCGAGAAGTGAGTTTTATTCCATACCATTTCTTCGATTCGCTAATAGGGCATTGCAGGCAAATGCTGCTAAGGAAAAAGAAATCGGGGCAAAGATCCTCGCTGTTAATTACAACGATGTGAACTCCATCTCCAAGGTTCTAGAGGAGAACCACGTAGACACCGTCATATCAACGCTCAGCTCAACTGCTGGCATCGACCCGGAACTGTCGCTCATCAAAGCCGCAGAAGCATCCAGCACCACAAAGCGATACATTCCAAGTGCCTGGGGTATTGCGTACACGCCTGAGTAAGTATTCAACGCCACAGTCAAAATGATCAATTCGCTGAGTCCCTTTGAACTAGTGTGATTGCAAAATTCCCTCTTGGAAAGCAGAAGGCGGACGTTCTGCAATACCTTGACCAAACGTCCTTGGAGTACACTTCGGTCAACAATGGCTACTTCTTAGACTATTTCGTCGCGCCTCATGCTAAGACCTACATGTCCAATATGGCTCCCGTGATTGATATTGCCAACAACACAGCTGCTATACCAGGATCAGGCGACGTACCCGTCGTTTTCACGTACAGCTTCGACATCGGCCGATTCATCGCAAAGCATCTCAAAGCACCCAAATGGGACAAAGAATCATTCATCATCGGCGATAAAGTGACTTGGAATGAGTTCTTGAAGATCGCGGAGGAAGCAAAGGGTGTCAAGTTCAATGTTACACATGATGGTCTAGATGCTTTGAAGAGTGGTCAGGTCACCGAACTTCCAAGTCACCAAGCTATGTATGCGTTCATTCCGAAGGAAATGCTTCTTGGAATCATGGCATCTTTTGGTGTAATGTTTGCGGAAGGAGATTTCGATTTCAAGCCCGCTCGTTCGTTGAATGATGCCTACCCAGATGTCAAGCCTCATACAGTCAAGGAGCTTATCAATCAGGCATGGAAGCGCAGCTAGGCTTTTGCGTTAGGTAACGGCCAGAGTCGTTAGCAAATATTGTGTTCGAGCCTGTAGCGTAGATGAATTCATCAGACTTTTGCATCACGCGATGGCCTAATAGAAACAATGCTTATGGTTATTACTAAGAAGCTTGACCGATCTTATTTTTGACTTTCCCCAGTTTCAATGTCACAGAAGTGGATCAAAGAAGATGTGGTGAAGCAGGGATAAACATTTGGCACGACCAAAAATTGCCCAAAGTAGTTTGTACCTACACAAAAGAAAAAATTCTTTGTGATCGGATGATCAAATAGGACGGCTCATTTTCAATGTAGGTAAGATTTAATCTAGAAACTAGAGCACTGATAAAAAAGGTTGGTCAAACGCAGAAGTATAAATTTTGAATATAAAATGAAAATTTAAACCTAAAAAAATAAATTTGAAGAACACTCCTTTTGGTCAACTTCAGATTAAAGATGAGTATCTAAGTCCTATGCATTTCTACTATGTGGGAAAATCGTAGGTTTGAGGAAGAGTATTTTGTGTTGCTGATTACTTATATCCAGTAATCCCTACCTTGTAATGTTCGACGTCAGGAGAACATGCAGGCAGGCGCCCCCACTTTCCTATCTGGAAAGTATGATTGCACTGTCCAAAAATTGAAGTGCCTTTCCAAGAGTCCTAGCTATTAGCATCGACTGATGCTCCATGTTTGGTTTACCAATAGGCAAGGATAAAAGTGATGACCAGGAGACCGGTAGCCAAAGATCGTAATTTAGAAGCAGACAATGACCAAACTCATCCATGAATATCCAACCAAGTAAAAGGCAAACTATGTATTACCGAGCGTCTGAAGATTTTGGAATCGTCCAACGCACTCTCATATTTGAGGTCAGATGAAATGGGAAACTATAAAGCAAGGTGACCCTCGTAAGATGATTTCCGTTCTTGTATCAGTTGCCAATCTGATTCAACGATGGAGCTATCAAAATTGCTTCACGGCCTTCTCAACTTCCTCAGCTACAACTCCGAAGCTCCTTCCGCGACGGAAGAAACGCTCCATGGTGTCGATGTCTCGCCTCAAGGAAACTACATCACCAATGTGCTGTATGAAGGTGCACCGGCTGGATATATGATCAATGTCGGCAGCAGTAAGTGTATACACGAAAGGAATATAGCATAGGTTCTAATTAACACGCCATCGAAGCCCAAATGTATGTCAGCGAACCAAGGGGATATGTAAAAGAAGGGCAGGGCGTGCTTTTCCTTGCAGATGTCTTAGGTCTTGCTTCATCAGAAAATCTCATGTATGTTGGCAAGAGTCTTATTTCTGCGGCGATGGATTCATTGGATTCCAGGCCCATAATCTGACATCCTTTAGTTTAGCGGACAGCTTCGCCCGAGAGGGTTACTTTGTTCTTGCTCCAGACATTTACAAGGGCCGACCCGCACCCGACGATCATGATCGACCTGATTTGGGTTTTAACGCTACGCACTACCTTCTGGCCCATACAATTGCAGAGACGGATCCAATTGTAGAGCTGGGTATCAAAAACCTACGAAATACCTTCAATATCTCCAAGGTGGCAACGGCTGGCTATTGCTTTGGCGCTAAGTATGCCTTTAGATTTGCGACCGAAGAAAGGCGGGCGGCAGGAGTCGGGGTTGATGTAGTTGTCGTTGCTCACCCGACTAATGTCACTGATGATGAGATTAAGGTGCGAAGAGTACCAGCAAGTATTGTTGCTGGACGTACGTTACAAGTTGCCAATGCCATTAGCAGAAGATAGAATCTAACAATAGGCAGAATATGATGCTTTGATGCCACCAGAGAGACGATGGCAGACTGAAACAGCGCTTCTTGACAGCGAGTATGGATCATCGATGGATCTCTACTCTGGCGTTCCCCACGGGTTTGCTATTCGAGGCAACCTATCAGACCCCGTGGCCAAATTTGTAAAGCAGGAAGTGTTTACCCAGCATATTACCTGGCTAAATTACTGGATGCCTAAGGTAGATGGTTATAAAGGAAAAAGCAGCGAAGCTTCCCTTGTATGAGAAGCCCTCGCATGTACAATGGAGTGTGTTGTCCGTCGTGGACGATTAGCATGAGCCTGAATTTAATCCAGACAATTATGTGAATAGTATTACAACACAGGTAGAAACTGTTCTCAAGGAATCCAATTCTATTCTGGTTTATATGGTGACGTGTAAGCATGGCTGCGAGTTGCAAGCCTGAGCAAGGTCTGTCAGTAAGTGCAAAATACAGTATCGCAGAACTTTACTTTAGCATTGACCGCGCATTTGCAAAGCACGATTTCATATTCAATTTCGTATTCAATGCCATCATGAATACATCTAATCCCGCATAGTTTGCGTTACATTGCCCAAGCGAAGCGAGCAATGCGAGCACCACTGCAACCACCACTCACCAATGAGTCAAATGAACCCCAATGAGTCAAAACATTCACAACCACGACGCACTATCCTCTCTTCACTTATTTCAACTTTCCACCAGGTCTAAAAACACATCACTCGTCAAAGTCTCATTCACCCCCAAAAATGCCACCAACACCTTCCAAGCACAACACCAAGCTCTCCCCGGCGCTCATCAACAAGATATCCCAACTCTCCTCGCGCAATGAATTCGATCCACGGCCGGTAGTCTTGATGACATGCGGTGTTGCAGGTACGTATATATCATCAGCATTCGCAACATTTCCTCACATCTATATCTGTCTACACCGGGCACACACACACACACACACACACACACACACACACACACACACACACACACACTATAACCCCCATTCATCAAAAACGAAGACCACCGACTAACTCCACCGCAATGCACACACCCAGGCGCCGGCAAATCCACTCTCTCCCACCTCATAACATCCACATTTCCAAACTTCACTCGCCTCTCAATCGACGCCTGGGTATATACAAACTACGGTCTCTGCGGCGTAGACTACCCAGAAGATAAACACGAAGCATACACAAACGCCGCCAACTCCGCTCTCAAACGCGAACTAAGCGCGCTCCTGAAAGAGCATCAACGCGACGTAATCCTCGACTTCGCCTTCCCCTTCCGAGACATGAGAGACGAGTGGCGGGATGTGGTGCAGAGTAATGGTGGTAGGTGGGTGATGTTTTATCTTGGGCTGGAGGAAGGGGAGTTGAGGAGACGGGTTAAGGAGAGGAATGAGAGAAATGTTAAGGATAAAGATGCGGATTCGTCGTTTGTGCTGGAGGATGAGAGGTTGAGTGCGTATTTGGAGGGGTTTGAGGTTCCGGTGAATGAGGGTGAGATTGCGCTTTGTTGGGGGGATGGGGATACGATTACTTTGGTTTGATGGGGTTTGTATTAGACAGTGTGGTGAATGGATGCGCATAAAGAGAATTGGTTATTGGATTTGTGTAATTTTGAATTTCTTAGTCGTCATGGTGCGACGATCAATAATGTTTGTTATATACATGGACCCCATGGTGAGGCCACTGGAAAAAAAAAAATGATGTGCAAAGAATCTACATATATGCTGTTCCAAATCGTGATCATGAAACAAAAAAGAACATTTCACATTAAAATTTGTTCTGGTTCGCGTTTTCCATCAACATGGTCGAATCGGGCTTGTACTTCTTCGAGAGCAGGCGGACGTCGTATTCGACATCGAGGACGGCGCCGTTCTTCTCGTTCTCAATGGGCTTGAAGTTCAAGAGCAGGTCGTCCTTGACCGCGCAAACAGTGTCGGTCTCCAGGTATGGGTCGTCGTTGGGGTATAGCTGAACGGTCACGTCAATGTAGTCTGGATGAGTGATCATGGCGTGAATGTGAGCAGGGCGGTATGGATGACGGCCCATTATCTTAAGAAGTTCGGCAGAAGGTCCGCTTGTGTCGATGGCGTATTCAGTGGGCTTCAAGCAATAGAAGTAGAATCTGCCTTCTTCGTCGGTGCGGAACTTGCCGCGGAGATTGTGGCGGGTCTGGTTCTCAGGATCGAAGACATCGTATTTGCCGTTGGTGCTGGCCTGCCACATGTCGAATACAGCTCCCGGAATGCCCTTGCCAGTGTCAACATCCCGGATGACACCATGGAAGTATGTAAGCTCTCCGTCACTGGGCATGTTTTGGACTACGCTGCTGCCGAGCTCGCGGAAAGGTGTTTCGGGGGACCAGAAGGGTCCTAGAATGGTAGAGGAGGTGGGTACGAGTTTGTGCTCGACGTCGGTGACTACGGTGTGGTTGATCTCATCGACAAGACTGTTGAAAAAGGTGGATAGTCAGCAAATGTGCATTGGACGAGGGAAAAGTTCATATGTAGTGTGAAGGTAAGTACTCACGATTCAACACCCAGGATATCGCAGACTCTCCATGCCTCGTTTCGGTTCTTCTTGTAGGCCTGGCCGATTGAGTTTACGTAGTTGACGCCAATGATCCACTCTTCTTGGGTGAGCTCGACCTCGCGGCAGAAGTCGTGCAAATGCGAGATCAACGAGGCGAGGATTTCTCGGTGGCGGGGCTTCGTCTCGGCGCTCATGAGATTGATGACATGCTGGGTGAAGTTGGGGTCGAACTTGGAGGTGTTGTTCTTGACTCCAGCAGTGCCATTGGCGCCATTGGTTCCGTTTGTCGTCATGGTGTGAGGTGATGTAATGAATAGATGGACAGTATCGTATGATTGGTGACCCCCAGAGGAAAGAAGAAAGAAATGGATGCAGAAGGGTGGGTGAAGTTTAGAATGAGGAGGAGTACAATGCGGAGAGGGGTGACGTCTGCCTTTATAAAACTTCCCCAGAGCCCCAAGACCCGTATTTCAACTCTAACAAATCCCTAACATCGCAGCCGACCAGAAACTGCAGATCAGGCGACGCATTCCGCCGCCGCAAGTTGCCGTGAAAGAGGGTCGGTAGTTGACATAAGGCGAGCTCACAATTGGATGGAGAGCATGCCATATGATGCCGCACTTTGCTCCAGCCTCCAAGAAGTTCAGTAGCAGATGGATAAACAAAAAACCGCCCGGAAGAGAGCTCGGCCGGCTGGTCAACGGTTCTGCTATGCTGGTTGGGGTTAAGAAAGTGGCTGCACTAGGTGTCTTTTGGCTTGAGGCGTGAAGGAACCCTGCACTGCCGGCTACGGACATCGGCAGCGGAGAGGAGAATGGGGAAGAGTTATTACTAAGTACAAATGCCCCGCGATTTGGAAGGTGGCGGTTCGAGCTCGGCATGCTGCCCCTCAATTTCCGTATTTTCCCCATATTTTTGTACATCTGTGCACATACATACATAAGAGTACTGCCCGCAACCCATGCTACCACCTACACGTTCACGATATTTATAAAATGAACAAACTATGGCCACTATGGAAATAGTAGGAATGAGGGCACTCATTTTCTAACCTATTACGTCCATGTTCATCCAAGTGTCTGGCTTCCGACATCCAGCATCACCCGGAGGATTTTCGTATTTTGCTCGGCATTCAGTGACGCAAGTATTGCACATCATAGAAAGCAGCACCTGATCCCTATCACTTCGTACACTTACCCCCAGCCAAAATGCAATAAAGATACAACGACCCGATTCCCTCGCGACATAGGTAACCATCATCTACCACTCCAGCAAACCTACTCCCAGACACCTCCAAACCCGGGTAACCTCGTCATCTGGTGTAACCAGAAAGAAGTCAGATATATAGGCTCACATATTATAGCGAATGATCTCTCCATTCTTGAAGCGCAGGTCACCATGTACGGAACAAGCAGTGTGAATTACAATCACAGTATTAGGCACTGCGCAAGAAGTCATCTCCACCGGCAGAAACCGTCGCGCAAGTATCCAAGCCAGATGTGAATTCCCAGTAGGCTAAAGTCCAAGTAAATGCCAGCGACAACCCTCTCAACGAGAACTTACAACCGCCATACTCTTGTATCCTCTACACACCAAGCACTGTACTAGGGGTCGCACGTGTCGCTGCAATTTAGACACGGCTCCATTGCTGAATGAACTGAACTGCCGGGTACCAGGCCAAGCGACCAAATATAACTGTATCGCCGCTAAAGTGCGAGTCCGTGAATCAAATGAAGAATCCCGCGTCCAATTGGCCAACGTGCAAACTCCCATAAATACCATACCGGCTCATCTTTTTGTTTTATGATCGAGCTAGCTGTGGGGCTGGCTGAATCTACGTAGATGTTGTGTCAATTCCAGGGACGGTTTTGCTCTACGCATGGCACAAAGTCTACTTTTGGTGCTTTTGATGTTATTGGTGGCTAGCTACCATGTGTAGTGTTTCAAATGCTCAAAGTATTTTATACTATCCGACTTCATTCCCTCCAAGAGCTTTATATACACTGATCATGCCATTTCCGTCCCCAGGCCCGCAACTTCCGCAGCTTTCGAACGGACTCTAAGCAGTAACGTTCTTGAGCGGCCAGTTAATGCCCTTATCAGCTGCACCAGTATTTCCCAGACCCGCGCAGTTATACAGTCCGACGGCGTTTCCGGGAGTGGCCCTCATGTACTGCAGGTCGATGCATTCTTCTATTCAAGACTTCAGCGCTGCGAATCGAATGTTATGGTTAGGAGAGTTGAGGTATGTTGCTTACGAGGACTCTTTGAAGGCGTGACTGCGATGCGGCCGTCTGCCATAACTGTCCACTTCTGGCCTTCCTCCGTTGCTGAGCATTCTTTTATAGCGATGGGGCCCATGTCCTTCCACCCGCTTTTGCCGGCGTCCATGCAGAGCGTCGTGTTTGCAAGCTGGATCGAGGTGTTGCCGTCCTTGAGCCACCATTGCTGAATCGGCGTACTGGCGAGGGTTTGCCTGGAGGAAGAGAGAGGTTAGTATCGTCGAGGCCGAGTTGGTGTTTTCTTGAACCTACACAACCAGAGTCGCACCAGCGGTGTTTGTCTTCGGTTGCACAACAAACTTGGTGTCCACAGCGGAGGTCATGTAAATTGCGCGGTAACCAGCGGGGATCTGAGCAAGACTGCTCGCGGCGAATGCCAGCATGAAGAGAGGAGCGGCGAACATGTCGAACAGGTTGAATCGTCTTTCACCGTAGAATACGTATGTGCCCGGTACTGATCTCTAACAAAGTAGTAAGTAAACCATGGACGACAGGAGCATTTATATGTACGAGTTCCAGCTTTGTCTTTTGATTGTGAAGATTTGAGATAGCCAGGGTTGGGTTAATATGCGGTAGTTATTATGTACGAGTGGCAATAAGCCCCCCCAAATAAATTAAGCCTTCGTCCGCACGGCACTAAAAAAGGCTTGTTAATTCTTGAAAATAGTTCTTGTCGTGGCTAATTCATTAATTGTTTATTGCAATTGATGGGGACACAGCTATGGAGCGTTTCCCCACAGATCGGCAGACGTGCAACGAACCGAGTGCTGGTGAGAGTGGCTTCAGCTTCTCCGCAGGTGCGTTTCTCTGGTTAATGGAAACAGAAGCGTGCGACAGTTGATTATGCTACTTGCTTGTTGAGTGAATGATCAGTGAGAAGATGCTTCTATACCTACCATAGGTATAGTAGGGTTGAGAGCAATAGGTGGACCATAGAATTTCTACAGTACATGGATGACCGTCCTATTGATTCCTATGCAACTCTTCGTCATCAGAGGGGTGAGGACGATCGAATTCTTAGAATTCATCGCCAATTATCAGTTACCACAGCGATGCCTATCGATTCCTCAGCTCCTGCGCGAGTTTGTATCTTTGCTGACGTCACAGATATACCCGGCCACCCACTTGATCGAACGACAATACTATGTCATGAATTCTGTCGCCAGGCCCTCAAGCGACAATTCCAACCTAATCCTGCTTTATTAGGATATGGTTATGGCCATATACCGCCCTCTTTTGACTCACCTCAACCAGAACATGTTTGGTTCGTGTTCGATTTCAACGTAACATCGGAACTAGAGAGGGATCAACTCTTGCACGTGGATCACTTCGTCTATCTCGCGAGCCGGCAAGTCAACAATAAGCTTTAAAATAAATGCATCTTTTTAGCCAGTCATTTAATCATTTACTAACTTGTGTTTCGAAAATTCTTTTCACGTGTTCAATGGGTAACAAAAGCTAGAGAGCGGGCAAAAGTGTATGTTTGGCGCGGAAGTGAGGAGCAAGAGGATATCTGGAAATACGTTTGGATACATCGTGTTTGGCAAAGCAAAATTTACGGCGTCCCTAGTGGTGTCTCCCCATACATCTAGGTAGTCTTGTTCAGGCTCATCTTCAATCGCTATATGATTCGCATCCCGCTGCGCACACACTGGAAGGCCTAGCACTCGACATAAGTTTTGGTGTCAGAATTAGCGCCATGATTTGGCTGTCCAATTAATAGGTAGGGGATTTTTTTTTTACGACAGATGACTATCATTGTAGTATACGACTATTATCTAATAGTCCTCAATAGATAAAACATATTTATATGATCTATTATTTATAATAACCTAGTATTGTAATTGTAAACCCATATCAGATACCTGATTAGCACTAAGGTTATTTTTTATTCTGAATAACACAATACTAGTATTACCCCGAATAGGGCATATATTCTATACTATTCTAAGGACTGGCTAATGGATTTAATAGAGTTAATAGAGTGATAAACTCTCATTGCTGATACTTGGGTAGCTCCTCACCAGCAGCCCACTTGAATTTGCTCCCAGGATGGTCATCAAGCAGCCTATTGGACCCCAAAAAGACCTCCCTAGCCGTCGCACCCTCCTTCTCAACCGATGTCCTGAATCGCCCTCGTTTCTGTAGCTCTGGCAGTAGATACTGAATTATATCCTCAAACGTGCCTGGATTGACGACGTGAGCGAGATTGAATCCATCAACACCAGAGACTTCAAACCACCGCTCCAGTTCATCAGCCACAGTATTGGGTCCACCAACAACCTTTGCCTGCATTCCCCCGAGACTCAGGTACTCGACAATCCTTCTCTTGGTCCAAGGCTCGTTATCGGTCCCCGGAACCGTGGCGGCCCAGCGAGTCACAAGAGACTGAAGTCGAGGAGAGTCGCTGACGCAAAAATCTTCGTCGTCCGAGTACTTCGACAAGTCGACTCCCGTCCAGCCTCCGAATAATGCTAGGGCACCCTCTTGGTCGGCGTAAGAGATGAACTCTTTTCGGAGCGCCTCCGCATCTTCATCAGTGGCTGCGACAATGACCCCGATTCCTACTAACACCTTGATGTGCGACGGATCTCTTCCCTCTCGCTGAGCCACTTGACGGATGTTGTCTACAGTCTTGCGCACAATCTCTGGAGTCTGGCCACCCACAAAGATAGCTTCCCCATGCTTACCACCAAATCCGTTTCCAGCCTCGGATACCCCTGCCTGAAACAAGAACGGCGTGCGCTGGGGTGACGGCTCACAAAAATGGGGCCCAGGGACCTCGAAATATTTACCCTTGTGTAGAATCTGACGAACAGCATCGCTGGCAATGTACGTGCCGTTATCGCGGTCGGCAACAACAGCATCATCTCTAAAGCTACCTTCCCATAACTTATAAACCACATCCATGTACTCGTGCGCAATAGCATACCGCTCATCATGCGGTATCTGCTCCTTGAGTCCATGATTTCGCGCCGCGCTGTCGAGATACGACGTGACAATATTCCATGCAATTCTCCCCTCTGCAAGGTGATCAATAGTTGAAAACCGACGGGCTAGCGCATACGGCTTTTCATACGTGGCACTGGCCGTGACGCCGAATATCAAATTTTTGGTCGAGGCGGCCATGGCTGGGACAAGGTACAGTGGGTCGTTGACAGGGAATTGAGCTCCTGCTGCTAACGCGGGTACTACATTGGCAGGGCCTTTGTAGACATCGTACGGCCCCAGAGTGTCGGCAATAAACATGGCATGGAAATTCGCCTTGTCGAGTAACTGGGCTAGGTCCGTCCAGAATGATAGCTTCTTGTAGTTGTCGGTTTTGCTCCTGGGATGGCGCCACAGGCCTGCTGCTAGGTGGCTCGGGGTGTTCATAACAAAAGCGTTCAGAATCATTTGCTTCTTTTCGGAGCCCTAAGGCTGATTAATGGATTTATTTTGGGTAATAGAGAAGAATTACATTTGGCTGCGGTGAGATTTTGTCCGTCATTGCGGTGGTAGTAATTGTGATTCGGACGCTGCGGCCAGCAGAACCACACGTCTAAGAGCGAAACTTTGGGTGGTATTGTTAAATGTAAACAGCAACGATCCTTCTCAGCTTGATTATAAGTGTTCGTGAGAGCTTCAAGTAAGAAGAGTATGTTTTCCATATATGTTCGAGCACTTTCCCGATCCCTAGCTATCTTCAGCATTCATGGCTCACTCATTTAGGACTAGCCTGGGTATTCGCCATCTCCTCCACTTCGCACGCGAACGCGAACGCGGGATTCGGTCCACTCACTACGAGGAAGTTGAGTCGGTCTTAAGTGTACTGCCTTATTTCCGGATGTTTCTATCCTGTGAGAGCTTTTCTAAGCTTACAAATGGGCGGATGTCGGCTGCGCTCCCCAACGCTTCACAAGCTTAGCGCAGACTTACTTCCCCTCGCTGTTTTGCTTCGACCTTGGAGAGCACGAGTCTTCGGAAAACCTTCATTTTTTCACTGCTCAAGCTTAAAATGCTTTCCAGGAAAATTGCTGATATTGGAATTCATGATAAGTGCCCATAAATAATCGTAACCTGCTATATCAACATGTACACAGTGCTTCTTAGTCCTTGCGGGGTGTAAACCGGCAGCGTATGAACAAGGCTGAATACCAGCCCTTTTAAAATGCTGTTTGCTTCTTTGAACTTCTACTGAAACATGCTCAGTCCTCCCTTCACAAGGAGTTGGATCTGCAGGTTTGCTGCAATGGTTATTAAGACTATCCGAACAGCCTCGAGCCTGAGGGCTGGGTTGCTCCAAGCCTGACTCTGAAATGGCAGCATGCTGAATGTCGCAAGCGCTTACTATTTACACTTCCTCAGTCGCTGAATTTCCTAAACAACATGAAAGCGATAGCATCGGGTTTAGCCATTACCTCCGCGGGTATAGGAGTCGCAAAGATGATTCGAGACGTTTGTGACGAATACAAGTCTTGGGGCTGATAGCGAGGCGTTGACGATGTACACGAATTATTGGGTGACTGATTGATTTGGTCGGTAGATAATTGACGGCTGGGATAATCTCAAGATAATATGGTCATGCAGGCCTCAGGGAAAATATCATAGGCGATGCGTAGTGAGAATGACGGTTGTCACGATACTTTTTTTTATGGATAGCAAATAGCGCCTATTGCACTAGCTTGAAGTGATTTTCTAAGCAAGCGTTTTATATTAAGGATAATAACAAGAGAACGTAACGTAGGTTATAAGCGAGCGCGCCGTACAAGCGAGCGCGCTACCCAGCCAACTTTTTACACCTTAGTAGCAATATATCTCAATAATAGAGCAAGGTAATATAATATAGTAGCTATATAATATTAGCTACTACCTATAGCACAGTGTTAGGAACTCACCAAAGGCAAAGGGCAGACGTGCTTCTTAAGGAACGACAGGTTGACTGTTATGGTCAGACCAAACAGGTTTACTTCTTACCATAGAAGACGAGGGTCTCGAGAGGCTCACCTCCATGCTCTGGACGAATAGGAGATCGAGTAGCTCAACAGGACATACGAGGACCCCAAGGACTATAATCTAGACACGTAATCAAGGATCACGTAACAGGATTCGCGATTTATAGATTCGTCCCACGAATCCACGAATCCACGAATCCACTTTAGAAGCCTAAATATATAAACACGTAGAAAGTCTTCGCTAGGGAGACATTATTAATCTATAATTCAGACCTCCTATATCTTATTCTATTAAAGCCTACTACGTAACGCTCCTTATAGCTACTCTCTAGTATCTAATTAACGTTTACCTTATATAGCTAATTTACTACTACCTATACCTTACTTCTTACTATACCCCTTTAAGGTAATACTTAAGTTACCCTATTATACTTTAATAATTATATCTTAAGGACTAACCTAGGTACGTACTAAGCTACGCTAACTAATAATAGTACTACCTAATACTCTAGCCCTAATAGCTACTACCTTATTAAATAATACTAGCTTCTAAGAAATAAAGTAAAATCTTAACCTCTTAGAGAAGTAAAGCTAATAATAAGAAAAAGCCTTTAATAAGCTAATAGTTTAAATAGAGGTACTTCTAAGAGATAAAGAAGGTAATTGTTAAGACTTGACTAAATAGTAAAGGCTTAGGGTTGGTTCTCGGGGATGGCTGATCGAGGTGCAGTAATGAGGCGTTTCACGGTTAGGTAAATCAGAAGAGTATGTTTAAGTAGAAACTTAGATTAAACATAATAGTCTCTAAGAGCCCATTATTAGCTAATTATATACATACTAATCCTAGGAACTCCTAGAGGTCCCAGAGGGGCCTTAGCATATAGGTGTCACGGTAACCACCATGGTTACCGCAACACCTGAGCTAGCCCCGATGGGGCCTAGCTCCATAAGGCTCTTCTGACAGGAGAGAGCGAAG
>JAQGEP010000232.1:0-64634 GCA_028476805.1 Acrocalymma vagum
CGTGGTGCAGGCCTGGTGGATGCAATGAAGGCCAATCGAGAGGGTGGGAGACGACGCATGAACTGGGGGGGTTGCGAGAATTAATAAGAGGGTGGTGGTAGTGGTGGGGGATGGAAATGTAAGAGTGGTGTTTGTGTCTGGCGATGTTTGACCAGCATTCGCGCCTAGGCAAGTAAGTGCATACGTAGTAGAGTAGGGAGGTCTCGATATAATTATATAATGTTTGGGTACGAGGAAGGGAGGGGGAGGGGTGGAGGGGCACTACGTGACTACCTAGGTACTTTTGGACGTACAGTAATAACAGACCACCAACTAGTAAAGAAAAAGGGCCCTGGTTCGGCTATACGCAGAACATCAATTCTAGCACCGATTCCACAGCCCTAGCCGTGATTTCTGACGTGCCTAGAGATAGCCGCAAATTCCCTAGCCATTCGAGTCATTGCGGCCCTGGCCGCAGTCCTTCTAGAGTTCTCTCCAGCCACACAGTTGCTGGCTGTCATTGGCCTGAGAGCGGAGTGAGTGCCCGCGCCGAAGTGCAGCCGACGACATGTCGCGGACCCCAAGCAGCGACAACCTCAAGGCATGGAATCGAGCTCTCTCCTGCCCAGCGACTCTCGACGCCCGTCTTCTCCTCCTGCTCCCGCTGCACCTCGTACGGCGCCATGCCGTTCCACCCACACCACCAGCAGAATGCCCAGCAGACGCCGGCCGCGGGCATCTTCCAAGCTGCCCAGGCGTTGGGCTCGATTGGTGCGCCCACGGGCAATCTGCGCGTAGCAACGTCAGGCACAACCTCTGCAGGCACTGATGCCCTCCTCCCGGGCAGTGGAAATGCTCCTGGTGCTCACTCACACTCGCATTCACCCGCAAGCGCTACAATGCTCGCTTCCCAGGCACACGGCGCCCCTCCAGGAGGCCATACTGCTCCGCCAGCCGCGGGCGGACTCCCTGGGCCTGGTGGCCCTCCACCATCTGCATCCTCCTTCGACCCACCTCGTCGTGTACCCACTCAGGGCCGCGCGCCTGAAGAGCTGCATATATCAACCACCATGGGCCAGCACACATCGTCCCAGTCGGCCGCCGCCCAGCCGCAACATCAGCAGCAGCAGCAGCAACAGCAGCAACAGCAACAGCAACAACAGCACCTCTATAATTCCCCCGACCAGTACACGTCAGGCTCTGCGCCCAACATCAGCCTGCACCAAGCTACTCCCGGTAGCGCCCAGTACAGCTCCACGACTACACCTAACAGCGTGCCCGGCAGCCTGCAACCCGGAGGCAATGCCGCACAGCAGCAACGTCCCGCTCCTACCTCCACCTACACGGCCCCGTCCACTGTGCCTACCCAGATCAACACCAACGCTCAGCAGTATACCCTACCTACCCGCTCCAACACCATGAACCAGTCACAGTACTCTCAGCACACACATTCTCGCTCGAGTCCTGCAGGGCTGGGACCCGAGCAGAAGTACATTCCTTTCTCCAACACCCCCGAAAATCCTAAATACGCAGGGGGAACTTCAGCACAGAAATATTATCCCTCCACACCTTCGGGTGCTGCCTCCAATTCTCCATTGGGCCTCGCTGATATACGGCCGCGCGCCAACTCAAGTATGGATCAGGAGGGCTTGGCCCCAGGGGCCCTGTTCAATGAGCAGGACCGCGTCCCCACGAACAGCAACCATCTGGCGCCCTGGAGTGTGTACGCCTTCGATTGGTGCAAATGGAACGTTCATGGTGGGAACAGCGCCGGAAAAATGGCCATTGGCAGTTACCTCGAAGACCAACATAATTTTGTGAGTGTGATTGGTAATATCTCTCTACCCTAAGGCTGACTTTTCCCCTTCCCAGATTCAAATCCTAGATACCCACATTACTCCTCAGGAAGTTTCTACGCCTGGCGCACCTCAATATGGCTTTGAATACACTCGAGTGGCCGAAGCAACTTGCTCTTACCCTGTAACTCGAATATTATGGGAGCCGCCATCTTCGCAAAAACAGTCCACCGACCTACTTGCTTCGTCTGGCGATCACCTCCGACTGTGGTCCCTTCCTCAATCTACTGGCCCTAATGTGACCAGCACGATAACAAGATCCTCATCAGTCAACACGCGCGATCCCCCGCCGCAAAAGCTGACCCCACTCGCCCTGCTCTCCAACTCCAAAACCCCCGAGCACACGGCTCCGCTCACCTCCCTCGACTGGAACACCATGTCTCCGAAGCTCATCATTACGTCGAGTATAGACACGACGTGCACAATTTGGGATATTCCAACATTGACCGCGAAGACGCAGTTGATTGCCCACGATAAGGAGGTCTTTGATGTTCGGTTTTGTGCAGGAAGCGTAGATGTTTTTGTGAGCTGTGGAGCAGACGGAAGTGTCCGAATGTTTGATCTACGAAGCTTGGAACATAGCACAATCATTTATGAGCCTTCCGAAAAAGCTCCTGGAGACAAGTCCGATAAAGGTGCGTTGATAATAGAAGCTATTTCCTGACCTCTACTAAATCAAAAATAGGTTCACCTGGTCGCATGTCCCCCACCAAAGCCCAGCAAACCATGTCTTATGCGCCCCCGCTCCTCCGCCTTGCCGCCTCACCTCATGACTCGCATTTGCTCGCAACGTTCGCTGCCGATTCCTCCTTGATTCGCATTCTCGACGTGCGGCAACCCGGTCAAGCTCTTCTAGAGCTTCGCGGTCACTCTGCGGCAGTCAATTGCATAGAGTGGAATCCCTCGCGGAGAGGAATGCTCGCCTCTGGTGGTGACGATTCTCTGGTTCTTGTCTGGGATTTATTGCACTCGCATAATGGTGCTGTAATAAATGGGGAACACGCTGCAGTACCACCTCCCACGCCAGCTGTGTCAAATCCTACAAATGGAGGCGCACAGGGTCAAGCCGGGCCTATTGGCCAGAAAGGACCATATGCTAGCTGGAGGTGCGAATATGAAGTGGGTAATATCAGCTGGGCGCCTCAGAGCGCACTTACGGGACAAGGCGGGGAGTGGGTTGGTGTCTGTGGAGGACGAGGGGTATGGGGTGTCAAATTATGAGGTATTAAGGGATTCAGTTCAAGGGAAAAGTTCAACATCGCTCCAAGCTCCACGATTTATGTCGGGGCTTGGGCTTGAGATCCCATGAGGGATCAAGGATTTGGGACGCTGTAGGGTGGCTATTTGTTTGTTTGTGTGTGTGTGTGTGCGCGTGTGTGACGAGCAGACGCTTTGTATGACTGACGAAACAGGAGAGGAGAAGCTATGTTTTGAAATGCGGACGAATTCAAATTCGCAGCGTATCTTGGACACCAGATATACGAGCATGTTGTTGGGAACAAGAAGGATCAAAGAGGAAAGGTCAAGATGAAGAGACAAAAAAAAGCAAATCTCTTGGCAACATCTTTGTTTCACACACTTTCTGGCCCAGTCCAGCCCCACTGCGACTTTTCTTCCCCGCATCTTACTCTATCCTTATTTTTCCTATGTTTTCTGTCCTATAGCTGCATACCTAAGCTTGCTTTCCGCACGTAGTGCGAGGGCATGGTTTAGACGTGGATTCAGCGGTTCCGAGCGAGGCCCAGGAACAGTGAGGAAAGAGTGCCAGGTGTGTATTGTAAGGAGGTAGAGGTATTGTGAAATTTTTTTTTTTTTGGTTTGCTATTTTCTGAGGAATTCGTTTGTTTTGGGCCTTATTCTGGTTCCAGGGATATACCATGGTAAATTAAACGGGAAGGAGGGTGATTGTTTCGGCTTTGGATAGAAATGGTTTGGAGAAGGGGATGGGCATGGTGGGGAGTGAGGAAGGCGGGTGCATGGAGGGACTAAGTACTTTATGAAGCACAGAATTGATGTGTTGAAATGAGTGAAGATTTGATTCAGTGAGGCTTGTGTGATACTGATGGTGATGGTTATCGTTATAGGTCTGTTTATGAGTATTTGCATGAGTGAGATGACGCCAAAAGAGAGGTTTTTGCTGGATTCCTATTGATGACCTATGAACAACGATAGAAATATACATACTGCCAGATTCCAATTTGATCACCTATGAACAAGAGAGAATAAACTCGGGTAGTGAAAGAGAGCTTGCCCCATGCCTCTACCATCATTACGATATGACTTCAGGCTTCCGCGAATAAGATAGCATCTACACAACCCACTCACTTCCTCTTTTCCAATCATGTCAAACCATCCGGGCCATTACTTTAAGACTCTCCGAAGCAAAGTGTTGATGAAGCCTTCTGCTTTCGCGCGCCAGCGGGGATACCGTTGGCCCCTTTTGTTAGTGTATCTGGCGAAAGCGTCCCAGGATTCGAATTTTATGAGGGCAGTGCCGCATTCGATGTGGTTTACTAGGTTGACGATGTTGATCATTACGCCGGTGCCGTGGAGTGCCTGTGGTAGTTGAAAGTCAGCAAATACTCGCAAAGTTTCATCTTAGGTATAAGTCAGGTTGTTCAGTCAAGTCAACATACCTTCTTGCACTTGTTAATTGATCGAGGGACATCGCCGATGTCGAGGTCCTCGCATAAGAGTTGCTAACCGCGGACTTGATGGGGGTCGCCATATCGGGCGCGGATGCTGCTTTCAATCAGTTCGGCCCAGCGTTCTTTTTGGGCGGTGCGGTTGAGGTTCTCCGCGATTGTGATGCGGGAGAAGCGGATGTAGAGGCTTTCGGACTGGCAATCAGAATCAGACATGGTCGAGTGAGGGTATGGACAGACGAGACGATAGGACAAGAAGAATCCCTAGTCAAGATTCAGATGAGTTCTAGTCGTACAGAAAGAAGAACATGTCGCAGCGTGTGATCTTAAGTATTTCCCTGATTGAAAGATACCATGCCTCTGGTAAATATGCACATTCCGCAGAAAAGAAAGAAACTCCATCCCCAACTGCAACATTCCCATCCCTAGCGATGCCACATCATCCTTTGCCCAAATACATATACAAAGCGCTCCTTTGTAGCTCACCGGAGTTCCTACTACATACAAATAAGCCGGATAACTCCGTCTTTGACGTTGCAGTAACCCTGTCTCAATTTACCATGGTATTGGCTCAACCAAAGCTGCACGACGTTGGAGCTAGCTGCAGGGGGCAACAGGCCATGGATACTGGGGCTTGTTTCTAGAAGCACGTTTTCTTGCCTATCGTGCAGCTAATCAGAATTGTTTGTTTTCTGATTATGCCTATCCCAGGGTTCGAGTTAGGGTAAGTACCAGAGTTTGGTATTTGTGCGCCACAAAGCTACATCGATGTTGTAGCAATTGTTTTATCTACTTATCTATTACTTAATTGGGCATGTTCATACTCATGTTGAGTAGGGAAGTGCCTCTGGCTGCCCCATAAATCCTGTATTGAGCCGATGATCTCCAAATACAATTCTAAGTAACACAAAGTACTTTGCTACCTAGCCAATCTGAACTGTTCACTCTTCTCGGGCTTTCCCTATTTGAGCTGCGAAGTTCGTAGACTATTGTTGCCTCAACGATTAGAGCCAGATTCAGGGAGTCAATATGCGAGGTTTTGGTAGAAGTGATAGATCCCACCCGGTGCCAAACAGTCACTAAGATCTTCCAAGATCACCCAAAAAGAGAAGCTTTCATTATACACAGTCAGTAGACCAACCCCCCCCCCCCCCCAAGGCCCAAGGATGTGATACCTCTTGCCTTTGCATCTGCAGTATTTGCTAGACTGTCACACGTGCCGTTCGCAGCAATTTTAGTAGTTTCAGGGTCGACATCGGTAGGGCAATTAGAACCATCTGAGATATACTCGAGACCCGTGAACCTCCAATTATCAGACAGTGACGTGAACCTAATGTTGAAGAATTGGCTCTGGGTTTGCACATATCTTGTCATCTCGGGTATTGACCTATTTTCCCATGTGGCGGATGCCACAAGACTCTCAATTGACCCAAGGCTAATATCTAGATCTTCGAGCCATGCCTCATCTATGGTGCGTGTAGGCTGTAGCCAGGGAGACGGTGTATCTATGGTCTTCCCAGCTGATGGAGGGCGCTCGAAACCACGTCCATGTAGGAAAGGCGGTTCTTGGAGTGGTATGCATGTTTTTCTGGTTGTCATTCTCCCATGTTAGGAGACGCGAGAAAGTTACCATCAAATTTGTCTTGGAGCCACCCAATGGCAAGTAGCAGCCCGAATAGCTGCACGTATTGTATCCTTCGTTGTAAGCCTCTAGAATTCCACGGAAAGCATTGAGGCGATCAGAATCATACGAAAGAGTTAATTTGGAATATACGCCGGTATAGTATTCCAGTGAACTGAGCGGGATGCTGCCTGTATGTCGTCCACTTTGAACCGGTTGGGGCTTTCTATTGCTACAGTGCACTGGCTCTGATCGGGCTGCAACAGCAGTGTCCATTGATCTGCAAGAGAAAAAGGTATGACTGGATGTAAAGTAGAGGCACTGAGTTGAAAGCACCACTTCCTGGAAAGTCCAGGCTCGGGTTAACCATGGAGAGACTTGACGACTATATCGTGGCAAATCGATCAGTACCCTGAAACCGTCTTTGACAAAGCACAAACGTTGCAACGGTAACAAAACTCCGCTGAGGCCGGTGCTAGAATCCGAACCTTCGACAGCAATCAAAGTCAAAAACGCATCTCCATATACTTTGTGCATGTTTTTGAGCTGCTCATGCCTATGTGCTGAATCCCATATGCAATATCGATCCACCCAAAGATATCGTATGCCAATGCTCCTGGTGAGTGTCATGGCATCTTCGATGGTCCTGTTAGCTGATTCAGGAACAGATGGCCTCTTGATCTGGGCGCATGAAGTTGTACTTCGACCCCATACATAGTTCAGGGCTAGACATGGTTCTTTGCCTGGGAAAGGAATAATTTGCTGAGTCAGGCAGTCGATGGCCCAGATCTTGAGATTAGAGCAGACGGAAGCAGGAGGCAGAAAGCGTGATCATTGGTTTGTGTACACTCTTTCAGACACTTTTCACCATGTTGAAATTTTTGAAATTCTCGATGACTTCGGTCTCTGATGCATGTTTGTATAGAAGAGGCCGATGCGTCATGGAAGACTCTTCGTCTGGCCGATGTGGATCGCGCTTAAAAAATATGCAAGTGCATTCCATATCCGAGAATACCGTTTTCAACAGATTTTGCTAGTGCATCATATATACTTGTGTTTTTTGGCAGTTTCCCTACAGACTTCGTATTCAGTGTCATACGAGCCAGATGTGTTTAAGTGACATACAGTTCGCACTGCTGTTCCAAATTGCTGTGCTTCTCTATTGAGTCCAAATAGTGATACCGAACACTTCGTGCCTCTGCCTCTATTTGCTAGCCTGTGACCAACTCGCAACACTTTTGGGCCATTCTCACGCGCGTCGGGGATGTATCGTGATGGTGAACCCAGCGACGGCTCAGAGAATCTAGGAGACGGAATGGTTAAGTGCTTCACTATTTGAGCTTAGGCAAAGCAAGATAGCGAGACTCTTTCCGAATGTTCTAGTTGTAAACATGTGCGGCGCCTTTCGAAGGAGTGTCGGAAGAAAGACTGAGAGAAGCACAAGGCAATCTGCGAACAGCTAAAGAGCTTGAAAGGCGAATCCTGAGAAGATTGCGCTCTGTTTATGGCAGGGCAACATTAATGATTTCGGTTGGCTCCTTCTACGATGTTGATGAAGCTGGTGCTTGTCTCAGATTTGGATATGGAGGATGGAATGTAGGGTTTGCGGCCTCTAATACAGCACTCTAGCTACCGACATCCTGGGCGAAAGACTATATAGTCCACCAGCCAATAGGCTAGCCCATGACGATAAGTATTTTTGGAAGTAGCGACCCGTTGAGTGAATGGGCGATCACATGATATATCCCCAGCATTAGCGTATGCGAGTCTGGTAGCACCAGCTTCATGCAAGGGATACAGTCTTCCCTTCACAATGGGTTTGAGTTCTCAACCGAACCCATAAAACCCAGCCTGAAGACGCAACTCCCCAACACCAGCGCAAGTGTCCTTTTTTCATCACTCATTGTCCGAAGCCTGGAATCGCGCTAGGCAATCTCGCCATGGATATCAATATGGTTGATTATGATTTGGGCCAGTGCATCATAAAGAGAAAACTCTTCCTCTGCCCAAATAGCAGCGACATGGATGTGCCGGAGCTCGTCAAGGAGTGCCCTTGCTGCCAGCAGTACTTCCTACATTGCTGCTGCTGTTACCACAAGCTACCCTACCCTCCCTTCCTCATTGTCTTCACGAATGGTGCGTGTATGAACAATGGACAACTCGATGCGCAGTCAGGAATCGGTGTAGCATGTGGCGCATCCGAAGACGACCAACAAGCCATACCTATCACCAGTGAGATCGATGCCTTTCCCCACCGCTCAAATCAGCGAGCGGAACTCCTTGCTGCAAAGAGAGGTCTAGAATTTCTCGCTGAGGCCAACGGCTTCGACATCTTGGAGCCAAGCGGCGTGCCCACTGGTGAGATCAGAAATTGCGTCATTGCGACCGATTCCGAGTATGTCGTCAAAGGCATGACTGATTGGTTGCCAATGTGGAAGGTATGAGCCGAAGGCCCAAGCCTTGACTGGTCGAAGTCACTGATTTCGCGTATAGAGCAATCACTTCCGTACCGCGAAAGGCTGCCCACCAGCAAATATAGACCTGTTCCTTGCTCTCGATGTTCTGATTAAAGCATTTGAAAATGAGCAGATAAATGTTGGTAGTCATATTGAGTCTTTTGTTACCTGATCAGAGACTAACAACGTCTAGGTTGGTTTCTGGTATATTCCCAGTGAGCATAATGCCGTCGCCGACAGCCTTGCCAAAACTGCTGCTTTCTATGGTCATGTAGCCGGCATGTAGTCTCATGTACCTCACGTGGCCGCGGAAATCCCGGCACGCACCAGTGGATCAAGGGGGATGCAAGATTGTACCCATACAGTCGAGAAGAAAGCTGGCTCCAAAGTTAGCATAACGCATGCCCAGAGCCTGGCTCTCATCTGAAGTCAAGGCCTCAACTAATAAGCTTGGAGAGACGATATGTATCAAAGAAGACAAGAAAGCCAGATATGGAAAAGAACCAAAATAAGAGGATCGTGTGATGCTGGTCACGAAGCGTGATTTCTAAGATTGTCTAGATTACCATATTGATGCAGTAGTTGAGCTCTCATTTCTTTCTATTCGTCTTGCATTCGGCTGCTGTAATCCGGTCAAGCTGTTCAGTGTTCCCTCATACGCAGTAGCTGTTACGTGGAGCCTGAGAGACGTGGCGAATTTGCACCACTCTTTCACATTTGAAATACTTACTTCATCTATATGCCAAGTTCAGATATCCCAACTTTTAATGCCATTTAGTGAAATGTAAGCAAGCAAGTCCTACATATAGACTGACACTAAAGACTCGTTAGTCAGACCATAGCATCAGCCGAGCCTGCAGATCAAGTAGACGCCACCAAACCGCCAATATCGCGGCTTCCCTCTGAAAGCTTGGAGACACCAAGCCAGAAATCCCCGAGGCTCAGCTTCGGATCTGATTGACTCCGACATTTCGGCAAGGCTTTGAACGAAAAAGCTTGAAGATGATCCAAGGAAGAACAAGCTAATTATAGAAGAGTCGCAGATCAAGAGAGAATTCCACGCTACGATAGTGCGGTACTGGGCCTGAGGCTTGATTCTGGACGCCTTGTCTGGTCTTCCGTTCGGTCGGTCGTTTGAAATGCAGTGCGGCATGTCGTGCGTGGCTGTTGCTAAGCACTTGGGAATGATCAGATTAGCTTGTCATACTCAGCAGGGCAGGAACTCAGCCATCCGAACACCGCGTCTGCGACACCAAGACCTCAGGCAAATGTCGCATTAGGCCATCCCCAGCCAAAAAGAGAAAAGGAAAAAATTGAAGAATCCACAAAGCCAAGCCAATCCGCACACGACGCGTACGCACGTCATCCATTCTCCTCGACAAAGACGAAAAAAAAAATGGTACGTTGCGCATCATCCTCAGGCAAGCCCAAGAAAACAAGTCGTCAGAGCCGCAGTGGCATTTCTTGGAAATGGCCTGAGGTGCCAAGGTTGGTGGCACCGAAAAAGGACGAGATACCAAGACAGGTCGCTACCTACGACCTATATACACAAGTACAAGTTAGGGCCAAGGTTATGTGAAATCTCTAACAATGGACAGGTCGGGGTGCCAAACGTGACAGGAGAAGGCGGGGGTACATATTGTGGAGAATCCAGAGCGCGCGACAGATGTCGACTAGGAAAGTCGACCGATGAGTGGGTCTTCCCTCGTCGATGATGAGTTCGTGTAAAGTGTCAGTGTCGCTGTCTTGTGCCCTGTTATGTGCGAAAAGGAACAAAAAACATTCGATTTCTGTAACCGTAGCGCGGAGAGCGGCGAGGATTGTGAAACGAAGTGAACTGCATCGTCGACAAGTACTAGAGGCCCTTGCCGCGGGACGATCCCGCTCTTTCCCTACCTTGACCCCCAAGAACATCCGAAAACCGAACATATCCTAGCAGTTGGCTGGCTTTGACTAGAGGGACACGGCGAGTGTGTGTGTTGTGTGCAACAATTTGTCGGCCGGGAATGTTCCATGTTGCGATGGCCGATTGCGATTGATGTTGATGCTTGCCCGTTCCTGGTTTTTTCATGGATGGGTTGATTACTTACTTGTACCGACGTCTGGGTCAGTGGGTACATGTTATTTAAGATCCCTGCATCGCGACTACATAACACCAAGACCAGTAGCGCAAGATTTACCTCCCCGACCTCTTCATTTTGCATGTCTTGTGACGATACGCTAATTAGAGGAGGTTGTTTGACCGGTGTGTAGCGAAAAGGCTTGGGCATTCTCAGATTAAAGATCAGGTATTTGAAATATGGCTTCTGGGTGGGCTAAATATATCGTCGAAGGCATGTCTTCGCGGGACATGTTATATCACGCATGATAATTAGATATATTGCAATTCCCCAAAACTCTTTCTCCTACTCATATTTTCAACATCATTTCTCATCTTTCATTTTCTCCCCCAACCCAAACTCTCACTTCGCCCATCCAGGAAAAGATCATCGCCCAGTCCACACCACCCGCCTTGTCCTTCGGCAAGCCCACGCCGAGCAGCCTCCCAAACACCAAGAAGCAAAAAAGCAAACCGCTTCCGCGACCGTTGCCGAGCCGCTTGCAACGCTTGCAATGCTTCACCAAACACGCACAGGCGAAGTCTAGTCGGACATCGAGAGTCCACATGTTCTGACTATATGGCAACGTCGGGGTTTGTAATGGTGAGTAGAGTATTTGTTTGTCGCGATCAGGGCTGGGCTAGGTTTGCGGGAAATATTGGGCTGGCTGGGGTTGAGTCGGGTAGAGAGTCTGGGGTGCAGGGTGGGATATGTAGATGGTTGGGATGGTGCTTATGATGGGTTAGGGGAGGAGGATGGGTAACACAGAGATAAGCTTGGGCTAAGAAGGGATGTCACACAAATAAGAAAGAACATGTGGAACAACAGAGAGGAACGGAAAAGACGACAAGAAAAAGGCAAATGTAACAAGTAAGGAAATTACAGGATGGTGGCATGAGGTGAAAAGATAAAAGATAGAGAAAAAGTCCCTAGGGAAAGAAATCTTGTTGAAATTTCAACAGCAACATCCACATACGACAAATGAGACAATGAAAGATTGAATATGCAGAAAATGTATTGCCACAGTTATAGTGATCAAATCCTCCTCTATGGGGTATTTTGGTATCATCCATCCGCAATCCCTCAAAGGGGAAAAAACAAAAAACAGAACCAATAAAAAATAAACAAAAACGTTATACACATAAAGTCCATGCACAAGATACAAAGTCTAAACAATGAGGCCGGATAATAGTTGTGGGTGATAGTGCGCCTGGATTGTCGCCGTTTCGTCAAATAATATTTGCCTCATCGCTCCTTCCTTCTGCTCTTCCCAAACTCAACACACAACACACAACTCCAATCGCTGATGCAATGCTATGCAAATCTCATCCCCAATCGCGCCACGCTTCTCTCCCTTGCTCTTCTTCTCTGAATATTAAACACAAAACAAGACTACGCGCCGCTAAACGATTAATCCAGGCCCACTATATTAACACCCTAATACTTTCCCTTGATTACGACACCAAGGATCTGAGTAGGCTGTTACTGTCATGAGCCCTTCACGCTTTGCGACTGCAGGCAGTTGGACTTACCTCGCCAGCAATCTCCGTGATGGTCAAAGTCTGGCCCTTGGTGGGGCCAGCAGGGTTAGCAGGTGCCTCCTCGGCGGCGACGGCGGTAGGAGCAGGGTGGGTTGCGTTGGCGGCGGTTCCGTTGGTAACGGCGCCAGGCTGTTGGCCTGGAAGGATGGCATTTGCAGTTCCGGCGACGGCACCAACCTGGGCCATGTTCTCGCCACCAAGAGCGTTCTGGGTGAAGCGGGAGTTGAACTTGACGACCTTCTTGATCTCGTTGAAAGTGTTGACATCAATAGGAAGAGGATCCTTGGCGATCATGAAGGTGATGCCCTCGGCGCAAGGAGGGGTGGTCAAAGAACCAGTGTATTGGAGAATCTCGGATTGCTGAACGTGCGAGACAACATTGGAAAGGTCAAGGCCTTGGATGGGAGTCTTGGTACCGGGTGTCGCAATGGCAGCAAGGTGAGGAACAAGGCCGGCAAGAATGGCGTCGGAAGGCTCGGTGGACATTTGGAACATGAGGGCGACGACGGCAATTTGGTTGGGATCGGCTGTCGCTCTTGTTAGTGTATGGGATTTCAAATGTTTGCATGCGCATAGGGTTTGGGATAAATGCGCAACCCAGATGTAGTGCTTGGACAGGGGTGGGATGTGACATACTAACTCCCTCGTGCACCATGTGCACCTCAAGAGGGTAGAACTCTTCACTGATACGATGCTCCGACGGGGTGTGGATGTGGAACTGGCGAAGGCGGAAGTCGGTGGAGCCCACTTTGGTGGTTCCGTTCATAACAACCTCGATGGTGGAACCGAGGTTCTCGAATTCGACTTCCTGTTCCGGAATGTCGATGACTGGCTTGTCGGTGGCAGCGGTGATTGTCTCATCTATATAGAATTAATAACAACGAACTGTAGTAATTCAATCTGAAACATACCGATGTTGATAGGTGATTGGTTCTTGCCAGTGGCGCAGGCCTCGTTCGCCGGATCAAGAGACGCCCAGTTGAGAGGAGCAAGCAATCCAGTGTATCCGAAAGTGCTAATGGCGACCTCGCCTTCACCCTCAGCGGGTTCAGCGCGCTTGAACTTAGAAAGACCATGAAGGCAGCTGGCAGTTGCCGTGCTGGCGAAGAGAAGGGATTTGAAAAGCATGTTGGAGAATAGAGATGACTGAAGAGAAAGTCGAAGACAAAGGTGGTAGACAGAAAGAGAGTGTGTTGGATAGGACTGGAAAGAACTGGTGATTGGTGATGAGAGCGAGGCTAGGGGAGGAAATCCAAAGACTTTATATCCCGAGGCCGGAAGGAGATGTAAATGAGATAAACGAAAACCAGAGTGTAATCAATATGGGGCAAAGCGTGCGTACGATCAACGTGCACTTCGTAAGACGGGAAGTGAGATGTGAACGTCCCTAGGATCTACCTAGCTAAGCTGAGAAGGGGATTGCGAATGCGAAATAGGAAGAAACCAAGGAAACCAAGGAGACCGCAGCAGTGAACGTCGCCGGTAAGAGAGGCTATGAAGAAAGGAAGAAATGACAAGAGATGAAGCGAAGAGAATGTAGATGATATTTCGGTCCTACCAAGAATATAATATACATTTTGTCTTGCAGGCTCGGCTCCCAAGTTTGGACCCCCGTCGTCTGCGTCTTGGTGTCGAATTCTCCGGCGAGGGACAGCCAAGCGCAGAGGTGCAGAGCCAAGTCATACACACAAGAGCCCCGAGAAACGCCAATTTTGATTCCAGGGCAAACAGAAAATGGTAGTGATGTGTACTGACAGCAGGGCGGGCTTGCCTGAGGCCTGTCGAGCCAAGCGGTTGGGGTGCTAAGAACCGCCTAGTCCGCCATGCCACTCGGTCAAGGGGTCAAGCCTTCTGTTACAGTTGCTTGGATAGCCCTGCGTCTAAACTTGGATTGTATGGTAGACGAGTACACAGTACCGGGACAGTACAGTAGACCAAGTTGTAAGTGGCGATTGATGGGGAATATGGGAGTGATTACATGCGCCGGTATTTTCGGCGTACGGTGTACGGTAAGGCTGTGCGGGTTTGTAAGTAAGAGCAAGGCGATTCGGATCCGAGTAACGCCGCCAGCCTTCTTTCCAGACTTGGACGGACAAGTTGTTGTGCACCGCTCTCCAGTCGCGTTTTTACCCCATTTGACCTGATGTGGATGACATGCGATTACGGGCACCCACAGCGCGACCCGCGCAGGCCAATCCACAGCGGCCAAAGCAGGTGCGTGCCTCTTGCGAACACCTTGGCAGGCTAGGCGCGCGCGCGAATTGAGGGTCGTGGAAAAGGGACTGGGGCTGGCTGGTTGGGGTGGTAGACAAGATGGACTGGGGGCTGTCAATCGGGGGGACCCTCTTTGCGACAGTTGACACATGTTCCCCCGGTCTGCGCCAGGCTCCAGGCGACGATAGCCAGTTGCGTCTTTGCATCAAACATTTCTCGGCTCCACTCGCCCAGACGATGCCCACATGGGAAACCTCGAACATGAACGAAACTCAGGCATCGAAGAAATCAGCCCACTTGTGAAACGCAGGAACAGGTTAAAGGACAGGAAGACTCAGGAAGACTCAGGACGATGCGCGGGCGGCGACGGCGAGGGTGACGGGGGGCTTGCGTTTTGCTGTAGCGCTGAGTGAGGAGTGTGCTTGGTCTTGGACGGTTTGGCAATAGATAGATCCGAGGGCTGCGCAGGTAGGCAGACGGCGATGGTGGAGGCGAGGAGAGTGAATGATGAATTGGGAGGCTTGGCAGGACGGGGCGACGTTTCCTGGCGCGCAGTGAAGCGCAGTGCTCCCCCACGCTCGTGCCAAGCCCTCGCTGTGCGGCTCCTCTGACCTTCTTTGTGGCTTCTTCGTCGTCTGGCTGCGTCTGGCTTCGTCTGGCTTCGTCTGGCTGTTGTTAAGCTGAGCTGAGCTTTTCTTGGACTTTGCCTGGCTGCTTGGGAAACAGCACTAAGCCCCAAATGCAGCCCCGGGTCTTCGAGGAGTTCTAGCCCGGCCGGCTCTGCGACGTACATTTCCACGCGTACACACTTTACAAACTATACTGACTGCACTGCTTTCTCACCCAAAAATATGTATGCAGGGCGAAAGGCGTCAACGCCCCACGAGCCTCCTCCGCTCTCAACTATTCCCCGATGCGCTGATACCTGTATCGCTGTCGCTGATCGGCCTCTCCCACCGTTGGTCTACCAGCATGCTCCCGACCTAGCCCAACGGCGCCATGACGATCGGTTCGCGGACCGAGCAGCTGTCAATCGAGCAGTGAGTGTAGAGAGACCCAGAGCCACAGAGCTCAGAGCTGAGAGAGCAGCGCAATATTCGGCCCGTTTCATCGCCCGCGCTTGCAGCGATGCCCCGGGCTGGCCTTCTACCCATAACCCATAACCCGTGGCCCGGCGGCGCGAAGCGGGCAAGGCATCTCTGAGTCTAGACCAGGGCCCTCCAGGCACTCGAGGCGCTCTGACCCAGGCTGACTGCGCTCGACTGCTTTCGCACGTCTAACATGCCAACACCATGCCAAGCATCACCACTTCCTTCTTGGCACTCTACTTCTGTCGCCCTCGCCCTCACGTGCTCTGCAACACCAACCAAGTATCACCCTCCGCCCCTCTTGGCGTTTTTCCGTCTTTGCGCAATACACTTGTGCTTGGCAATCGGCCTTATACACCCTCACAACAGCTTCACCTACACTGCCTCTGCCTACTCACTGCCTCATCTCGGCCCAATTCTCTCCACCTCTCTAGGCATCTCTCTACGTCTCGCCAGCATTTGTCTGCTAACTATCTCCAAGCTAAACACCACCATCAAGTCTCCCATGCCCTTCTTGGCACCTTCTTGCCATACCGAATAACAAGACCGGCGAAGACCGCAAGAGTACGCGTACTCTTGAATTCTTGTCCCACCACCTTCCACTCGCCCTTCCTTCCCCTCGTTTACTCATCACCACCCACTATAGACCAGAAAACCAAGCGGCCGACATAAGAACGAATGCGAAGTTTTCACCCTCCTCCACAAGGGAAATTGATTGTGGAACCCAAGCTAGTAACATCACCACCTACAAACTTCAGGGATCTTGCTTCTCGGCTCAACACGAATACAACGCAACAACTTGCTCAAGACCTCAAACCTGAGCTTCATACAAGAGCATTTTTTGTTTTTTGCCGTTGTTACTAGCCCAGCCGCGCTTTTCTCCGGTTTCTCATGTCCTTCCTTTTTTTTTAACCCCCGCCGTGCCTGCATTGCTCTGATCAACAAAATGGCCTGATTTCGACGTTTTACTAGTACCTTCACAATGAAAAAAAACTGCCAAGGTTTTGGGATTGCGGGAAGGATTCGGATGGAGTAAATGCACCGCATCACATCGCATCGCATCGAGTCGCACACTACTCCTATTCCCAATCCCACGAACCAGCTCCGTGCATACATCCCCTCTCAGCGGGAAGAGGCAGATGAGGTCTTGTTCCATTCCAGCACCTAGATCAATCTATTGGAAATGCAAGTTTTCAAGTTTCGTTTTGCCACTTCCTTTCCGTAGTGTCCTCCCGTTCACTGACCAGCACCCTTTCCAATTTCCACCTCCTTCGTTCGACTTCCCGAAAAGTCCAGACTTTCCCTTCACTTCTATGTCGCCGCCCCTGTATGCAGCATCCCTGGTCATCGTGAAATGCCCCGCTTCCTCCTTCCCTCCTCCACCCTCACACTCCAAATCTAAGTCAAAGTTTCCAAGTCCGCCATGCTATACGCTACCCCTTCCTATCTCACGACCCCAATCGACTACAAACTCAAGCCACCCATCAACCCTCGGCTCAAGACCAAAATAAATCCCTCCCAAACACGAAACAATCAGATACACTTCCATCACTTCTCACTCATTACCCTTTCCCATTACCCATTACCAACAGCCATTATGTACACCGGCACAGACACACAGACATGGACCCGCAAGCACTGACACACCTTGACACGATTGACACAGTTGACACATTGACATTGACACCCAACTAAGCAAACCAGATCACCGCTATAGCCGCAGCCGCATAGCAATCAACCACTCAACCTCGCTCACTCCAAGTCGCGAGTCTCCCTTCCCTCTGCATCCATCCATCCATATACCATTCAACATCTGGCGCCTATGTACACCACGTTCCCAACTCCAAAGACTCCAGTTTCATCTCCTTCGTTCGCATTCTCCCTCAAGCGCCGCAATCCCTATCCCAGTCCCATCGCCGTCGCAAGCGCCAAAGCGAGCCTATCCCGCATAACCATAACTACTGCATCCCAACGCCCAAAACTCAACACCCACATGCAACACCCACCCATCCAAGCACCACAAGTGTCGTGTGCCCCCCTTCCCTATCCATTCTTTCCGTGCAACAAGCATTTTGCACCGAACTGAACCGAACCGGGGGTGCAAGGCTGTTGCAAAACAGCATAACAAGCCACATGCCTCAGGCTAAATACAGCAACATACACATGCCGCAACAAGCACAACATAAAACAAACCCCAAGCAAAACCCAAGCCCTCCACAACCCTTTAAAAAGGAACGGGACGGTAAAAGAAGAAATACCAAGACAAGCACAAGGCATGATGGCAAACCGCCACAAACGACACAGAACAAGCCTTTGTGTGCTGTAGGTTCATGGCGTCTTAAGCTTGTCGGCGGTTGCTTTGTGTTGTGTTTGGATAGGTCATTTCCGTGCACTATCACTAGATCCCGTGTGAGCGCCACGCCTATGTGTGCTTCGTGTCCCAGTTGTCGCTTCGATACGTGCTTCTAGAAAAGAAACATGAATAGCCCGAACGCAACGTCTATCTGCAGTTCAAAAACCCAAAAGGCAAAGGTAAAAGTTGAACGAAATGATGAAATGATGAATTAGTCCGACTCAAGTAAGCAAATCGTCAAGCTTCTAAGGAAGTGTCCGGTGTCCAGCGTTCTCACTCTCATTCTCGTTCTTCTTCCGTCCTCGATCAACCTCAAGAAAAGAACCTAAAATCACAGAAAAATTGTAAATAAAAATGAGAAGAAGGGCTGAGCAGAGCAGAGTAGAGCAGAGTAGAGTAAAGTACCCATTTATTAATATACGCGGTTTAAAGTACATCTCTGTAAATGCCTAAGACTACTCTTCGCTGAAAATTACGCTGGCGTCGTCCCCTGCGCGTCATGGCTTACAGAGACCTCTTCTTATAGTAGTGACGAGGTCCTTGTCTACAGCAGTACTATAGAGCTCTTACCGCTCTACACTTTCTATAGGCAGTCCTAGACATGTGGTGAGGAATTCACTGCTAGCCTCGTTTGGATTTGACGCGCATATCCACTCAAAATCGCCGCCCCTGTCTGTACTTTAGAATAAGGCTACTTCCGTTTGTGGCCAGCGCAAGAAGTCGATAAGCTATACATAATCATAGATAACACACATGATGTTCTGATCCATCCGATATCCGCTCTGCTCTCATTAACCTTGTAAACAAGCCAAACAGCCCAAGCTGCGAAGACGAAGCTAAGTAGCTACAGCAAACTGTTTTAGTGTATTCATTGATCAAGCTTTGACATTCCTCATCGCTTCCTCAACCGCTTGCAAAACCTCTGACTTCGTACCGCCTTTCTTGATGAGAACGGTGGTGATGACTGCATGAGTTCCCCCATGCTTCTCCCTCCAATCCCTGAGCGAGGCTGGAATTTTGCCAGCGTTTGGCTGACACTGGAATTTGTGGAAAACGATTCCATTCTGCGTCACTTCTTCGTCGTAATCAAAGCGGACTCCAATGCTTTCGAGTTCGGCACTGCCTTTAGGCCAGGCTGTTTTTCCGCGGCCGACTGTCGGGTTCGCGAGTTTCTTCCAGGCACCGCTATCCCCTAGAGCTCTACCAACTGATTTAAGTGCCTTCATGGTCGGGATTCTACATAGCGTAATTAGCTGGAGGTCCTCATTCACTATGGAGTAGGGATGGATATACAGGAGAAGCGTGAATGCTAAATAGTTGATATAAAATTTTCAGTGCGGTGGTGTTTCTTGAAGAAGGGTTGGGAAGGATGTGAAGATGTGGATGATAGGAGTAAAAACTGAAGAAATGGACAACTATATTTGTATTCCGGACGAACTGTGCCTATCGAAGTATTCCACATCATTCTTCATTATCCTTCATCTGTAAGCGCTTCAAGAACCAATCTGATTCCTCATATCAAGGGCAAGAAAAGCTGGATGGGGCACAGTAGACAGATACGGCCATGATTACACAAGTACAATGGTGCAGGTGACGCGGCACTTGATTGACGTAAACGAACACGGGATATAGGATATCATTGAGGAAGCCTGAAGGAGGCACAGTCGACGGAGTAGACCATAATTGTATAATGGTTTCCTAAGCTCGTGAATTGCTCCGGTTTCATAAAGGAGGCGTGCTCCGGAGAGGAATTAATTACTCCAATTGGTGGTGGGTCGGCCAGCGCGTAGAACAGTTTCTGACCTGTTGACGGCGCTAAGATGAGGCGTAGGGAGCTCGAACTTTGGAGAATGGTGGCTAGTCCCAGGTCTGTCGCAATCTCCAAAAAAATCAAGATTGGTCATTAGTCGAGAACGGTTTGGAGCATACATAAGGGGGATTGTGGCGGTTAGGTGTAAGTGATTGTTGAGCAGATAAGGAATGATGGGCAAATGAGGGGTTAGTTTGCTAGTTCGTTCAAGTATAGTAATTTCGTCCTAACTATCTCGAGACTAGAGCATCGCCAACGCGTTTCGTGTAACCGCCCGAACTCGACATCACTTTCGCTCTACCACATCCAATCGTTTTCCCGCAGCAGCCAGATGTGGCCTTTCCTGGTTTTCCATCGTGCCTTGGGTTGACGCTGAATCCATTGTGTGTGCAGACGCTTGGTAGGAGGCTGGGTGGCCTTCCAGCGGGCTTTCGCACGACATCAGACACGAACCGCCTCCCTTCTCGACCATGACCCTCCATAGAGCGCTACTTCGACTCACAGGTTGGGATTCACTCATGAATAGAAACCTCCTCCGCTCATCCTCCCCCAGCCGCGGCTGCGCGTTCGTCTCATCTCAGTCTTTTATGGAAGACATTGAAAGCAAACGTGAATTGTTCGAGTACACTTCTGGGAGATGGATGTATGTTCTAATTCAATGCTTTGTTCCTTTTGGCTGACTGTTCTCCTAATTTGCAGTTACAACGAACCTCGCCGTCTAGCCGAACGACATTTAGTATTTAATGTCGATGAACTCATCAAAGCCGCCGCGAAATCAGTCAACAGGCCCACTTCAGATATCAAAAGCTTCCGCAAATTTGCTGAGGGCGGTTTTAATCGTGTTTTCGAAATATCAATGAAAGATGGCTCATCCGTACTTGCCCGCCTTCCCTACCCGTCCACGTTACCGCGACGTCTGGCAGTAGCGAATGAGGTTGCGACTTTGGCCTTTGTTCGCGCCCATGGGATCCCTACACCTCGAGTTTTGGGGTATTCAATCGATAATAATGCCGTCGGCGCTGAGTATATCTTGATGGAGAAACTACCAGGAAAGCCCATTGGGGACACTTGGTTTGATCTTTCCGAATCAGAAAGGCTCAAAGTTCTCCTCCAAATCGTGGAATTGGAAACGAAGCTCTTCAACATCAGCCTACCGGCCAGTGGGAGCATATACTACTCCCATGACCTATCTCCTAGTACTCCCAAAATAGATATACCTGGGTCTGATGACGGACTGTGTATTGGCCCGTACGCGGCCCTACGATGGTGGTTCGGCGAACGTGGAGATCTTGACATCGACCGAGGTCCTCGTAAGTGGTATATTCATGACTAATGTATTTGACTATTCTTAACATTTGAAGATGTCGATCCTCGCCTCGTCCTTCAGACTCCTGCTGAGAAAGAATTGGCCTGGATTCGCGAATACGGACGACCCCGTTTCCCCTTCGAACGTGCGTATAGAGAAACATTCGATTATAAGAAGCAGGATCCTGAGGAACATGCCAATTCACTGGTGGATTATATCCGGCTTACTCCCTATCTTGTACCTACATGTTCGACGCTTAACCTGCCTGTTCTTCGCCATCCTGATCTCCAGCCCAACAACATCTTTATTTCTGAAGATTTTAGCATTACAGGTCTAATTGATTGGCAACACTCTTTAGTCCTGCCGACATTCCTCGCTGCTGGTATGCCAAACTCGTTCCAAAACTACGATGACGAAGAGTCCATGTCGTTTGTCCCGCCAAAGCTTCCGGACGGTTTTGAAGCGATGGATGAAGATGAACGTGCTACAGCACAGGAACAGTTTCGCCGCCGGCACGTACACTTTTTTTACCTAGGATTCACGCAGCGAATGAATGAATCTCATTGGCATGCCCTTGAACAAGAGACAGGTCTCCTAAAGCGCCGGATATTCAACGATGCTAGTAGTCCTTGGGAAGGCCTTAGCACTCCCCTTCAAATGGACATTGTCCGGGTATCGCAGAATTGGTCAAAGATTGCACCTGCCGATTCGAATGGTACAGTACCAGCATGTCCTATTATACTCACGGAGCAAGAGGTGCAAAGAAGAGTTGCTCTGGACGAGTCCCTCTGTGAGGTTGACTCTGAAATGGAACGGATCAACAGGATACTTGGCATTGCGTCGGATGGATGGACACCAAATGAATCCTTTGAGAACGCGAAAGAGAGGGCAAGGTTGATTAGAGAAGAAGGGCTTGCCGCGGTTAGCGACGACCCGTGGTTGAAGGAAATGACCGAACAACATTGGCCTTTTGATGACTATAATGAGGAGGAGTAAGGTTCGGTGTGAAGATATACATTAGCCATGTTAAATGAAATGCGGTCAAGTGCTCTGCTGATGCTAAGCGGATGAAGGCACCCTACTTACGCAGGATAACCACCATCAAATTCCTCAAGATATCGTTCGGTCAGTGCTTCGCCAACATCATCTAAGCTTTCGCAGCCGATATCCGCATGGCTGCGTAATTGGCTATTGGCAGTGGCGCTAACCTGTCGCCATAGAGGCCGGACACTCGCAAGCATATATCATACAGAGTCCTAAAGGCCCGTCCGCGCAGGTGCAAACTAGTGACTTGAGGACGGCGGCGAGCCTCTAGGATGCAAACCTCTAGAACAGAGGCCAATCTCTAGGATGGAGAATAGTCGGTAGGACAAGAGTGTATCCTCAGACTTTATTTCATAGTCGTAAGACCTAGTTAGTAGTGTTGTACGAAAGGAACATGATCGCGCTGTAAAATGCGGCTTCTCTGCAAATCACACGCGAAGGCAACAATGTGAACGTAAATTATTAGGTGAGCGAGGTCACGAAACGATTAAAACAAGTCATAGAAATCATCTCATCCTATATTATCCTATCTCGTGTCCATTTCTTGAAGGCAATTCACTTCACTTCACTTCGCCTTTCTTCTTGCTTCTTTTTATTTTATTTTATTTTATATTTTTTTTCTCTATGGTAATTCTCGATATTGCTCCCGATTCGCTGCAGCTGCTTCATTATGGTAATAAATTGCTCATCACCCACCAGAAAATAAACATTTCTAGCCGTAATTTTTCATCGCCGTTACCCGTTCTCCGTGAAGAAGAAAAAGGGAGAAAGAAGATAAAGCGAAAGAAGCGAGGGGGTGCCTGGGCTCATCGCATCGACCAGAACAGACGGAGCGCGCATACCTTCCTACGCCACAAGGATTCGTTCGTTCTACAGCCTCAACACATGGCTTTTCGTGAGCAATCTACTCCACATATTCTCTCTTCGGCAGAAAAATGTAAGCGGTTTGGTTTTGGGTTTCATTTCGATTCAAAGTCCGCACTCACTTAGCCTATTCATGGACTAACACTAGCCTAGCACTGCCGGACCTTTCTGTCCCTCACTGAGACACAGACACTCGCACCTTCCCTTCTTCAGAGCCAATGCTCTCTTTCCTCCGTCCCTTCCTCCAAGAGTACAGAATTACGATAGAGTCCAACGTCCACTTCCATACTGTACACTCGTCCCCTGCCAAAGATTACCAGGAGAAACACAATCACCCTCTTGTCCAATACCCGTACCCATAAGAAAGAAAAATCAAATAAGAGATAAAAACAGGCTGACAAAACCCAAAGGTTCCGCAATGATAAAAATGCAGTTCTACGTGAAGCAGCCGTTCCGTAATAGTTGTATCCTTCGACACCAACGCCGACGCATGTATGGCACACAGAGTTTTGACCGACAAGGAGAGAAGATGAAAAGAAACCGGTCGGAAGTATACGCAAGAAGGAAATAGAATGGTGAAGCGAGAGAGACTTGGTGGTGACTAGCCTAGCGATCCGGCTCTAGGGGGCTTTTCGAGCGGGTCCGGCTTTTCGAGCGTCTAGTGCCGAGTCTAGTCTTCCTGAGCCTCCTCTAGAGTTCAGGATCAGATGGATTAGGAATGACCTTCTTTTTGCCCTTGGTAGAAACCGAGAATTCCTTTTCGGTCTTCTGCGGTGTATCTTGGTGATCGATATAATCATATGTATAACCGGGTGTAATGTGGCCTGGTCGGTTTTCAAAGGTCTGAGGTAGCGTCGATTCCCATAATGCTCGCTTCTTCTTCAGTGTTTGCTCCCCCTCAGCTGAATCCTCGCCATTATGCTCTCCGCCATGGGAATCCGAATTCTCATCGTTCCAATCCACTGTCTGAGTGTATGTCGCGTGCGCGAGTGGTGTTATTTCAGGTGCGACAGCACTGTCTCCTCGACCTCCCGTATTTTGTAAAGGACGAGTTCGAAAACGTCTAAGCTCCTTTGGAAGACGCCGTATGCGAGGCTCCCGTAAAGGATATTTCTTGGGCACACCAGAGCAATCCAAACTTTGTAGATGCGTGCTCGCAGCACGACATGAGGGCGCCATCTCGTGGCTACCATCACCCTACATTGGAGTAGAGCGTTAGTAACTTTGGGGGTTGTAGGCAGCAGGCTGTTGGTAATGCGTTAGTATATATGTATAGAGATAGATAGCAAATAGATGGTTCTAATAGATTGATGCACGATTTCAGCGTGGGTTAAATGTTATACGTACTGGAGAATTGAGCATGCTCTGCCGCTTATTCCTGCTCTTCTTGATGTGGCTCTTGAGTGCACTAGAGTCAAGAGGTTTGAGGAGCTCGAAACTACACAGCAACTCTGCCGAGACCGACATGACCGCGCCCCAATTGTCGAATTCGCCGCAGTACTGGATGACGTTAGTGATGGACTTGAGGGATTTTTTGTCTCTCAGAAAACTTACATTCGGGGCGGAAAAGACCGTGACTAGGATTCGGTCGCTAAAGAACTCGTAACCATCCTCGACAACCATGTGAGCTCTGCAAACAAGATCGAAATCATGTCGTTGCAAGAACTCCATGATGACCTTTTTGCCAAAACAATAACTGACGCCGCGTTCATTGGACTCCCAGTCGTTCTCCATATCTGCGGGATCACTCCACAAGAGGTCATTTAGTAGACCATAATCTGGGACGTCGGTCGGTCGGGCAATTTGACGAATGTCGTCCATGTGTGACAAGCTTGGAGAAAGACCGCCATGGACACAGAAAATCTTTTGCGCGACAATGGCTGCGATCGGGAGAGTGTTGAAAGTGTCGACAAAGGCTTTCCAGACTTTGATATTGCATCGGCGCTTGCACTCGTCATAGAAGCCGTAGACGCGCGTGACGTTAGCACACTCGTGGTTTCCGCGGAGGAGGAAGAAATTCTCCGGGTATTTGAGCTTGTAGCATAGCAGTAGAAGGATGGTTTCCAAGCTCTGCTTGCCGCGGTCCACATAGTCTCCAAGGAAAAGATAGTTTGAGGCGGGAGGGAAGCCGCACATTTCGAACATGCGGATCAGATCCGTATACTGTCCGTGGACATCGCCGACAATTTTGACGGGCGCGGCAAGCTCCAAAAGCGCGGGCTGGCTCAAAAATACCTCACGCGCAGCTGAGCAGATGGCGAAAATCTCCGCATTCTTTAGGCAAACCGTTTTGGTGACTTTGCCAGTATATGCCGCATCCAACAATCGTTGAATCATGTCATCCAGATCCATGGATTTGAGTGCGCTGATTTCCATGGGCGACCCAGCCCCATCGTTGTTTGAAGGCGGCTCCTGAACTCTTGGAATTGGCTGATCCTTCTTTTGCAGGATAGACTCTCCTGGTTGAGCTGTGTTTAAGGCAGGCGGAACTCCTGTAGGCGGCGCCTCGGAAACGTGATCAACTTCACCAGTTCGTTGGGCCTCGCTGACGGCGGTGTGTCCGGCTCCAACGCTGGCGCCCTGGACGGGAGAAGGTGGTGGTTGCAGGGCATCTGCGTCGGATTTGCTTGCGCTCTCAATCGCAGCTTCCTGGGCAGATGCGGTGGAGCCTCTGCGGGATCCTTTTCCTCCCTTGCTGGTGGCTGACTTTGTTGAGGCTGCATCCGTCTTGTCGACTTTTCCATTCATGTCATTGTTTACGTTGGCAACCGAATTGCGCGGGCTGTCGGTTTTGCCGGTGCTGGTGCCAGGGATTTTGGATCGAATCGAGGTACGTAGCGAGCGCGTAGACTCCTTGGTGTCGGTTCTATCGAATGAACGGTAGTTTTCACGCTCGAGAGACGGGCCCTCGGTGGCACCCTTGTCTCCCTTGTCCTTCTTATTGCTGGACTGCTGGTTGCCCATTTTGCAAGCGAAGGCTCTCGAATATGGGGGGGTTTTAGTGATAGAGGAAGTGTCAATGTCTCTTGTACGAGTTGTAGGGTTGAGACGGCGGTCGGTGTGGTGACGGAGTCAGAGCGGAAGCGGAGGGTGGATGGCGGCGATAAGCTTCTGTTCCTGCCCAAAACTTGAGGAAGGGGCCCGACAGCAGTCACAGCGCCCAAATGGATTGTACGATGCGAGGTAGAGCGGCAGGTAGGAGGCAGGAAGGTGTTAAGGAGGCCGAAATAGGCGGGAGAGAAAGGCAAGAAAGCAAGCCTCCGTCGGTGCAGTCGCTATCTGCTTTGCAGGACACTGGCAGGGCCAGGTCAGCGGGGGAGGGGAGGCGACGGGGGACGAGTCCAAGTCCTGCTTGCGAGCCAGAGCGATGGTGTTTGCGAGGGAGGGAGTGAAAGTTCAAAGCATGCTCATGGAGCTGGATGAGGATGATTGTAGTGTCTGGGGAGCTCTAGAAGCGGGCGGCAGCAGCAGTGGCAGCAGTGGCAGCGGTGGCAGCGGTGGTGGCAGGGCAGGGCAAGGCAGGGCAGGGTGGGGATAGAGCCACAGAGCTAGCGTCGAGGACTTGATGGTAAGTAAGCAGGCACCGAATGAGCCGCGCCGGGGCAAAGTGGACAGTGCAGTGGACAGTGCAGTGGACAACGCTACGTAGGCCTAGCCCAGGCGGACCGGTGAATGGAAAGTGTAGGGAGGCGAGAAGAGGAGGGAAGAGGCAGCGAATGGCGGACTGCCAGCGAGATGTAAAGTAAAGGCAAAGCAAAGCACTCACCGCCGGTGAGAGAGAATTAGAGAGAGCGAATGTGTGGAAAGGGGGGGGGGGGGGAGAGGGGGAAGAAGGAGGAGGAGGAGTCAACTTGCTGAACCAGAGCGAGTGTGTGATTTGCAGGCCGTGGAGAACGGAAGCCTGCCAAGCCGAACCTAAGAGTCGACGAGCACAAAGCCGCATCCACGGCAGCACCAGTCTAGCTTCTTCTCTACCTTTTTTCCTCTCTACCTTTTTTCCTCTCTACCTTTTTTTGCCCTCGCTTCTGCAAGTACTAATACCACAGTCTGCCCGAGCATTCACCCTCTGCTCTCTGCTCTCTCGCAGCTGGTTCCTACCATCATTTCACCATTCATCATCTACGTCCTCCGCATCCCGCATTCTAGTTTTGCCGGCCCCGACTGAACCCTGTCCCCATCTACATCATACCTACCCACAGTGTTTACACTGGCACGCAAGCATAGACCATGACCCGCCGCAACACCACCTCGTCCTCATCACCTCCACCCAGTCTAATCACATCTCTGCCCGTTTCTCAATCACTTCGCCTTGCCGCACCCTTTTCCCAGACACCCCTCTTCCCCTCCCCCTTCGCCAACCCTCAACCAAGCACTGAAAAGGAACACCGCTTCCAGCTCAAACGCCTCTACACTCCCCTAGAAGTCGCATACCTGATACAATAGTTGCACCAAAGTCACGCGACCACCCGCTGGCACTGATTGGTATGAATATATAGAAAGACAAAAAAAAGCTTTCACTACTATACATACGTTCCCGACAACCACAAACACCCATGGCTGTCCAAGCCCCGGCGCCAAGCACGGTCTCCGGCAACAAGTTTCTTGGAATCGTCCCGATTCGGCAAAGTGGACGTCGAATGGGTAAGACCATCTGCTCATATTTCATCTTTTTAGTTTTTTTGTTGGTAAGTAAGTGTCTACTCGCCAAAGGTGCTGGTATTGCTTTTTCGTTTCGTGTGAATGTGTCTGTTCCTGGGTTTCATGTCGTGCTAGCCTGTTTGGGTAAACGCGGCCTTCGTTCTGAGTCTGAACCGCAACACCTATTACCCAGCTGAGATACTTGATAGATAGAATGAATCCAAAGTGTTATGAGGAATCAGTTTATTCCTCCCAGCTAGTCGCAACAGCAAAATTACAGAGATATGTTGCATGCACGAAACAAACATTTAACAACCTCTTGATAACCCATTTTATTTCTTCATCACTAGGATCCACGCCCATCGAATGAAAGATGATTGGGCGAAAACGTGTGATGGTGTTCGCAGCAGCCGTTGTTGCATGGTGATTGGATCACCTTTTTCTTTGTATTTGTAGAAGACACCACGTGATTGCGAGACCACGTCATACAAAGGTCCTCACTCTGGTACTAGTACTGCAAGTACAGGTACGCTGCAGAAGGTCTGACTGTTTCGATCCCGCCCACCATCATGTACCTTCGTTTCTCTTTCTTCGCTATTGAATTCAGAGTTGCTGGAGGAACTCGAGGTGGCCTCTGGGTTGCCACAAATCAATGTGCGGGTGCTTCAGCAGCCTGTCTCAATGCTGTCGACCGACTGAATGCCTTGCTTCACAAGTCTGGGAGGCAGGCGGGGTGTCGACAACGTATCCTACAGCATTGCTATGGACAACAATCCCGCCCAAGTGTATATATTGTGGAAGGCGGATGATCTGAATTAGCACTTGCAACGTGTTGATGCTTTCCTCCTATCCATCCAGTCCGGAACATTTTAACAACTTTCGCAAATAGGTTCGAAATATTCTCGACTGGGGCAAGGACACACGCCTAGCGCAGATCAGGGATGCTTTGGATATCATCCTTGAAGGAAACCGGAAAGAAGGGGGCGGAGCATGCAAAGGCTCGCCAACCACCGTCTGCTGCCAGGACTAGCGACAGCAAGAAACACATGTGTAATCCGAGCGACTATGCCGTCCGTACTATTGCATAGTTTAACGGAGCTATCCACAGCCGCCTGCCACTCTTCTGCACATTCATTGAGAACAACAAAAAAGCCTGGAGGCTCTAAAGATCCGCATGGAGTGCAATCCGCATATGAAGCCGACAAACCAGCTGCACAGTTGAATCGTATGTTGAGGATGCTGAATAGTCCGCGTTCTGGAGGGCTATTGTACTGTTCAAGTCATTGTGAAATTGTTTGGCATACCTGAGCTTGGTTGATTGGTTGGCTGGTACTGTTTAACGTCTAGCAGAGCTATGCCTCCCACGGGGCATTTTAGACGTACTAAGCTACTATACGAATTGTACGCACAAAGAAAGCAGTTCTTGCATAAAACTGTATGTATGTCTTGTGAACCGCTCCCTCCCTGCGTGACAAAGTTACTTACAAAGTTACTTGCTTCATACTCCTCCTCCTGTTCCTCGCATGGGGATCGCTCAAGTTGCATTCTGCCTCCCCCTACGGCTGGCTTGGCATACTTGAGCGTTTGATTGCGAAGTACTATGGGGCAAAAGCTTGGCCATTGTGCATTAAAAAGGTATATGTGTCTGGATAAGTCCTCCGCGCCTCGGCCACGATTTCCAGCCTGGGGTAGGTGTGAGAAGTAAGACCGCCAGTATCGATACAGAGAGGTGCGCGGAGGCTCAAGTCGTGTTCATCTTGTATCCACAAATGTTCTTAGGCTCTAGACACAACCACTAAATAAAAAAGTAACCTAACGACTCCAATAAACCGTAAATTCAGTCCACTCCCCTCTTGTGCTGCAGAAATAAAAAAGTCCGGAAAGGATAACAAGCAGTCGAAGCCATCACCCTTCGTCTAACAAAGTGGCGAAGGCCATTTGTATTTTCAAGGCAGAGAAGCTAGTAAAAACCAAGTATAGCCTAGCTACCTTAGTGCTTCCTACGATGAAAGGCGTTGCAGCTAATAAAAGGTGCTCGGGGAGAGCTGGTGAAGCTCGACTTCAGGAGGCTACCTTCCAGACTTGCAGTCTACACCACGTAGCCTCTTCCTCTCACAAAAACAGCGACGAAAGACTTCTAACAACAACGACTTCACTCCTTTAATCTTCATCCACAGCGAGAAAGGAGAACATAATAAGACGGTTGAATGTCGGTAAGCACTTGGTCAAAGGAGCCGGTGTTCCATGTGAACAGACGGACCAAGAATCATGCAATGTCACGATATTCCACTTGCGAGCAGAAGCGAAAGGCAAAGGTATATACATATATTTTGGCCACATATTAGCAAATCGGACATGGAATATGTGCAACTCAGGCGAGTAAAACCAACATGCCTTGACTCAGTTCAACAACCTTGTTTGAGATTTACAATCTGGTCCCCAAGTTCACATGGATGGCCTTTTTATTCGTGTACGCCGCCAACCCCGCCTCACCAAGCTCTCGTCCAATACCGCTCTGCTTGACGCCTCCAAACGGAATGCGGATGTCAGAATCATTGCTGCTGTTGATCCAAACCATACCCGCTTCTATCCGTCCTGTCGATAACATTAGCACTGTGGGTGAAAGGGAAAAGAAGTTCGACAAGACTTACTCGCAACCTTGTGCGCCTTTGTAATATCCTGCGTGAACAGCGCAGCTCCAAGCCCATACGTAGTATCATTTGCTCTCTCAATCGCCTCTTCCTCCGTTTTAAACGAGCTAATCGTCACAAAGGGACCAAACACTTCCTCGCGGAAAATCTTCATGTTATCCTTGACATTGGTGAAGATGGTGGGTGAGATGAAGAATCCTTTTCCGCCGACGTCTTTGTAGACCTCCCCGCCTGCTTCAAGGGTTGCGCCTTCGGATTTGCCGGATTCGATGTAGGAGAGTACCCGCTCGAATTGCGTTTTGGTGACTTGCGGGCCCTGGAATGTGTCGTCTTTGAAGGGGTCGCCGACGATGGACGTCGTTTTGACGTAGTCTTTGAATGCGGCGACGAATTTGTCGTAGATGCCTTCTTGAACGAGGACTCTGGAGGTCGCGGTGCATACTTGGCCTTGGTTGTACCTAAAAACGGTCAATCCATTGTATAAAAAAAGACCACCGGATACTTTGCTCACATAATACCAACATGAGTCCACTTGACAGCTTGATCGAGATCGGCGTCGTCGAAAACAAGTAGCGGTGATTTACCGCCAGTCTCAAGCGTCACGTTCTTCATGTTGACTGATGCCAGTTTCATGATCTCCTTGCCGGTTGCTGTCGAGCCCGTAAACGCAATCTTGTCGACATCGAGGTGAGATGCTAGGGCTGCGCCTGCTTTTCGTCCCTCGCCGTTGATGAAATTGACGACACCAGGTGGGAATCCAGCTTCCTTGACTAGATTACCGAGGTACAAAATCGACAGAGGAGTTTGCTCCGCCGCTTTCAATACTACAGTATTACCAGTAGCGAGGGCTGGGCCCAATTTCCAAGCTGCCATTGCAAGGGGAAAGTTCCAACTATGTGCTTTTAGTGTCTGATATGTTGAGTATTGCTGAGGGACTTACGGGATGATTTGACCACAGACACCAAGTGGCTCACTAATCGTGTACGCAAGTTTGGCAGGTGATGTGTCAATCACTTGACCGTGAATCTTGTTTGCCCATCCTGCATAATACTTGATGGTTCCAATGACTTCGCCGAGGTCGTCGTTGAGTGCCACGGAGTAAGGCTTGCCGTTGTCCCAGGTTTCAATTGTTGCAAGAGTTTCTTTATGCTGTTCAATGAGCTCGGCGAATTTGTACAGCATGTCGGCTCGGGCATTCGTGTCCATGTCTCGCCATTCCGGGCTCTTGAAAGCGTTGCGTGCTGCCGCTACTGCAGCATCCACATCCTCCGGACCAGCAGCGTAAACGGAGACAATCTCACTCTCATCGCTATCACGTGTCAGGTTGCATGATCAAAAACAAGACTGAACCTATAGGCCTACCTTGGGTTGATAGAACTGATGGTTTCACCAGACTTTGACTTGACAAACTCGTTGTTGATAAAGAGGCCTCTTGGCTGCTTATATGTGCGACCATTGGGCGCCTTAAGCTCGACAAAAAGGTCAGACATGCTGGCTTGAGAGCTATAGTAGCAGCTCGGTATGGTTGGCGAGTAAGAGATACAGCTGCAAGGCTGGAAACGAAGGGTGCGAGCAAATTTGGGCAACGAGGAGAGGAGAGACGAAGCTCTGAAGATCTTCGGGTAAGGACAGGACATGCCGCTCAGGCTGGGAGCGGAGAAAATTAGCTATCAGTTAGATAATCGAAAGGGATGGCAGTGAGTGATTCGCATTACGGCCGACAGTTGGATGCCAGTGGTTGTCGACCCCGCTGTATGACGATAACGGGGACTTGGCCGGATACACATGCCTTTTTGGAGAACTAACCTAGCTCTTTGTCTCCGCCCAAGTCGGCCTATCATATATTTTTGCGCAACGCTCTCCTCGTGCGGAGTTCTGATGAACTAGATAATTGGCAAATAGCTGTTGATTTGAATCAGGAATTACTTGCATCCGACTCGCAGGAACACGACCGCTCTGGCCCCAATGCGCGCATATGGCGCGTACGTCCCGCATTTTGCGATTGCCCCACTCCCAACCCCCATCACCATCACACCTTAACTTTTGCATTCGTGTGTGAATTGCAACATCTCACAACATTGACTAGCCCACCCGCAGCGTGCAACTCAAAGCATGCACTTTCTTACACTGCACTTGCTAGGCTCGAATTGAGGGCCCAGAATGGTGCTCCCAAAGCCACTGTTTGATGTCTGCACCAATTCCAGAGGCTCGCAACCAATCTCAGATGTCTCTGGCTTAGGAGGTCTGGCATTTTTTTATATAATCATACAGGCTTCACGGAGACATATCACTGGACTGCTGCGCCTTGCTAAACGACTTGGACAATTTTCACGAGGATGAAGATGATGGGAGGTATGGGTTGTCAGTAATGTGAACCCTCTGCTATAATTTAGACTAACCCTAAACGGCACCATCCATATCAACTGCGAGGAGCTGTAGAGATGACGTGGATCCGGAACAACCTGTCCTTGGGGATACCCTGCCCAGAGTACTTACGGAGTACTTAGCGAAAATGGCGATGACCAGGACGAGGAATCTGTGGGTGCAATGGGCTCTGTAGATGGCGGGCCAGCACCGTCCACCTTGGCTTGTGATGAAGAAGCAGATGACAGGGGGGAAGGACGGGGTGGGATCTTCTCCTCCAACCTCCGACGACGGAACAAGTATGCCCAATGAAGAGATGGCTGTAGAAGAGAGTGTATCACAGCGCCGCTTAGAACGCGAACAAGGGATATGGATCTACTTGGACTACTTAACGACGAAAAACTCCAGTCCTCTTGTTATCATGTTCAAGACCTTGAGTTATTCTCGGAAGTGACGACAATTCACCATGCATGAGCTTAAAAGCTTCCATTACTTGTTTTTCATAATCCCAAGTTATGCAATCCATTGAAATATATTGTGAAATTTTGATGTCACCAACCTGCTCTCTGAAGGTTGGGTGCTTCCCCGATTGCCTCAACTCGTCTCCGAGTTGTGTAACGAGCAGAGCAGAGCTTTGAGTCCTTTGGGGCCCACACGGTCGAGTAATGATAGGTGTGCATGAAGTGGAACCCTGAGCGCCTGCATGGGGTACCTGGATGAAATTTTACGGCTCTCCATATGTGTTGCGGTCGTTCCGATGGTTAGGGTCAATGGGGGCATATTGAGGAGGGTTTTCGATCTCAATTGACCCGCTGGAATAATCTTTAGAGCATCAGCACTCCATGATGGAAACGTGTTGGGATAATGACTTTCTGAGGTGTAGTAGTATGATGCTATTTTTATGTATCATGCGGAGCGGGAAGAAACCAGCTCCATTCCCATTGTTGGCTTTTGGTGATATGGCGGGAAGGTCATACCCCCCTATCAGGAGTTGGTATCTGGAGTAATGGGATGAGAAACCGGTAGACCGTTATCGTGGCATACACACGTTATGCACCATAGGTCTCTCTCTCTGATCAAGGTATGAGCATAGCTAGAGCCAAGTGCATCATCTTACTGTTTAGCTTTCCTGCAGATCATGAAAGAGGGGGCGAACCCGATCCCGCAATCGCCTGTGGGCCTTCTCCGCGCAGCTAAGTTCGACATCGTTTTCACATCCCGTTCTGATGATACACAGGAAGTAGCCACAGCCTGTGATCCGAGATAGTCATGCCTTACCCTGATGTAACAAGATATGCCAGCCTTGTGACGGCGTGCGTATTTGCATGATGGAGACAGCAGAGCGTAGTATCTGAATGGTAGCTTATCAAACACAATGTCCAGTGGTACCAGCGACAAGCCACAAAGCAACAACTTCTACGGACGCATAGGAACAAAAGCCACAGGCACAAGAGAGTTACACGAGGGCGTGTTAGCATCAGGCCAATATATAGAGCAGGCTTGGCTGCCACTGGACCATGTCATTACGAGCGGGAGGCTGCAGGGTGGGAGTGTTACACAGACATCTCGACATCTGAGCAAAACCTCGCACATGAAGGTGTTTAGTTCATGGGTTGTACCAATCATATACACAAGTAGCTGAAGGGCTTCCGGCATAAAGCGCCGCTTACGGTTAGCTGGTTCTCTGACCAATTATATCAGAATCACTATGGGGGAAAGGCTACAAAGTGTGAAGTGAATTGCATTGGAGGGCATGCGTATGGCATGTGAATCAGCGAATCGTGCGCCTGATCTATGCAAAGCAAATACTTAAAGACCTAAAGGAGTCTGTTGCATTGTGCTACGTGTTAAAAGGAACGATAACTCACATTTCTTTTATATCGTCATGGTCGGAGAAGTCGCCACCATCGCCAGCTTTTCGCTTCAGGAAGTCTTAGCATAGAGTCCTCTCCTAGATCTTATATATTTAGCTTCCAAGCCAGCACCCGTCTCATTTTAGAATCTCAGCTTCGCTCCTCTCATTCTTTTGATCTCCTCAGTCAATATCGTTCACAATGTTGAGATTACACGACCTTGTCCGCAGCCCTCAAACGGAAAAGCAACTCGATAGACTTAGTTGCATGTTGAATGAGCACATCGATATACCCCGCGCCGCCATTCATTCTGGAGTTAAAGGCTTGGTCGATGGGAGAATGCAGGTATTCATCGTTGTGTCTACGCATAAAGACGACCCTTTCCTATCGGCAGTCAATGTTATCGCCCAAACCGACAAATTCTATTACAAAGGACGGACTCACTTTGTTGTTGGAGTTATAGTCACCCATAGGGATCATGAGAAACTGCTACAGTTGAACCACAAGATTGCGAACGCTACAAGTAAGTTATAGGATCCAGAAGAGTGCAACGCTAATGTTGTATCAGCCATGACCGAAGCTCAGGCCCTCTTTGTTTCCAAGATTGAGGAGTTTCGTGAGCGCAATGTGGGAATCATCAAAATTCCCGTGGATGAAGCTTTTGTGGAAAGGTTGTCGAAATTGGTTGACGAACTTTGTGCAACTGTTCCTGGGGTGGACTTTTCAAAACCATTGCCGGGCGAAATGTCAGAGTAGCGGACTGGTGTGTCTTTTTTTCTTTTTTTTCATTACGAAGGTTCTGTTGGGTTGGAGCAAGGAGTGCCATCCACATTTGTCCGATATTGAAACGAGCCGAAAATCAGCTTTTGGCAAAAAATTTGATGACGATACGGTTGGAATGAAAATTTGTGGTCTCATCTAACAATACATGCTTTTGTACCTACGCGAATGCTTCATTGACTGTTTGGATGTGACCCCAGTGGCAATAATAAAACAGATGGCAAGGCTCTACCAAGCACACCTAGGAGCCTTCAAGGCGCCATGGTTTTCTGCAGATGTCACATCAGACTAGAGAGTGTCTATGGGGCAAAGTGCCGCCTTCATGCATATGAGTATTGGTGGCGGATGCGGGATATGAACATCTGGGAAGATACGCAGTCCTCCGTCGCCGGTGGCTTTCTAGAGGTACCATAAGAGCAAATTGCTGTGCCTAATAAGGTCCACTCCTACCATCTACACAGCGGTAAGACACATACTTTTTCTGAGACTAGATTTTGTATTTTTTCTACCTTTCCAATTAACGTACCCAATACTTTACCAACTTTATCCGAAGCTTATTTTGCAGGACGTAGGTCTTCAGGCTTCAGGTTAGCCTCCCATTATTCTCCACTGTCCTCTACACTCATTTCTTCCTTTCACTCGTCCTACCCGCCTAATCTTGTAATTCGTACAACAGCCACTCAAGCTTTGCGACTCGCGCTTCGCATTCCATCCACTGCGCCTTAAAAAGTTTCGCGTCGCACTCTGCCTGAGCCTTTTGTACTTTCATCTCTGCCTTCCGACGTTGGCGTTCATTGAACGTATCACCTCTAGCGCTGGACACGCGCTCATCATATGGGATCCTGGGTGATCTAACAGCTAGTTCGGGGGAGAGATGCTCTGGGAATGAAGAGGATGACATCAAGGAAGCGCGAGAGTGGTGAATTGGTGCTTCCTGCGCTTGGGCGAAGGTATTTCCTTTGAAGGGTGCTGTCTGCATCATTGCAGCGTTATTGTGCTGCTGTAATGGTCGTTCCATAGCATTCACTTTATTGCTTTTGTTTATGTCAGTACGGAGATCCTCGCTTTGCGGTTCATCCGCATGCGAAACATCATGTTTGGGCGTTTCTTTAGCCTCTGTAGGCTCCTCGGCCTCTGGAAGGCTAACTTCTTCCCCAGATATTGTAGCGATTGCCTCTTTAATGTCCTCCGTTATCAGTAAACCAGGCTCTTGTGAGTCCTTCCCGGCACGATTGCGGCGGTTGGTAACAATTTCATTAAGAAGACATACAGCATGATTACGCGATTCTTCGTCTTTGCTGAGCATGGCGAGATGTGCGAAGGCTGTAAGAAAAGGCAGAGGCCACTCAGTACACGGTTCGTACGGAAGTAAACGTACATCGACGATGTATTCGACTTCATCGCCCCAGCAGGCGGAGATGGTGTCCAAGGGTTTGGCAACTTGAGCTTTGTCTTTTGGCGGCATGATGATGTTAGAGCTTGGAAGGGTAATGTCCAAAAGGTGTGAGTTATTGTTCGTTCAGTTGCAATGGAGAGATTATGGAATGAAGGACAATTTACTATGAATATCAATTATATACCAATCCAAGAGCACACAGGACGTGCACAATAAAAGTTGCCCAAATGTACCATGACTTAAAGTTGTTTTAGAACAATGGTGGCAACTTTGGTAGCACCGGTGCCTACCGAGAACAATGCAATGCTTGCGTACTAGTATGTTGGGGAGGAAGATACCGTCTACTTTCCGTACGTGAATCCGATTATAACTATGCTAACCAAAAATTGTAGGAGTATGGCGAGGCCAATTATGTTTCCTAACGGTGCATTAAAGACGCGAGCGCGACTCAAAGTATTCCAGTGTGGTGGCGGGGGCGGGGTCCAAGGAACAAAAATCTATCTGATACCTACCTAGCGAGAGCGCAACACAACTTCCCCAACACAGCTGTCCGCCATGGCCATGGGCATGGACTGCGACCCTCCCATCGCCTCATCCGCCCCCGATGCCTCCATAAACACCGAAAAAGGCCTCGAATACTGGAACAAAATCTCCTCAGATGTCAACGGCATGCTCGGCGGCTACCCGCAAACCTCGCGCATTGATCTCCAAGGCTCCTCCAACTTCCTCACAAAGCTGCGGCGCGGGAAATCGCCCGCATCGAAGCAGCCGCTTCCATCTCTGAATCGCGTTGCGGACTGTGGAGCGGGAATTGGGAGGATTACAAAGGGGCTGCTGTTGGGTGTGGGCAAGAGAGTGGATATTGTGGAGCCGGTGAAGAAGTTTACGGACGAGCTGGTCAACAGCCTTGAAAGCGAAGATAATCAAAAAGGAACGGGGCAAGTGGGAGAGGTAATCAATCTAGGGCTGCAGGATTGGGTCCCGGAGCCCGGAGCGTATGATTTAATTTGGAATCAATGGTGTTTAGGGCATCTTACAGATGCCCAACTTGTCGTGTACCTTCAGAGGTGCGCAGAAGGATTGGTAAAGGCGAATGAAGGAGAGGAAAAGCAAGCTTGGATTGTGGTGAAGGAGAATCTTTCGACAGATATCAGGAAGAGGGATGTTTACGATGATGAAGATTCGAGTGTGACGAGGTCGGAAGAGAAGTTTAGAGCTTTGTTCAAAGAAGCGGGATTGAATATTGTTGCGACGGAGATTCAGAAGGGGCTTCCACAGGGGCTATACCCTGTCAGAGCGTTTGCGCTGCAGCCGGCGAAAGCAAGAAAATAGAGGTATGGCTTGTCTGGATGCCTTGCAAGTTCTTGCTTGCTCTGCTCTACCTCTTTCAGTTAATATCTCTTTACCTATCGTACGTATACCCAGGCCGTTTACGCAATGCAATGAATCCTATTTCAACCAAGGTTCCATTGAGAACAAAGATATGAAAGGTTCTCTGTTGAATGGTCACTCACCAACACATACGATGCATCTGAGGAGTTGGAGCTTATATGATTTTAAGGATCTACGCCTTTGCTCCTTCCTCACTGGATAGCTTTGGCATATTGACCCTAGGAGATGTATTGTTAAGTACGTCCTGCGATCCTACATCTCAAATATAACAATCTCCGGACCTCTGTCAAGGCACAATACGTGTGAGTCGCCAAGTCAATTCCTGCTCTTCCATGGCTACCGAGACACCGTATCCACAGGTTTACAGAGGAGTACAAAACAGATCGTGAGTCCGGATGGAGAAAGAGCAACTTCTATAGCTGCGTTGACCGCTTCATCCATTGAAAACCAAAAGACGTATGTCTGAGTTAATCAAACTATACAATACACACCTGTCCAATTATATAGCCAGCTCCACACTCTCATATCTCCATTTCCTCTCTCTATCCAAAATCCACCCACATTCCACCTCTACAGCCTTCCTCTCTATATGTAAGCTAAAACTCACCTCATGAACCATATCTTCTTCCTTTAGCAGCAATCCCGTTTGCTCCAAATATTTCTCTCCCTCATCATTACTACCACTAATCTCTTCATCCAGCGAAATCTCGCGCAGGGTATCCATGTCGAGATTCAGAGGCGGGCCACCCCTTTCTTCGACATGAACAACATGGCTCGCGACTCTACTCATCACCACGCCATCCCAGACACCCTCGCGACCAGCATATCTTAGATAAGTCAAGGCGCGTCGTCGTAGTGTTCTTTGGCGACATTTTGTGGCGGTGTAGTAGAGTGGCTCGATGATGCTAGTCTCCAGACTGAAGTAATGCGAGTATGCGTGCTTCGTATCGCTCTTCGCTAGATTTGTAGAGTCTCTTTGTAGACTTGAACCTCGTAGCTTTAGGATAACGAAAGCAAGTCGGAGAGTCGCGCGAAAGCACGAATGGCATTCTGTAGTGTTGAAAACTGTTTCGCGGGGTGTAAGTGCGGTGAAGAGTCTCAAGTACGTGAGGTGGTATGCTATGAGTAGATTCGCTGTTTCCGGGCTGGGATCCTCGGGCGCGGTGTCGTCCGTATTTGTAGATGGATCTGTTGCGGAGAAGAATGACTTCCAGTCTTGCAACGCAACAAGGAATTTATCTCGCGTGTTGTATTGATCCTCTGGGATCAGAGGCGCGTACTTGAAAGCCACAGCATAGTGGCGGATCCAGTAGAGGCAATGCTTCATCAAACGATAGAGCGATGCGGAAGAGGCGTTGGGCAGAGCCTGTGAGATCTGAGGAATTGGGTATATATTCGATGACTGTGCTGATTTTACCACAGAGTAATGACGCTGGGGACGAAATGACTGGACTTGTAAATCTAAGCGAGCAAAAAACCCTATCGGGTCGGCGATTGTGGAATCGACTGTTGAGCGCCGCAGTAAATAGGATTCGATGAGAGAGCACCCGCCTTCGAGATGACGCAAAGCGCTTTCTATATTGCCGAGTAGAATCTCAATCGTAATGAAAATGGCGCAAGCCACCAATATCTCCTCTTTGAATGTAGTTCTTCCCCAGTTTTCGGCTGGAAATGCTGCTTCTACGATGTGATTAACACGTTTGACTGCGGAGTAATAATGTCGCCAGCATTTCTCATTAGTTTCCCTTGAGTTAGATAAATGATGTCTCTCGTGAAACCCAGACAACGCTATTACAGCGTTTTGAATTGCGGGAGTGGTGGCGGAAACGCTGGGAACGTACTCGCGCCATACCTGGGTATGCAAGGGCCCAGCGAGCTCCTTCGAGGAGTGATGCATGAAGTAGTAGACCGAGCGACCGGTAAAGTATGTTTTAAGAGCATCGAGAGGCTGAAGGGTCAGAATTTTAGTGAGGAGGGTATTGGAGGGTTCGTATATCAAGTTGGCTAGAGCTTCGGGACTGCCGGCATATCCCGCGGTTGCTGCATGAGGTCCAGAAATAGCGATCGAGGTGATTGAGTGAACACCATTTGATTTTGATAAAGTGGGCAACAAGTCTGGAATTTCTTCCAGGGTTTGACCAAATGACTCAGAATCCTGTTCTGATACTTGTATATAAGTCTCGTAGCCGTCGCAGGTTCTCCCTGTTGATATACATTTATTGCACTTTGGTTTCCCTTCGTCACACTTGATACGCCGGATTCTGAGTCCCCGTTAGGTAGGTTTCTTCTGCTATCATCTTTGCGGCTTGAGGTACTCACTTGCATGTTATACATCCAGTTCGGGACTTAGGCGCCCTTCGCCTTTGTCTGACTTTCCCTCTTACTAGTCCGCCTTTTCCATTGCCACAATCTTCACGGTTTCATCTCAATTCATCCGTGTATTGCTGGTACTCACGGTCGTGGAGGACCGACCTTCAGGTTATACGATGGGACCCAACCAGAATGTATGAGCAAGCTGAATAAGTATGGTACGCTTTTGGTTTGGTGCTTGATTCCTATTGGCCCGTTCGTATAGCACCCCGGTATTCATCGGATCTCAAGCTAGGTTTCCATTGAGACATCGAGAGAGGAAAGGGCTGAACGGTATCACACATGAGGAACGTGGGAACAGGGAATCATTCAGGAATCGGAAAACGTTCTTCTCATCCTGATGCAGAATTTTCGAATGTATTAGTGTACGGAGCGGATTTTTACTTTAGTCTTCCCCATTCTGCTTTCAAATCAACGTCTCCATCCTGATCCACCACTTTGCCTCTGTCCCATTCTCTTGCCTCGCCCTTCATTGCCCAAACCACATCGTCCTCTGTCTTTTCGTCACCATTTTCCCACTTCTCAACTTGCTCATTTGTAAAACCTGCAGCTTTGAGCCTCTCGGCACCTTGCTTTTTCCATCGTTGGCGATCTTGGACGGCCTCTAGAGCATCCCCCCAGGTATCTTCCTCATCGGACTGTAGACCGATATCTACTGCTGGATCATAAGTGGAAGAGAAGCGGGCGTCCATACCCATAGAATTTGCTTTATGGGCACCGCGACCTCGTGAACGTACAGTAGGCTGAGCAGTCGGTGGGAGGGGACCAACAATAGCTTCAAGTGGGTCCGAATCTGAGGGTAACGATGCAGAGCGTCTTTTCGAGCGCTTCTGACCATCTGCCTTCTCATCTTTATTCCTAAGTCGATCGTGATATTTCGATACGCGCTTAGGGGAGCGCGATCTACTTCGGTATCTTGACTTTCTATGATGCTTGCTTGACCGAGGGGAAGGAGATCGCCTGGGCGACGCTGACCTTGTGCGGGATCTCTTGCGACTCCGTCTATGCTTAGATTCATCATTTGGATAGGGTCTTGCATTTTCATCCTCGCTCCTATGCCCACGTCTTCGCTCCTTGTGGCGGCGCCTTGAATGCCTAGCCTTCGAGTGGGTGTCTTCATCAACGTCACGCAACCTCGGCTCTTTGTGTCTGTCACGACTTCTACTCCTATCTCTTCTTGACCTTGCATCTCTCGGCTCCTCTCGATGCCTCCGTCTCCGTCGGCTATCAGCTTTTGCATCATCTTCACTCGAGTAGTCTTTTCTTTTTCTCGGTCGCCCGTCCTCAGTCTCCCCGTCACTTGAAATGGGTGTAAGCCTTCCTTCAGCTTTTCTGCTCTTCCTTTGCTTTATCCTTCTCTCCTCACGATTCTTGGTTTTATCCATCTGTTTCAGCCGAGCGCGCGATTCCTCGGCCTCTTTCGCAAGCAACGCCGCATTGTGGCTGTCGGTTTGACGAATGATGTGTCGCAAGAAGTTGGTGTTGGGTTTCGGGGCGGCAGCTCGTAGCCTGGGGGAAAGTGAGTGATCATCAACGGGAAGATAGCAAGGCATATCTGTCTATTGTACGAGAGAGGGGTGGTGCGGCGAGGGTTGAAAGAAAGACTTGCGCCGTACCTGTTTGGGTTGAAGGCATCTATACCAACAAGCTGGTAACTTTTGGTCGCATTTTTTGCATCCTGTTTGAGAAGATTGGCAACGTATTCATCATCGAGAAGATCCGTAGGCATGGTAGAGACACTTGTCTAAAGGTGTCCAAAGGGTTGTAGGTGCTGTGACGTTGATGGCGGAAGTACGCATTCCACGATCGGCCGCTAGTCTGTAAAAGGCATGGTGGCTCACAGCATGTGCAGAGCCCCACGCGCATCGACCAAAACAAACACCCCTCTTGTATTCCAGTCATTGCTCAACTTTCTCACATACACAGTCGCAATGCCACCCAAAAGGAAATTAGCTGCAGCTGCAGCTACGCCGGCCTCTGCTCTGGAACAGCTCCGGCAAACTTCATCCCTCAAACTACTAGCTATTGCAGAGACCCTGTCACCAAAGGACTTGCCCCAGTCAGCGCAGAAGCGCAGTTCTGCAGTATCCGACGACAGCGAGCAAAACAACGACACACACCCTGCCGCATTGGAAGCCGACCTGGTTCATTATAAGGTATGCTGGGTTGATGTCTTGATTCGCCTCATGCAGGATGGAATTAACGATTCCACAGGAACTGTTCAGCAAACTACGATTTAGTTATGTAGAACAAGTTACTAAAGAGAAATTTCTACGAAGCATCACGGAAAACCCGCCGCGACTCGTAGAAGCTGTTGAGAATGACGGGAAGGAGCAGGAAATCTTGGCCCTCAAAGTCGACTTGAAAGAACGTAAATTGGAAGTTGCCGAAATACTCAAACAGCTGGAAGATAAGGGAAAAGAGTTAGCACTACGGTATGAAGGTGTACAGCTGCGGACTCAACAACTGGAGGCATTGCCGGCAGAGATTGAAGGCTTGGAGGCGAATATCGAGAAATTGAAGCAGGAGCAGACGCCACCGTCGAACAACCCAGAGCTTGCTTTACCGCTGCCCGAGACAATGAAGTTGGTGCAGGAAAGAGAGGCAGAGCTCGCCGCATTGAATGCACAAATCGCACAGCTGCAGTCAGCAATGCCTAACCGAGCACGTGAGCTGGAGAAACTCGAGCGCGAGCTGAAGCCCTTGGAGACACAGAAGCAAGGGACGGTCGCAGCGGCGAAAGAGGCCAGACGAAGGAGGGAGGAGGGTGGTGGTATTGGTGATGAATTGGAAGAAAGGGGGCGGTGGCTAAGAGCATCGGAGAAAGCGCTGAAGGAGATGCTAGATGTCGAAGGATGAGGGATGAATGTGTGTCTACGTGTCACGTGGGCTGTGGGGAGGGGCAAAGTCGCAGATGGCTACAGGCTCGGATTGGGCGTCGCTGATTTCAGTTTGGCGTTATTTGGATGGGCTTTGTTGAGTCTTTGAGATACCATAGGGTTTTGGGCATGAACAGGTTGTACAGTACTGAGTAGACCAGTAGTCTGCAGGCCAGTAGGCATTTGGCGGTTTTGCAATACCTAGATAGTCCCCGCAGAAAAATGGCGCACAAATGATGATGCACCGCTTCGTGCTTCCGGCGACGAGTCACGAGGCGGGCTGCAGGAGAGAGTGAATCACCATTAACCGTTTTACAGAACTGAAGCCTCCAAGTGGCAGCAAGAGGAGAAAAGGATGCATCGAGGCCACCGTGGGCAAGGGCATGCCAGCTGAGTCGCAGGGTGTTGGTGGGGTGTGATTGGCTCGCGGAAGCTTCACCGCCACAATCTTATCGATTGCGTTGCCCGGCCAGGCGGTAAACAAGAACAAGGTGACGAGTGGATTCTCTCCACCAAGCTAGCTGCTAGCTGCTAGCTGTGCTGGTCCCTCGCTGCTTAACTTGCTCTCTTGCAAAAAGTCTCCATTCCATCCCCTCCCCTCCCATCCCATCCACAGCTCGCAACGACAGCGCCCTCATTCCTATCCTCCTGTGTAGAGCAGCGGCGAACAGCACAGCGACACGACTGATCTACCCCACCCGAGCTGTCCGCTGCGTCGGACATGCTCTACAGCTCACCCGCTCCCATCCATCAACACCAACACACTCGGGAGTAGGAGCACCCCGACAGGACCTTCGTTTCCCATTACGATTGTCACGACCCTACGACGTTACGACTCTTCCGTCTGTTGCTGTTTCTCTGCGTGCGAGTACGATCCATTCCGCTGCTGTATTCCCGAATCTAGCCATCGCCACGTTCAAACTCCAAAAGTTACACAAAGACATTCCTCGTCGACTGGAAAAAGAATCCAATAATTAATAGCAAGAAACACACCGGCCACCTTTACCAGAATGTCGGGACTTTCCGCACCAGGGAGTAGCGTATACTCTTCCGATTCCATGTATGTGGGTGACGGGACCTGGGACTCGCAACGCAATACTTTTCTATTACCCAACCTTCAAGGTTTGAACCTTGCTACCACTCAATACAATGGTACAGTTGTACTCTATATGGTTGAATGAGTCTCTACTGACTTTCCTAGGAATGGGCAATCGCTTTCGCAACATGGCCGGCTACAAAGGTGTCGTCATGGGTCACGGAATTGTAGCGGCCATCACATTCCTCTTCATCGTCCCTGGCGCCATTTTCATGGCTCGTTTTTACCATCGAAACCCTCGCATGGCATTGCGGATCCACATCTGGTTGCAAATTTTGACGGTTCTGCTCTCGACGGCAGCGTTCATTTTGGGCATGCAGGCTGTTGGGCTCCGAAGGTCATTAACCAATCCTCATCACGGCATCGGAGTCGCGCTTTACACTTTGGTCATGGTACAGGGCATTGGTGGTTGTATTATCCATCGACGAGAAAAAGGCAAAGAACGATACAAGGTTCCTTTGAAGCTAATGGTACGTGGTAGCTGACCTAGCTCATAATATTCTTACTAACAGTTTTAGCTTCATCAATGGATGGGCAGATTGATAGCTATCCTTGGTATTGTCCAAGTTGCTCTCGGTCTCACTCTGTATGGGTCTCCCAAGGTACTCTTCATTCTGTACGCGCTCTGGGGCTTTGTGCTCCTAGTTGCATATTTCGTCCTCTCCTATATCAACCAGCCGGAGATGGGATTTGATGATGGTACAACATACATCACGGAACGCACTGGAAGCACCCGCAGAAGCCATGGAGGTCACGGGGGTCTAGGAGCGCTCGCCGCTGCAGGAGCTGCCGGAGCCGGATTAGCTGCTCTGCGACGAAGATCGCGTAGTCGTAGTCGAACCCGGAAAGGCAGGCAAGAAGTTCTGAGCTCTCATCACAGCTCACGTGTTTCCGAATCGTACGCGGACGAAAAATTCAACGATCACGGCCGAAAAGGAAGTACATGGAGGGAACGGCTCTTGGGAGCTGGCGCCGCGGCGGGTGGCATCTGGGCTGTCAAGTCACTCTTCAGTCGTAACAAAAAGCGCGCACAAACCGAGACGGGGAGCGACGTGAGCTACAGTCGTCCCCTGGGACCCTCCGAAGTTACCCAAACCGACCTGAGCCGACTCGAAGAAGGAAGAGCTCCTGGATCTCCGGCGAACGACAGATGGCGCCGGGTGGAAGAGAGAGAAGCCGCTCAAGCCGCAGCCATGGCTGGAAGCCCGTTGCGTCATGGTCATAGACCCACACGGAGTGGGGGATCCATTGATTCGTTTGACAGTCGTTCTAGCTTCAGTGACGAAACTGAAATTAGGCCGAAAGAATCCCATGGTTTACGCAATGGCATTGCAACACTCGGAGTTCTAGGTTTTCTCAAGTACCAGCTTGGCAGGCGCAAAAACAAAAGTGAGGACGCACGGGTTGAGCAGTTAAGGCAACAGGATATTGAGGAAGAGAGGATAGCTCGCGCCAATAGCCACCGCCGAAAGTACACAGGTGACGGTGCGCCAGCAAGGAGGGTCCGACCACCATCGACTATTTTCTCAGAAAGTGATATCTCCGGAGCCACGCCTGCTGTTGCACGACAGAATGTACCTCCACCGCCTATGGATAGCACTGCAGGTCCATCGACTGCTGCTGTACCACCACCTCCGCTGGATGAATCTGGTTCGGAAGCGTACACTTCTGCTGGTGGTCGTTCACACCGTCGCCATCACAAAGCAGGCAGCGGAGCACTCGCAGCGGGAGCCGCAACTGCAGCTGCAGCTGCAGCAACTGGTTCTCCGTCCAGAAGAGATAACAGTCAACATCGAAGCAGCGGTAGTGTAGCCTCTCCCCCAGTTTCTGTCAAAGTGAAGATGCACAATGACGGTCGGCACGTGACGCTTCGAAGACTCAATGAGGAAGAGGCCGCCGCGGAGCGAGAGGCCAGAAGACGAGATCGTCAAAGGAGAAACCGAAATGGTAGTGTGAGTTCGCTCAGCAATTTTGACAATGATCGATGGCGTAGGACAGAAGCAATGGAAGCGGCACAGGCACAGGAGCAGAGCGGGCCATCGATACAATCTGCGGCACCACCATCTGCACCTATTCCAATGCCTGAACCCATCATTCCACCGCCTCCACCAGGCCCGCTGCCTGGATCTACGCATACGCGCACACCCATACAGCAGGGTGGATTGCCCCCGCCCCCGCCAATCCCCGGTGCAGGGGGGAGTGTTTTGAGCAGTCCGCAAGGCACGCAGGTGTACGGCACGGAAACGGACGTTAGCAATTATGATTCAAACAGGAGACGGCGGAGAGCTGAGCGGGCGCAGGCGAAGCAGGCAAGGCTAGGTGGCAGCCGGGTTGAGTTCTCATGATGCAAACAAACATTTTGTTACGACCAAACACTGATGAGGATGCGATGCATTGTTTTTCTTTCCTTTTGGGATGCATGTCCGGGTGGGTGCGGGGCTTGGCGATTTCACTAATTGGAGCTCGAGTCGACCGCACGGTAGAGACCGGATTGGTCGTGTGTAAGTAGTTGTTTTGCGGTTTGGTAGATACTTCTAGGTTGCTTTTGTATAATTAGATGCTCAAACAATGTCGTCATATTATAGCCAGATGCTTGAAGTGTTAGTGGATCGTAAACCCTTGGCGGCGTAAGATCTGATTGCTACCCCGGAGCTAGACGAGCACATCACCACCCTAAAAGCCATCATCACGCAATGAACACACTACATGCGTTCATTCACTGCTTGTTCGGCGCTTCTAATGGTAGTTCTACGGACAGTTGTGGCGCGACAGCCAGCTGGTTGGCGGCTTCGTTCCTTCTAGACGGCCGACCTTGCTCTATCATTCGCAGTTTCACCTATCGTGGAACTATAGAAGCCGACGACGTCGGTACCACCTCGGGGGTCCACGAGGTTTCCAAACGATAGTCGAATCCGTAGACGGGCCTTATTAGATGTCTGGAGATATAAGAACTGTCGTCGCGCCTCGCCCGCGAGGAACGATGGGGGGTTTGGAGGACAACCTACCTGACCCGGCTGCTGACCGACTTCCTCCGATGAAAAAAAAAAATTTCTAAAAACTCTCCCCTTCCTTTTGCCCACGCCTCGTGACGAGGACGGCGGGACGTGGAGCAATCACCACCCTCCATCGAACGAATGCGGCGACGCTACACCTGCCCAGGAACGGTTCTAACTTGCTCGATGGCCACCCGCATTTTGCGCCTCAATACTGGATCTGCGTCAATGGATTTATTTTTTCCACGGTGCAAAGCCCCCTTTACGGACGGTCAACCCAGAACGCGGACAGCTCACGATAGCATCGGATGCACGGGGCCTCGGGGCGGCGGGCAGCAGCAGCACGCATTGGCAGGATCAGGATGAGCGCAGAGAGCATGACGACACCGGTGGCAGAATACGGCGGCAGACCCTTGAGGGACCTAGCCGATGAGGGGACACCGAGCAGAGGTACCGGTGTAGGAGAGACTCGGGAGGCAGTTAGAAGGGAGGGGGAATGTCGGTAGGGGAAGAGGGAGAGAACCGGAGAAAGCTACTCCATTTGCCCGCCGCAATAGCAGACGATTGCTTGGATCCATGTCGAGTCGAGGGTGCACTGGCAGACGAGGTGCACTGCCCTCTTTGCAGGCCACGAATGGATGTTTCGAATGGCGCCGAGACGATGAGATTCGTCGAGTACCACACTTGCTACGAATGTTGACAGGAGTGATAATTACTTATGGCAACGAGTAATCGAAGCAAACGGCAAACTTGCTGGATTTGCTGGGACGGTGACCTTCCCGTTTGGAGCGCACTGCAGACGCTTGAATGCTTCTTTTGCTGCTGCACATTCTCTAGCAACGAGTGTGTGAGCAGTGGGCGGCGGGCGGCGGCGGCAGATGGGCAGATGGGTAGGGTAGGGTAGAGTAAGGAAAGGATAGGTCAAGGTCAATTGGGTCAAGGTCAGTTAGATCAGGTCAGGTAGGCAGGTAGGCATGGCATCAGGTAGGGGAGGACCAGGTATCTAGTGAGCAGTGGTTTCTGGTTGACCGCTGCATCGAAAGCTGCACGAGGGCACCAGCATCAGAGTGGCAGCACATACCAGCACATACCACACCATACGCGCCAGGGACCAAGGACCAATATGCACCGCACCAAGCAACCAAGCTGCCACCCAAGCAGACCGCAAAGCAAAGACCGTAGACGACCACGACCGTCGCATGCCCTCGCGGGAGATTGTCGGGTCGGCGCCATTTCTGGCCTAAAATAATCGGTCGACGCATCGACGACTGTGCAGCAAAGCTGGGAGCATGGGAGCATGGGAGGGGGACATGGGGGGTGGGTGGAGGAGAGGGCAGAGCAAACAGCTCTACCTGCTGTAGTTAGACGGCGAGAGAGCAGAGAAAGAGAGAGCGAGAGAGTACTACCATCTACCGGCTACCCACCGACATAGCACTACTCGGCGGGCGCATACCTTCTGCTGGACCAAGCTCTGCCTCCATCTCCCTCGTCCCTCGTCCCTCGTCCCTCTCGCACCCCAGCACGACTTGCGGCTGGCTACTGCTGGCCTTCTGCTGGCGTCTTCTGCTGGCGTATGGACCTCCATCTGCGACTCTCCAGGGAACAACCCTCCCAGCGTCCTGCCCAGTCGAATGGGCTGGCAGGTCCCTGTGCAAGCCCCGTTCAAGCCCAGTTCAAGCCCAGCGAACCCGCCCGACTGGAGAGGCCTGCTAGTGCGCAGTGAGCGTTTGATCCAAGTCTGCTTTCTCCTGAGCAATCAGGGATTGAGGCCGGGCTCCGCGTGCCTGTCATTCGCCCGCCTTACGTAGCTAACGGCACCGGACAGTGGACCATTATGCGGCTTTTGGGGCTTGGCCTGGCCTACTACGGTCCTCCAGGTTAGCTGCTTTGGCGTGGGCGTTCTCTTCAGCACAATGACACAAGCACCTGCGATTTCTCTCTGCGACCCTACACGCACCATGTTCACAGCAGTACTAATATTACAAACGGACCCTCCTGGAGACCATTTGCTTCTCCACGAGGGGCACTTGGGGCTCCGCTGCTAGTTCGCTACTCACACCATGGCTTCCTCCACCTCCAGCACCGCTTCAGCCTCTAATCCAGTCAAGAGAGCTTGTGATAGGTGTGTATATCTCGTCGCCGCCCTTGCTGCGCCTGCCCTTGACGACCTTGATGCTCACCATGATCCTATAGCTGCCACCGACGAAAAGTAAAATGCATTGGCGAGGGAACCAACCCGTGCAAGAACTGTGTCTCTGCCGGTCTGGCCTGCACATACAATGCCATTCCACAAAAGAAAGGTCCCAAGGGAAGCCGGGCCAAGGTGCTCTCTGAGCTTCGCGAGAACCAACGCAATGCCCAACTCGCTGCGGGCTTTCCCCCAGAGTTAGGCTTTGATGGACGCACTCTACCCACCACATTTGCCCGCACTCCGGGATTGCTACCCTCTGCTCTCATCGATACTTGCATCGAGTTCTTCCTCACCAATGTCTACCCCTCGCTGCCCATACTCCACCGCCAACGAGCCCAAGAAACGGCCATGAGCGTAGAGCATTCAACAGAGGCCTACTGCATGGTAGCCGCTCTTTGCGCCTACGTTCTGATCCAGGCCAACATGCCAGTTCCAACGAATCTGCTTCCTCGGCCAGAAATGGCCCAGATGTCAAATATCAGTTTGGGCCATGTCTTGCTGGAGGAGTCTGTTAGAGTGCGTAAAGGCTTCGACTACCTTGAGAACCCTACACAGTTGTCTGTGTTAACCTCCTTTTTCTACTACGGTGGCTATTTTGGATTGGGAAGGGACAACACAGCGTGGTCTTACCTTCGGGAAGCCACGACCCAAGCGCACCTTCTTGGAATGCACGACGAGGAAACCTACAAAACAGATCCCTTGGACATTTCCCGGAGACGGGTCCTCTATTGGATTCTCCTTGCAACGGAAAGGTAGGTGTTGCAGTGACTGTTGTAGCGTCCTTGACTGACTGGAAAACAGGGCTCACGGGCTTCACAAACACCGTCCCGTTTCGCTCCATGCAACCATTCACCCGCCATCTTTGGACGATGTACCCTCAGATCGACCCATTTCGACAGGCCTTGAGCTTTTGATCAACCTCTACAAACCCATTGACGACCAATTCTTCGGTGTTTTCAACAAATTACATACACACGCGAATCCCACTTTCCTGGTGCAACTGCAGACGCAGATTAGCGAGGCACTGCCAGGATACCTCGAATGCACAGAGAGCCAGGGAGTCGATTTACGCATCACGCAACAATGGCTACGAACGCAAGTCTGGCAACTTTGTGTCAGCCAGGGATTAGTGAGCAGCGTCGCAGCCGACAGCTCTCTGACGTTCAAATATCCCATTGAAATCTCGAGAGACTTGCTGGCCATGATCCAGCAGTTCTCACAGCCAGCCATGGAAGTGCACGGGACGGGCTTGGTAGGTACCCCAGATATTTCTTTTGTTTTGCTGAGTCCGAACCCTCTCTGTGCGCTTCAAGACGCAAGTCCTCTCGGGTCCTTGCCGTATTGATGACCTCCCTTATCCCTGCCGCCCTCTACCCCGTCCGCGCTAATCGCTGCCCCACCCCTGCAACGTCTATCTCTAACAACCAGCTCCGATCACCTCGCTGGCCAGAACCTTTTCCCCAGCCCTTTGTGGTACTGATCACTCTTGTTCCCAGCTCAACATACATCATCCTCCCTCTGGCATTGGGCTTACATTTGTGCAGATCGAAAAACTATTCGACATTGCTTGCTGCCTAATAGACGTGGTCGCTTGCATACCATTTTCGCCAGACACTTTCGCCCTCGGCCCTCGCGACTACGTTTCGCGCTTCCTTACTCTTTTCTCTCACCTGCGCGGCGGCCAAAACCGATACCTGCCCCTTTTACTGACCAAAATATCTGATGTTCTCCCTAGTTTCCCATTGCCACGATCTCTAAACTTACCGCAAGGCTACCCTTCCTCCGCGATTGGACTGTCTCGAGGCCTAGGAACAGTTCCCTCGAATGTGCATGATGACCTATCTCATCTACCCGCGTCGCCATCTTACCCTTCAACCGAGTTGATCCGTCAACTCGCCGCCCAGACTGGGGCCCAGCTCCCTTTCAGTGCCTCTCAACAACCCCTTTTGCAGATTCCTTCATCTCGCGTTGAAGATTTGTCGTTGTACGACTCCTCAGGCGCCCATAGCTCTGCACATTCCTCCGGATCTGCAACTACTAGCCAGTCTGCAACCCCTGGACCCTTTGAACCGTCTCCAAGTTCGTCACGCACGCAGCTTGGTGCGCATACAATTCCGTCCTCGCATCCTCCGCATGCCCACTTACCCAGCCATCATGTTGGCGTGAGTCCAACTGCTTACGACCCCAGATTTGCCACTCAAGGATTCCCGGTGGACCCTTCAATGATGTTCAAACAGGATGATACGGGTGCAGGAGGGCATCTGCAGGCTCAGGATACACTTTACGCGCAAGGCGCACATGGCGCAGGCCGTGGCGGTCTTGGCCACGGGAGAGGGGTGGGGTATACAGGTTGATGATATGACACAACCAAGATAGGCAATCCTAGAACTTTGGTTTCCCAATCGTCCCGAGAAACTGGAAATGGAAGACTTCACCGGATGGAAAGAATCAGCCTTGCATCAAATGCCCAGCAAGGGTAGAATTCCAGGATCTTAGCTATGGCAGCAAATTATGGTGAACACTTGGTCCTTAGAGGATACGTTTTTGGGAAAGACAAGAAACTAAGGTTTATTACCATCCCTGTTTAGCGTTCAACAGACGACGCATGAAACTATTTCCTAAGAAGTTGGAGAGCTTCCTCGAAAGACAACTTTCCCTCACGCCAAAAAGGTCGAAGAAATGCCAAGATATCGAACGTGTGTCGTCTCAAGGACAGAATCTTAGGGTTTTGTTTAAATTGAGAGAATGATCTGACTCTGGGAAACAATGACAAGGGTGTCGAACAAGGATGCGGGGCACAATTGTGAAAGTCCCCGACACATGATCTTTTCAACGTCTAAGTAGAGTTTCCAGCGGGGATGCTACCGAGTGGCCAAGATTTCATGCTCGCAAGGTCGCACCTTTCTAAACGGAGACGTCTTACTCCCCCGTAAACGTAAATGGCCATCTCTCCAGGAATGACAGGTCGCTTCCATGCACACCCTGCCAGAACTACATACTAGTTCATTACTTCAGAAATTTTACCAAGATTACAAGTCGAGGACAAGTTCAACTAGATTACGAATACTCTTGGTCGAGACGAAGCTAGACAACTATGCTTCGTTGCCAAATCAAGGTCATAACTGTACACAGCCACGCATTTACGAATCCGAACGCGCTTCCAAATAGTTTTCCCACTTGACGATCATTGGGCATTGGGCATTGGCCAACCCAACCAAGTATAACTCAAATCATTCAACCACAAGTGTAAAGAGCAGGATGAAGCCTGATCCAGAGAGGCAGGTTTTCAGGAGCACGGTCGTCTCTGGATCGGTGGACGTTATCAGGACTGGGACATACCCGCCGGGATCGTCCATTGACAGACGGATCCGCGCGGATACCCAAGCTTTCAATAATTCATAGAACCCTTGTTTTCGGTATACACTTCTTACAGCTTCTCGAAGGTTTCCTTCCGTTCGGTTTACGGCTATACGCATTTGCATGGTTTCCGCTTTCAGATACCCGTGTTGCAAGCGCAGAATTTAACTTTTGAACTCCTTTGACGACGGTAATGCATTACTTTTGGGTCGGCCCGTCATGGTGGGTTTGAATTTGGCGTTTGGAGATACAGGGTTCACTTAGTTCCTGGCGGGTTCGCGTCACTTTCCCCCGATGGATCGACTAGGTTTTGACAGCAACGCTACTGGGTTTGGGCTTTGGAGCCGTTCTAGGTGAGACCACGTTTGCGGCGTTTGGCTTGTCGTTGTCGACCAGAGCAGGACAGCCACCACGTTTTTTGTTGTTGCTGCTCTGCAAGCCTACTGCAAAGTCACGCAATCGGAGCTTCTCAGGTTGGCTGAGTTCGTTCTCACGTGATGAACGAAGCTTCACTGCGTCATTTCAAGCCAATTTTGTAAGCGATATCAAGGTACTAATTTTTTTTTCTTCCCGCATGATACCCACAAAATGCGTTTTTGCAGCTGTCTTCGAATTGACAATCCTCGCACGGGTCACCTCTACTTGCACTTTTGTGGTGTGGCGAACATCACACCCTCATTGTCAAGGCATGATGGTGTTGCACGTCCTTTCTCCAGGTTGCAACAACTCTGCCTCACGGTCCTCTCTCGGCCCGAATACTATCCCAGACCCGATCAAACGCCGACCATGCGAGGGCGGAAATTTCTCCAACTTTCGGTTCCAATAATTAAGAATCTGTCATACTACGTGCCGCTGTACTTCGGTTCGTACCGACTGACAAGTCAGTCGGAGATTTATAATGTATAGGCCTCGACCACCCTTTCATCTGGTGTAGATTTATCAGAATTTCTTTGATGTCGAAGCTCGCCAGGAACCCACGGATACCGGAATCGGGGACTTCCGGCTCATCCACCATACCAGTGCTGCGCCCTTCACCACGAAGGCAATTCGATCCCTATCGTCGCCTGGGATCTTTGGGATCTCTAGGGCATGTCACGCATGAACAGGTTTTGGCCCACATTCTTCGCTCGCCTCACAACGTCGCATGTCAATGCACACTGAGTCTCCTTCGCCCGCATATTGGGCAATCTACCTCTTGCTCTTCACACCTCGGGTTGTGAACTAAGACCCATTCGATCAGCATGTTTATGTTTCACACTGTACAGGCCCCCCTGCGCCCGGCTTGCCCTTTAGAGGAATTGTTTATCGCTCAGTGCATTACTTTTCGGTGTCCCCTTATGGACGGTGAGACGCGGACACCCAGCCTTTTGGAACTCACGACGCCTGCCAAAGACACGCTGTTCACTTTTGGCTCATGGACACCGCTCTCATACGTGGAGCTTCTATGAGAGACACTCGGTATGCCTGTTTCTGGGTCTCTGTCTCTCAGTCCAACGTACTGATCTCCACTCGGACACGGCTTTCCCGCAGTCTTTTGCCTGCGGGATGCTAAATAGATGGATGACATAGCTCATAGGGTTAGTACTCTGCATTGCAGATGACCTCGTGTTACCTCTGAATTGGCAGGGCGGTAAATTGGCTTCGGCGAGTTACTCGGTGGTATTCAGTTTGCATCATTGGACCATCCGTGAGCGGAGGCCACAAACCGGACGAAGAATCTCACCAGGATTCCACGGGTGGGATAGAGAAAATCGCCGTAATAGTGTCATGTAGCTCGGATATCACGCTACCTTGAGAGGGTCAAGCAGTGTCTCTAAATTTTTGATATGCCCCTGGTGGGATGTTAATGATGCAGGTCCGTGTGGATATCGCCTAGAGCTTGGTCTATGCCGCTAGCCTTTGCCCAGTCTGCGGAGTAGCTCCGGAGGAGCCTTCCATCGCACGCCCGCGTTAGAACTGCCCTCCTTGATTTTGGGCGTTGCCCACACGGAGTGGCGAAGATCTAGAACAGATTGATCATCGGAAGAGCGCCTTCAAAAGACACAGCCGATCTCTGAGGTACGATTGCCTAGATTGCAGTACAGAAGGTGTCATTGGTGGTGGTAAGTTTGGAGGCGGCCATGGCAACTGCAGGGTCCAACAAATCTTGCAAACATCAGGGTTCACTAGCGAGGACTAAAGCTCTCGCAGCGTGTCAATACCAATTGGGCGATCCCTATGACGTAGCCCGACGTCGAGCCCCTGGCCTGCCAGACTGCGAGGCGCAGATTCTCTGTTCAGGTTTTGCCATTATCGATTGGGTAAGTGTACGCCATCCTCCGGCATATGCCGCCTCTTTTGGTATGTATGGGTAGGAACAAAAGTTGAAACAACCTTTGCAGATTGAAATCTCTGGGAGGCATTTGTCATAGTTTACACAAAGTAACGTGCTACTAACGATTGTAAAACAACCAAAGTTTCAATATGACGTGGAGACCAGGGGTGTGTTTTTAGGGACTTGTCCCAAAGCAGAACTGTGTATCTTTCCTTAGCATACAAGTATGGTATTCTTGAAGTTACGAATTGGTAACAATTCACTTTCTGGGATCGTTACATGCACTCGCCCTTGCACCACCACGAAGGATCAAGCGGCGGAACGATTCACGTGGGGGAGGTTACCGTGCGGGAGGCATCGGAATTAGCAACTAGTTACAGAATCGCATTGGTTGGGTAGAGTTTGAAAGCGGTATCAATCCCCCGAGTTCAAAGAGCGTCAACTAAGAACTGCCGAACCACAGAGGTAGCTTGGGCTGCCCGGGCAGTTGATATCATTTCCTTCTAAGTTGTGTCGACATGTATAAGTCGTTCGATGTTGTTGGGTTGGGTTTGAAGCACAGACGTATTTGTTAAAGCCGCACAGACAATGCATATCGGGTCACGAAACAGCAAGGACTAGCGATGGAGGGGGATGGTGGAGGTGGAGGTGGAGGAGGCGGTACTCGTGGTGGAAGTGGTGGTAGTGGTGGTGGTGGTGGTGGAACGGGTATCGCCATGCCCATGCCCACGCCCATGCCCCATGTTCCCTGACCATTCAACAGCAGGTACATATCCTTTCTTCAACCCCCCCCTCCCCCCCCCAGCGTGGCACCCGCACTGGCACTGGCACTGGCTCTGGCATTGGCACTGGGCTTACCCACACTGCCCTTTTTAGGCCAAGTGAAAATACCTCTTCGGAACCAACGCCGCGACGCTTGGAAGGGTGGACGAGCGCTCATGGGAGCTAAACTTTAGTTTTTTAGTGGTTCAGTCCTCCTTGGTTGCGCACTCTCTTGGTGGGTGCGCACCAACCCGCGAGTCAAGAGGCTGCGAACTAAGTAGGGCTGATCACAGATCGTGGTTTTGCGGCCATGGCTGAACATGGATACATGGATGATACATGAGAGAGCATGGACGCAACAACGGACGCCAGACGCGGGCGCGGAAGCCTTCTACTGTTATCGTATGGTGTGATTCTTGCGGTTTGCACGCGGACTGGGGTGGAATTGGAATTCAGTGGTCAGCGGAAGCCATTGAGAATAATTACGGAGCTGACTTCCTTGCGAATCAGACGTCGAAAGTGGCCCCTGTCGCCAATGGGATTGGCTTCTATGGTAAATGATCAGACTGAATTGTGAGGTGAATGAATGAATGAGGCGAACCGCACTCGCAATCGCTCTGGAGAAAGTCTATCGAGAATGGTTGAACCATGCGTTTCGCCTTTTTCCCCCTATCCCCTCCACTTCCCTCTCCCCAATCCCCAATCCCCTTCACCCCTCTCTCCCTACGGTCCCCGACGCGGGCACCCGAGGATGTTTGGGTTTCGCACGCTGTGCAGTGAGGCAATTGCGTATGGCTAGAACGTATGATTTTTCAACTGTTTTCAGCTGCTGAGGTGGCCCTTTGGGGTTTAGCAGCCCAGCTATTGGTGGTGGCTAATTTGCGTCTTCTAGCTCAGCCTCATCCGCGCGTTGATGCATATTCGCAGCAGCTTTTCAGACTACGACTCGCGGGTGTCGTCGTCGCCTCGTCCGGGATAGGGGAGTATGGCGACCGACATGTTCGATGTTGCATCCATGGATGTGTGGGCTTTTGCGCCTTTGCGGTTCCGAAATTCTTGCCGCGGGAAGGGTGGATCGATCGGGTTGCGGTGAGTATGGGGTATGTTTCTCTAAGTGCAGATGGGGTTTGCCCGATTGTGTGTGAATGGCGGTCTGCGTTGATCGAAATACAAGTCTCGATTATTAGGAGAAAACTAATGACTACTCATTTCTTCAACACTGTGTCATCACTTTTACTGACAGTCGATAGGTGGACGGACTCTCTTCCGTGGAGTTTGTTTGCGATGATCCGACCTGTTGTGCGATGTTTCTATTTTGATTATTATCCACCTGTACTTTGATGTCTCGTATGTTGTCCTTCGGCCAACCGCGTCTATCCATCGGGGAACTTCTTTTTTGCGTCGTGGGACCTAGGCTTCTCGAGGAGACTGCTCATCTCTCTAGCGATCGACGCCTATCCTGCTCCTCTGCTGCTCGACGTGTTCTAAATGGGCCTTGCTCCACACCTCTATCCGCTCCAAGTGGTCCTTCCTCAACTGTACGGCCATCCGATGTATGACGTCGCACAGGCGGCACAGACAGTAGAGACGCGCCAGATCACATTTTGACGTCCAGCCTGTGTGGATGCAAGACACCGGCATCGATCATCAGTGCAATTAAAAGACTTGTGGCACACGGGTAGGTGCTGGTGCTAGTGCTTGTGGACAATGTGCGCAGCGGAAGGTGTGAATTCTTTTTCATGGCTAGGTTGTGTAGCTTGAGGTGGCTAATATCATAGGACGGGAAGACGCATGAATACGTATGTATTATGTGCATGTTTCTGTTTTCGAATACAAGGAATGATTCTGGACCATAGCGCCGCAGGCACCTGCGAGACATTCGCATGGGTAAGAGAGTATGGTGACTGGCCTCGAGACGAGAGAGGGACGGTGGCACGAAAAAGAATGTTTGTGTATGACTGTCAAGTCTTGACACTGCGGGGTTCTGATGCACATCGAGATGTGACTGCTCCACTGTGTTAGCAAGTTCAAGGTTGCCTGTCTTGAGTTTCTTACGCCCCATTGTAACATCAAGTGGCTATCCGATACTCCAATACTGACATGCCTTGGTGCGGGTCCAGCACCCCAACGCAGTCTTCCACACAAAGCATTGTAGATTCTCGTGCCGCCGATCTGGGTTGTGCTCTCGTTCCACATGGCGGATCAGATCCTCATCAGTGCTTCGTTTGCTCCGGCGAATTCACGTTTCTGAAAGTCTCCGATTTCATTCACGACGTATTCGAACAGGGAGTATGCTGCTCTGGTCTGTAGTTCCTGTCAATCATTCTCTGTTTGGAGAGTGCTTTGAAGGCATTGACGGTGCGTACACTCCTGTAGTATGGTAAGGAACCTTCATTGAATGTCGAGGGCGAGCTTGAGCTCCTGTTTGAGGATGATGAAGATGAGAAGCCTGATGATCGGAAACGGGAGCCTCCGCGGAAGCCACCACTGCATCGACCGGGCATGCTGTGGGCGATGAAATGGTTTGTTTGGATTTGTGAATATTTGAGGCTGAGTACATGAGTTTGACGCGATCGGCTGCGTTGACGGTGCTGTTGTAGCTATATGAAAGTAATAGACAATGAGGGTGGCAGGTAAGATGCTGCTGATGAGTGATCATCAATATCAATATCTAATTTGCTATTTATGGGATGGTTGACTACGCATCTGGTCGGAGTTACGGAATACAGCAAATCGTCTAAATGGCATCCCTTTTTCCAATTTTTTTTTCAGATTCGTTGCAATGACTTTTGATATCCGCAGCCTCCCATTGAGCGGTCTTTTGCTAATACTCGCGGAGGGTAAGCTTCCATTGTCGATCACATGCAAACAACCCGAAACGGCAACAACTTTGCTATACATCTCATTTTCTCTCGGTACTCGATGCACCTACAGATATAAACCATCGAAATATCAATGCGAAAATCAGTATACCACCCTTTTGCTCAATGTCATGTCCTGCTCCTTCCCTGCACTGCGACAGGCGAGTGCCTCGCATGAATTTCCAAAGTGTGACGTCACCCGACAAACCATTTCGCAACCACCAGCGTTTGTAAACAGTGTGCATGCTCACTCAGCAATCTCCCAACGCCAAACCTCCCAACCTCAGCTCACGACAACAATGGATGCCGCCCCTCTCGCACTGCCACCATCACAACAATGAGCGGCTACTGGTCATCCCTCTCCTACTTCTTCAGCCTCCCATGGCGCATCCAATTGTACACCCTTATGGTACAAATTCCTAGGTTTGTCCCGCTATCGATCCTGCATATCACGTCGCCTAAGGGGCCTCATCCCTTTGTGATTGCTCTGCCGAGCCGCAAGAATAACATCATTCCAATTTACGTCTTCGTGCCGCCTGGACCCGTGGATTCCGATGATGGGAGGACGCCATCAAGGGAGTGGAAAGTACCGGTTGTCTTGGATTTTCATGGGGGTGGATGTACGCATTTTCCTCTCGATATTCACCATGCTTGATGCTAATTCGAGGCAAGTCGTGATGGGCTCAGCGCTCGAGCAGGCGCCTTACGCTGCGATGATGTCCAGGGAATTAGGTGCTGTTGTGATTAGCGTCAGCTACCGGCAAGTCAAACCAACATTCGTGTTAAATCTATCCTCTAATTCCAAGAAGAATAGGGCCTTTCTCTAGATTCCCGGCAGCGATACACGATGCGGAGGATGCATTATCCGCGATCCTGGATTCGGATGGAGTATCGAAAGCGGGTCATATTCTCCGAAAAGAAATTCAAAGATACTTTTCCCAGATGCGCAAAAGCTCGCTGAAGAAACATGAGACTCACCTAAAAGACATTTCGACAATAACCCTTGACCCCACGCGGCTAGCAATATCGGGATTCTCGGCTGGAGGAAACATTGCTCTGAACATGGCACTGTCGGTACCGCCGTGCTCCAATTTACTCACATCAGTACCCACGGAGAGTACAGCAGCAAACACCATCTCAGCTGCTGACACGCTTTCCCCTCTCCTTCCTCCGGTACGAGCACCGACAATACTTGATGACCCTGCTCACCCGTGGTCATCAATCCTTCCGCCTCCACAGGTTCAGCCACGAATACTTCCTTTACTACTTTTCTATCCATCACTAGATGCTCGTTTGCTGCCACACGAGCGCCCGGTGAAACCAATGCCTAGTGCATTGAAAGGTGACGACCATACGATACAGAAACCCAAGAAGCCCGGACTTTTCTCGATCATGGGGCCGACATACCTGCCCAGGAAACTCCGAGCTCATCCCAGAGCTAGCCCTGGGCTTGTACACCCAAATAATATTCAGAAGAACGCTGCTATATTCCTTGTCTTGCCCGAAAAAGATAGCCTCGCGGTCCAGAGCGATGTTTGGGTCGATACTCTAAACTCGAGCGGATGGAACGGACCTGTGCGATTTGGCGATGGTAGGCCTGGGGACTGGACTGGGAAAGAAAGCAAACCTTGGGTCTCCGCAGGCAGTAAAAATGGTGGCCTGGAAGTATGGCATGCGCCGAATTGCCGGCACGGATGGACACAATTTCCAGTTACCTGGCTGGGAAAGCACGAAAAGAAGGAAAGGGAGCTGGTTTTTGAACGAGCACTAGATTTTGTCAGGGAAGAATGGCAGAAAAAGCTACCAGTGGAACAACTACCTGCCAGGGTCCAGGAGACAAGGCCTTTGGAACCCTTGGATATGGTACCACTCGAGCTTCCGTCTAGAGTGTGATTGTTATAAATGTGCATAGAGATATTATACTTGCATTTTAGACGACGACAGTAGGCACAGTGAGGAATAACATACAGTACAAATTTATGGCTTGCGTGGCCGAGGTTTTCCGCAAGAGTTTGTGTTTATTAATTGATGAACAAATATAGGTACTAGAAAGTTTTACAGATTAGAAGATCATCCTTTCAAGATGGGTTTGTCGGCTTTCCACTTTTCAATGTTATCCCTGCTTTCTTGGTCTTTAAACAAATTCATTGGTAAAATATTCCTATAAATATCGACGGACCATACACAATAGAATTGCATGTTATTCAAGCATCCAAGTTAACTGCCTTTCACTCAATGGCAAGATACAGGTGCATGATGCTGAGCTGAACGAACCAATCATGGCGTTGGCGGGCAGACCATGAATGCCAAACGCCCACGCGCCTCACGTGCCCTACGTGCACGGTGCCAGGCTCAAGAAGATATAAACTCGGGGTATGCCAATGAATTCTCTCTTCCAACCCTCCAGCCACTACAAAAAAGGCCCTCGAAATCGGCGTTCATGCTCAGTTTCGAGAGCCCTAATAACAGGGAGGCCTTCCGTCAGGAATTTATCGAATGACCTTGACCATCACATAGCTCACGGATATATCTCTGCTGCTCGTATACTGAAACCGAAAATTGCACGGCTACTACAACACCGGCACCAAAGTTTGACCCCGAACCCTGGACAACTTTGAAGACCACCAGACGTAGGTGGCACAACTACAATCCTCAGCCAATATACTACGATTTGTATTACGGCACGCAGACCCGGATCCAGTATCAAAATCACAAACAACATACCAACAAGAGTATAAATCCCCATTTAAGTCACTTTCAAGCACGTCGTACCTTACCCTCATCCATCATGGGCGAAATTCCGCTGCGTAGGGCTTTGCTAGGGTCGCTCCTATTCCCTTTCTTGACGTCCCAAAGGCCAACTGCTAGGTATACATGGAAACCGCTCCACTCATGACCCGGAGCTACCAGATGCAGTATCCGAACAACGGAACCAAGTACAATACAAGGCAGGGCGGTGGTGTTGCAACCAGTAGTGAACAGTGATGATTGATTGTTCAGGGAAGAGCTGGCTCTCGGCCAGAGAGTATAGCTGGTGCCATGCCATACCAGCCCACAACACTTCAGTCCCTCCCACCGATAAAGAGAAAGAGCATCTGAACAAGGGCCTCAGCGAGTTCGCCCGTGGACACATCGTGGAGCACTGGAAGAAGCAAGGCAAAATGGTCCCCGCTATAACGGAGATTCTGCGACGGTGTCATCGCCTGTCATGCCAATCCCCCCGCCGCAAGGTTCGTATCAAGAGTGTATTGGGACAAAAGTTCCCTTGTCTGCCCTTCGGCATGATCCCATACACTCTCGGCGATTTGCTGAAAGACAACGAGGTGGTATAAGAAACTCTTGCTAGGCCAGAAGAACCTGATCACCTCGATGCAAGTTCCATCGGTCTATATTCGACAGTACCTCGAGGATAGCCGGGCGCCGTTCTACAAGAAGTCCCATTAGCTCCAGCAAATTGATTCGAGTGGGATTTTGCTGTTGGCTCCAAAGGCAACAAACAGTGGGGCGACCCTTTAGGCTGGTTCTTGTATTTAGGAAGGAAGGAAGGGGAGCAATGGGCTCTATCTGACATTCCTCACACTTGGAGTGAATTTGAGAATATTGGGACACGGCGTGAATTTAGTAGATTCGCCAGGTAAGGGTCACATACACAATTCACTTTTTTCGTCTTTTGACATTTAAAAGAATTTCCGCTTACTATTTATAGCTTTCTCTTACTTCACTTACAATCGCGTATCCATCTCACCGTGCCGCAATCCAGCTCTGCCCAGCCTTACATCGCCCGAACATCTTACCGCACTTAATATAAAGCAATCAACAGCAGCACCGAAGCGCTCCCGTAGACTACTAGCCAAGGTTAATAGGAATATACGATTCGACAACAGGGTTTGGGCTCGGCGCGACATCCATAGTGTTTTTCAAACCCATCCTGACCCTACCGGCATTTCTGGAAGCGCCTTCATCGACCTCCAAACACTTTGCAACAAGGACAATACCATCACTGAAGAAACATCCTGCGAAGCACCATTGCTTCAGCTATTCTAATTAATTATAACAATCAGAAGCCCTTCAACAGCGCTTTCCTACGTACTCACCAGCTCAGCTGCAATGAATTTCTCACATTGCTCGCGATCAGGGAATTGGACAATTGGATCAAAACTCTCATCTCTGTCTGAGTGAAAGCCCCTAGGAAGCTTACTCAGATGGGTCCTACCTAAAGATGTTTCGGCAGCCCCAGACACAGGTATGCCTGATTTGATAAAAAGTCCCCAGAACGATCTCTCCTCGTCCTCATATCCCTTGGAGAGCCATGAAGACGTAGATGTTGTCGAGTACAATCTTTGCCTTCCGGTATCGTTGCACTTTCTTCTTGCTCGATGAGCATTTGAGCGAAGCCTTATTGCTGCGCATGTTCTCACACGTCAATCCAACATACGCCGCAATTGTAGCGGGTCGCAAAAACAGCTACATTAACCCATTCTCCCTCGCCTTCATCCAATTTAGGCAGATGATTGGCGAGGGTCTTACAGATATTGGGTTTGACATGCCAGGATTCGCAGTTTTCGCGATTACCACCGCAATATCTTTTGAATCGAGAACGGTTGAATCACACGGTAGCCGGAAACATAAGGCTTATCTCGAAGGACTTTTCGTCCCTAAGCAAAGCCCGGGAGAGCTACTATTCGATCTTTTGTACGCATAAAGTCTACTGTTTCTCCTCCACGACTGTATAAAGGCGATTCATAGGGCGCTGACCGATCGTGATCGAAAATACTACTTCTTCGGGGGCATATGCTGCAATCTAACTAGCTCGACACACACGGTGCAAAGTATCCCGATGGCACTGTGACGGAGGGTGGATACTCACTCGAGTCACGTTCGAGCACACGGGTACTTTATCTTCAAGATTCCGGATGGACTGGATACTGCCCTCGCAGCACCTATGCTGTGCGCCGGTCTGACCACCTACTCTCCCTTCAAGCGGTTAGGAGCATTTCAAGTCTAGGAGGGCGATTCGAAAACCTAACCCCATTTCGAGGGTTTATTAAAGTACTATACACATCCTAAACGGGTCTTCGGGCGGATTCGAGGAGGAATGGTCTTCCTGTCTATCATCTATTGCTTCAAGCTAGTTCATTAAGCCCACTCTCCCCCATTATACTCGCAAGCGGCTTGGATTTTGTGAAAGTATAAGGAATTGCAAAAAAATTGAAGAATTGAAAATAGACAGTATAATCAGTTCATTTGATTTGCTTGTAATTGAGGCAATGCACAATGCTCGTCTAGAAAAAATATTTTTGTTCGTGCTTTGTAGTTCTTGGATAAAGTTGTGCTGCTGTAAAAGTGTGAAACCTTTTGTGAATGTTTCAGAGCGAATAAACGACATTCTTGGAATTACGGGCTTGATGGTTTCGATTCTATTTGACTGTAGGTCCACACATGAAATAAATGGGTTGGAAAGAGCAACGTATTGTGTTGAAGTTTCTGAGAGGGTAGTCGTTGATATTGAGATTACAATATTGGAACACAAGCGACATAAAGCTAGCGCACAGAAGACTTTAGTTTATAGAAGTTTGGATTATCAAGTCGGGCGGAGAATTTTGAAGCCGAAATATTAAACCTGATTAGTACGTTATAAGACATAATCAGCCATGTACCATAACAACGCTACTTCCTACAACTTGATCAAAAAGCGACAACAACAACTTTACGACAGGGCGAATCCACGCCTGCAGACTTCTCTCCACTCTGTGCAATATTATCCCTTTGAGCTGACAGTGAACCTCTCTCCACACCCACAAACGCTTTTTCTCAAACACACAACGAGGCTTGCCCGCAAAAAGCAAATTCCCGATCCCCAC
>JAQGEP010000233.1:0-64607 GCA_028476805.1 Acrocalymma vagum
TGGAGCTGCGTACAGTTGCGCGGCCCAATGTCACTGCATACTGTCGAGATCGCAACATTAGCCATCTCCGCCAGCGCGTCACGCGCGCTCTTCGTAGCCTCAACAGCAAGTCAACTCGCCCTGCCGCCAATAAAAAGTTATCAGATGAACAAGATATTGCCCTTGAACGATTCTGCGACGCAATTAACGACGTCGGATTTGGTATCACAAAGGAGCTCGTCCGGCAGCATGCCGACGCGCTATTGGCCGCAGTTCATAAAGGTGATAACGACCCCCCGCGCGTAGGCGTTAACTAGGCATCTCGCTGGCTTAATTCTCATAAAAAATACTATAAGGCAAAGGCAAAGCCAATTAACCTAGCTCGAAAGTTAGCGCAGTCTCCAGACGGCCTTCAGGCGTAGTTCGAGAAGTTACAGGCATACGAGCAACGCCTCGCCATCTCTGACGCAAACAAGTACAATATAGATAAAACTAGGATTCGTATAGGTATTGCAAAGGACTGTTACGTATATACAAAACACGGGCGTCAAGTCCTTATACCTACCGCGACAAATCGAGAGCTCATTTCTATAGTAGAGTGCTGCTCCGCAGATGGCCGAGTTATCGCACCTATACTTATTATTAAGGCAAAGTCAATACTAGAGCAATAGGCGGTCGATTTACCTGACGATTACCTTATAAATATTACCAACAGTAGCTACGCCAACGACTTTACAGCTATAGACTAGATAAAGCACTTTGACAAGATAACCGTAGAGAGCGCCCAGGGCGCGTGGAGACTACTCCTTATTAACGGCTATAGATCTCATCTCACGTCTGAGTTTATAAAGTACGCAGAGAGTAATCGTATATAGCTTTTTGCCCTCCCTCCGTACACTACTCATCTCCTCTAGCTACTTAACGTAGGCTGTTTTTAGCCTCTGAAGTGGTATTATACTCGGACGCTTAACTGGGCCTCTCGTACAGGCGCAACTAAAATCAGACGCTCAGATTTCTTAGCAACTCTCTTATAAATTAGAGGGCAGGCATTTACGCCGTATATAGTAAAGGGAGGCTAGCGCAAAATAGGCCTCTCGCCCTTCTGCCCTGAGCAGGTAATCAAGCCTCTAAGAGCTTAGGAGGCTACCCGCGCTGCTCAGGAGGCAATAGTAGCCGTCGACTATGTACAGGAGCCCTCAACTCCTACTTAGCAGTCGTCTAATAAGGAGGACGACGGCGTCCCTGTAGTACTTAGGGGCCTCTCTCCTCCTACGCACAGTCGACTACTCCGCTAGCTACTAGACGCCATAGGTACGCCTCTGTTTATAGAGCTTTCTTAGCCTTTTAAAACACCTCAGCCCCGCCGATTGCCTAGCGATATAGGGTAGAGTACGCCAAAGACAATACGTACACTTAATTTACAAGAGAAAGCTGTTGCGTATACACTAAGAAAGTGGCTGCCGCGCGAGCAAGCGGAGGACGTAATTTCAACGCTCAGAGGCAGCTCGGCAATAGCCCGCAACGCAGCAAGGCTAGAGCAAGCTCTCCACCAAACAAAGGCTGCCGAGCATGCTCGCGCTAAGCGTCGTAGGCGTAATCAACGTATAGTTAACGTTAGCGGAGGTCCTATTTACGCTAGAGACTGCCGTAGGATAGCTGCGGAGAGGGTCGTCAACGAGGCCGCCAAACAAGAAGCCGCCGTCGCCGCGCGCCACCAAAAGGCGATCGTTAAACGATTTAATACTTAGAAGAAAATACTATCAAACGTACGTAATTAGGGCAAAAAGTCAATAAGGCGTTACCGTAAGGGCCTACTTATTACACGCAGCAGGTCTCATATAACTATATTTAACGGCCTAGTTATTAAAACTTTAGCAGATGAACTAACGCGTTAGGAGTACAGAGTTAACAACCCAGCGCTAGCCGCGCGATTCTAGAATTTATATAAGAACTCTATACAAATATTAGAGGAGAGAGGCAAGTTTATAGCAAGGCGTTCTATTATAGAGAGCTCGATTTTAGTACTTAAAGTCGTATACGTTAACTATAGCGGCATAGATCCTTATACGCGGCACCTACAAAGAAAAGGAGACGCACCTACGCTACTATCTTTCCCTAAAGGAAAACAAGCAATAATACAAGTACAGGATAGTCAATTTCATATCCCTAAGACGCAGCTCGAAAATAGCCCTATTGGCAGCGACGACGAGGGCTACTCATCTCCTATTATTGAATTTTATGACTGTATCTCGCCAGAGCAGCTAGAATGGGGCTGTGAGCGATAAATCAAGTGTTTTGCGATATAATTACTATACAAATTACTATACAAAAGGCATTTTACGACATTTGGATCATTGAGCATGTGCGATCATTGAGCTAGTAGGGCCGTGCGGAGCACGGCCTTTCTCGGAGAGAAACTGAGAATCAGCCATTGGGGCCGAGTAGTGCTCTAGGCTTGTGTGTCCTTTTTAGCAGGGGTACGAGTAAACGGAGATCCCCCTATCCTTGCCTCAATCGCCGAGCATACTCTAGATGGTAAAATGCCCGACACCCGTGAAAGAAGCGTCGCGCGCCACAACCGCATCCTGTGTCGGGGAAATAAAAAGAAAAAATTTGAAATTAAAGAAAAAACGTATTGAAAAATAAAATAATAATTAAGCCGCGACGAATTTTATAATTATAGGAACAGTGTTGGCATTAATTGCCGGTTGTGGCTTAGCAGAAGAATCGTACGGTCGACCACATGGAATGGGGCGGTGGCGAAGACAAGGCTGCATGGAGCTCGTATATGTAAAAAGTTTCTCGTCGGCGACTTAGCACGGCGGGAAGAGATTTCGAGGGGGGTGGTGGATTTTGTGCCGTGTGTTAAGTGGCGTGGAGTGGGTTTGTCGGTCAGAAAGATGAAATTGTTGACGCGATCAGGCATACCATATCTACTAGAATTTTAGGATTGCGTGTGAATGTTGCAAAATCTATGATTTCATTTTGTTCTGTACTTGTTTTGAGGGGAGCATTCACCACTACAGCATGAGAGCTAGCGTTTTTATGGATGAGATATGAAATCTTCACGTGTGCAATTTCTGTCTAATTTCAACCAAGGAATAAAGGGTTTGGATGCTCACGGTTTGTTTCGTGTACAATAGAACGTACCGTACATACACTCTTAAATTGCACAAGTGCCTAGAAAGTAGTACGACACCTGGGAGTAGTCGAAGCTACCAAGTCTTTATGTTAGCCATTGAGGTGGTGAATGTTTTTGAATGCTCAGCTACCAAAGAGTTACGCATCATCGTCTTCGTCGTATAAAACAAAGGGCTGTTGGTTGGATTGGTAAGAGTTGGTTGATTGTGATTGATTGGGTTTGAGGCTTGGGTGTGTTTCCTTGCCAGCAACTTTGTCGTTGATGTGAAATACCAACGGTATGGTTGTTTTGGAATCTTGGACGCCGAGAGTGTCAATCTGTTCAAAAGATAATATCAGTCGGTGCAAAAACGGAGGGTTAGTAGTGGGCGAAGTTTGTCGTGATGTTGATGGTGTGGACTGCTCCTCCCCGTCTGGTTAGTTGCTATGTGTTTTCATGTTTGCCTGGCTATTCACTCCGAAGCAGCGAGGATGAGGATTCTTTAGAAAGTCTTCACCTCTACCCCATCTTCACAACCATTCACTTGGCCGGCCTTTCCACAAATAGCCTCTTTTTGTTTGTTTCCTCAAGACCTCCACCCTCACCTCGAAGTGGGGCCCGCAAACTGCACGACAATGCGCATGCAGCGTAGAGTGTCTTCGCCGCTCTCAAACGAGATGCGGGTCGTTGTCGAAGTTACGGTCGATATCAACACCATAGACCATTCTGCCAGCCTCCAAAATCTCAATCGGCCAGCAACACCACGTTTACCCGCCATACAAGAACAGACACCGTCCGCCCAGTTGCCGCAGCGGGAAGAGCCTTCACCAACTCACAGTCACAGTCACACTGATCATGAAGCACAACCCCAACGCCTCTTTCCCAATTCGGAAGCCGCACTCTGGGTCATTGCGCAGGATGGACTCCAGGGACTTCACGCCAGCCTGATGTTCGTTGCCCCCGAGCTGCCGCAAGGTACTCGTGTGCTCAACATCAATGACTCTGCCCAGACACTTAGAGACAAAATGAGTGGTATCGTCTCATTTGGTCACCAGCTCATCGCCAAGGAGACGCTTGAATCTCATGCAAAGTCGATGCCAACAGACGCTATCGAGGTCGATTTGTCGGCCAGTGAATGGACGTTGCACTTAAGCCAGCTGAAGAGTAATGATCCGCCTCTCTTTTTCTTCGTGCGAGACTCGCTCCATCTTCACACGCCTCGTCACATTCTGTTTCGCTGGAACCGTTTTCGCGAGCACTTGGATCACTCAAAAATGACAGTGTCCAAACTGGTAAGGCGAGCTGAGATGCTTCCAAAACGCCAATGGACTCCGCTAGTTCGGGAGTTCTATTTTCTTATGCTTGAGTATGTGGCTCACGCACTGCGCTCAAAAATGCTGACAGAAATGCTAACTAGTTGTAGTCATAACGAGGCTCTGACCGAAAATATTGCCAATATACAGCCGTATTTGGGCAGCTTAGAATGCCTTCTCAGTGCCTATTCCGTGGCTGTTCGCATCTACTTTTACCTCTGGCGCTTGACCCGGCTGAATCCTATGTGCAAGCCATGTCTCCATAAGAGACGAGTCAAATCCGCAGGATTCATCAGGCATCTAAGAGAACTCTACAACTTTATTGGTGAGGAATTTGCTCGCACCCAGGGTCACATGTTAGGGCATTTCGGGCGCATTGAGCGCGCACTCGTTGGTGAGCCCATCCAAATAGAAGCCGTCACCCAGTCTACAAACAATACCGATGCTTCGTTCTGTACAATATGCCAGGACTTACATCCCGCATCCGAATGCACCCAGCCGTTGAATTGCCGCTGCATGTTCGGTCGAGATTGTCTGCAACTTATACTCAACCGCGACGCCTCATTCAGCAATATCTGCCCAAATTGCCGTACCCCACTCCATAAACCTTTGCAGTGGCGACCCGTTCTTTCCCGCAGTGAATCAGATCTACGAACAGGACTACTTTGGGCAGTGAGGTGCAGTATGCTGCATTTGAAGCGGGAGATTTATAGCGATCCGCACACGTATACGACGGAGGAGCGAGCTGTCACCTGGGTGCGACGGTTCGTTTACGGACCCTAGGAGATAACATTGGTCGGAGGTGAAAGCTGCAATGCAACGAGAGAATGATGTGGATTGGTGATTCAAATGTGGCAGCATGATGAAATGGATATGTCCGGATAATCATTTGATCGATACCTCGTCTGGCAGTGTGTGGCACTGGGGATTCATCACGTACGAAACTTTTCTACTTTGTCGTAGCTCTCTCAAGAAAATAGCCCATCTCAACCTAGGAAAAGAAGGACTTGTTCACGATCACTGCTACAATGCTATAGGTATATCACTACCATCCACATGGGTCGCGCGATAAGTGATACGGAAGTCGAAGAGGCTTTCTTTGTATTTCTCAACACCAAAATTCATCCCATGTCCCATATCTTAACCTCTGGCAATGTTCCTGGCACCTCTACCTACTTGCTCTTACCCGTAGGGATCTGGAACGCAACAACTGGCTCCCCGTGTGCAAACGCCTTATCAATTCTAAAGAAGCCCTTCCTATCAAACTGAATAATATCATCCACTTTGAGCTCCGCAACATTGCAATCAGCAACAGCCTTCGTCCTCGTCTCCGTCTTTGGATTCAAAAAGTCCTCCAGCTTATCCTCGGGCTCGAGTTTGTCCTTCGTAATGAGGTAGTCGAAGTCGACGAGCTCGACAGGGACAAGATTCTGGTCGGTTGAGAGCCAGTGGACTTTCTTGGACGTCTTTTTCACGTCGCCCTGGAGGTGGAGCTCGAGCTCGAGGCCGGTGACCGTTTTGAGGCCTGAGGGTTTGGCAAGCGGGTTGATAGAGTGGGAGATTTTGCGGACGATGGCGTTGCCCCAGTTCATGAGGGTGATTTCTTCGTCTTGAGCAAAGGATGCGGCGTCAGCTTGCTCGATGATGACGGAGGAGCTGAAGACGACTTTCTTGGTGCCGAGGTCGTACTTTGCGTGCTTGGGCTTGTCTTCGGTGATGACGCCGTCGCGGGCACCGATGATGGTGACGGGGACTTTGGCGTCCTCGTCGATGGCGGTGTAGCGGGCGGCGGTCGGCTCGATATATTTCTTGTTGGTGGCCCAAAAGCTGTACCAGTCGAGGTTGACAATGTTCTTAGAAGGTCCTTGCTTCAAGATGAATTCACGCAGGGCGGGGATCGTAACGCCGCGGCGGCGGACACCGCGGACGGTGGGCATACGTGGGTCGTCCCAGCCCCAGACAAATCCACTGTCCACAATCCTGGTGAGCTTGCGCTTGGAGAGAAGAGTCCTGACGAAGTTGAGGCGCGCGAATCCCCAGTTCCAAACGGGGCGAAGCTTCAGCTCGCGAATGAACCACTGGTACTGCTCGTCGCGGTCGTTGTACTCGGTCGTACGAAGAGCGTGGGTGACCCCCTCGATGGAGTCGACAATAGGGCAGCAGAAGTCATAAGTCGGGTAGATCTTCCACTTGTCGCCAGTGCGGTGATGGTCCTCGGGGCTGCATCGGTAGATGACGGGGTCACGCATAGCCTTGTTGGGGTTGTCCACAGACATCTTTGCGCGAATACACCACTTGAGACCCTCCTCAGTAGCCTTCTTCATCTCTTCGAAACGAGCGAGGTTGTCTTCGACGCTGGAGTCGCGACGCTCACTGGGAATACCGTCCATGCGCTCCTGGCGCATCTTCTCCTGGGCAGTGTCGTCTGCATAGGCAAGGCCATCCTTGATCATTTGCACGCATCTATCATACAATTCCTGGAAGTAGTCGCTGGTGTATGAAACTTTGTCGGCCTTGACTCCCATGAGCGCGAGATCCTCGACAATCGCATCCTGGAACTCTTGCTTCTCCTTCAATGGGTTAGTGTCATCGAAGCGGAGCAGTAGAGTGCCTTTGTATTTCTCGTGGGCGAAGTAATCGTTGAGGAGAGCAGCCTTTGCGTGGCCAACGTGGAGATAGCCTCTGTGAATTAGTTGGCAAATGACAATTCTTCTGATTGCAGAGGGTTAAAGGGCAAACTCACGAAGGCTCCGGTGGAAATCTGGTAACAATTCCAGTACCGTCACCCACATCCTGCAGTCCGATATCATAGTTGGGCGTATCATCTTTCCTCTCCTTCTCTCCTTCCTTTTTCTTTCCATCCTTTCCAGCGTCTTTGCCTCTCACTGGTAGCGCAGTCTGTTGTGGGTACGCCTCCTCAATGTACCTGAACCAACGGCACAAATTGGCCATAAGGTTCTGCTTGATGTACGCATGAGCGACGCGGTTCTCGCGTAGGGTCTTCCACACGGTAGTATCGGCATCGGTCAGAGTATATCCAACAATGTGAGAGCGGAGAGTGAGGTGGGCGTCGAGCTCAGCGAGCTGGGGCTCGATTTGCTTGAGGTTGAGGGGCTTGAGCGCCTCAGCGCGGTCTTGCCATTCCTTGATTTGAGCATCCATGGTTGGAGTAGCTGTGGTTTTGACGTGTATGTCGTGAGGAATAGGTGAGTGTTTTAAGAAAGTTCTGGTGGGACCTGTCGAGGTGCTTTTGGTGGGGTAGACAAGACTCATTTTTACCCCGCCACTCCCGCCACCTCACTGCAGCTGAAGATCAATCCATCTACCATAAGTACCCAAACTTTAGACGCCCTACACGCCCGCGAGAAGGATTCGATTGGAGAATTTTACAAGCGTGGTTGCAAGGGAAGCGTAAGCTTTTTGGCATGAGAAAAAAAGTTGGGACACAAAGCTTGAAGGCGAATCCCCGCTACGCTGTTGCACCAACGCGAGGAGAAGTGAGACGTAGTAATAGTAACTGTGGAAATAGAATCAGACTATCAGGCTGACCGAGTTCTCCCAATTGTATAGATTATACAGTGACAAGCAGTACGCTGAACAATCTCAACAGAAGGCCCCTCTCATGCCGCGAGGAAGTTTGGGCAACAAGCAAGCATGTGAAGCCACCAAACCTCCCTCAAAAGCTGTAAAACTTTTCTAAGTTTCGCCTCCTCGAAGTAAACAATGCATATATGCACAATAACCTTGAGATATTTACCATCTGAATTGTTTCCCTTGATAGGCTTATGCGAAGTCGTATTGGCATGACGCAATTGACGTCTCCCCACAGAGACACTCTTCTCTTCAGATTTAAGCTCAAGCTATTCCTTGGCACTCTTATAGACTATGAGGAGAGAAAACGGTGTCGTATTTGAAGACTCGGCCTCTAAGCTAGGATGACAGCTTGACAGCATATCTACCATGTTTAGCATCCACCCTAGAGTCGTGCAGAAGCTTGTCTTCGGGACTTAGATACCACTGAGCCACGTTATCTTGGCTCTTCCAACCAGGAATTTCGACCTACCGTATACTTCAATGTGTGCACCTGCATCCGCACCCGCGCCGGCATCTGCATGCAGGAGAGTGCTGTGTGCTTCTAGGGCAGTGATCACACCTAGCTTGGAAACCAGGGTATGGGGGGGCCTTTCCAAGCAGAGCTACTTATATCGCTAGATGATGGCGTCATTTTGTGGGCGTTGACGGGAGTCATAGGTATAGATGGACGTATTTTAACGGATGCAGGGGACCGTGACACTAGGAGGCAGCCTCATTGTAATCACTGACTCCTCTTTTACAGATTCCTCAAAAAGAGTAATCTTGGTTTTGGATTGAGGAAAACTACAAGGACTGGCTCTAGCGGTCTTAGAAGCAGTGGTGATAGATTTATACAACGAGAAAAGAGCGTGTAATTATTTCTTCAATATGTATTGCTTAACTTCGAGCCTGAATGTACAATGATTTGCAGCTTTTTAAGGGAAAGAAGGAGACCTTAAATATCAGACCTAGAGCTTGACGACACTAATCTAACTACTAAATCTACACTACACTCATAGTGAAACCAAAACATGGCATGTCCTAATGCCATAAACCGCCATTACGAAAGGCTGAAAAAAGCTTTCCGAAGGCTAAGATATTTCACTTGGACACACGATTGAATCAAGCCACGATAATAAATTTTTGGCCAAGCAAACACATGTGCACTGCGGTATTCGAAGCCATTGACCTTGGCCTGCGACGGATGACTTGGATCACAGAATTTCTTTGTGTGGAAGGGGGTAGGTAGAATACCGATTAGCGATAACTTGATTCGATTGGAATTCTCCCGCAGTAAATGTAAGCTAAAAGTTAACGCTTAGTGGCGTTAGCATGCTATCAGGGAGCTGCAATCCTCCATGCTAATACCAAATATCAAATCCTGTTCGAAGGATATGTCCCTCAACACCAAATCTCCAAAAGTATAAATTTTTTGCCTTAAATACCACCCATCTGTATTCTTTCTGGTGTAAGGCACCATGCTCACTCTTTCCGGGCTGCGTTAACATTGTATAGGATGCTTCTTTCGTGCTTTTTTCTTTTTTTAATCAGTTGAAATTAGTTCCATCTCTTCATAAAGACTAAGGAGAAGCGAGCAACACGAAGACCTCGAAATGTAAGGCAATGGGGTTGACCGAGTGCTCAGTCAAGTTCCTTCTTGTTCGGTCTCGATATCGCAGAGTTCTAATGCTCGTTATAGCTGTAGAGCACTCGTTTCTCGAAATTGGTCAGGAGGTCGCTCTAGGGGATGATACGATTCCTTCGAGCCACTCCGCTGAGGTCCATCAGTGGCAAGTGACTGCTGCAAAATCCATTCAGCATTGATAAAAATAGTAAGGTTACTTCCTTTCTGCTTTTCGCACACTTAGAAGGATATTCTTCGGATGAGATTGCTTCGCTCATCATGAGTCTTTCATGTCATCGTGTGTAAGCGGAAATAGGCTGCGCAGCTAAAAGGAGCGCGCGTAAATGTGTCGACACCCTCAGTCGTAAGCTAAACGCGGATCGCATAAAAAAAAAAAAATCTGGCTCAGAGCCTCGATTCAACAATGCGTTTGTCATATCGGATTGCATTCTTTTTGCCACTTCAAAGACGGCGCATTACTACATATGATCGATATGAAGTTTCGGTTGCAATTGTGTAAATTGCCGACCATATTGGTTGTCACGCGCAACACTAAATCGCCAAGTGGATTCCAGATTTAATTGGCGTTTCTAATAGTTCGAGACTATTTTGGTGCGATATTAGGGAGCTGGTGAGGGTGTGGTATTTGTTCAATGGGTAAACTGGGGTGGTGCCGTAATATGTTCGAAACGCTTGTGAGACCATGATCTCTATAGGCAGAGAGCCTTGTGCGGAGAATGCAGCGAAAGAATTCCCCATATTGAACTCCAGAGTCGGAACGCTACTGTCTATTTCGAATGGCTCCTTCTCTTTTCGCTGGCTGATCGTCTTCTCTTTTTGACGCCCTGTTTTTATCTACTTCCTGTCTTTTACTTCTCCGTTCTTGAGTTTTCTGTGACGGAAATTCTGTTCTCCCCTCTTGAATAAGCACGGTTCATCATTTATTGACTAAATCTTTACACACTCCGTTGCATTCGGTCAGTGTCATTCAAAGGATATTATCATCTCATTTGTGTGGCAACAAGCAGCGCGACCCAGCATCCCCAAGTGGATGCTTCCTAAGAAACTAATATATACCCTGAGGGAGCGAGTGTACTTTATCCAGACTACGAACATGTTCTGAATGGCTGCCAACAATGAAACAGGGTCGAGTGCGTTTGATCACTGGGAAGCCGCGCCTCAAAGCCGGGGTACAGGACGACGTGAGTGATAATATTTGACGATTGGAGGAAGATTGGAAGGGGGGAGTCTTCGGCAGATGCGGCCTTGTCCCGAAAGATGAGGGGGTTGTACAAGATACGAGACAAGAAAGGTCCAAGTCAAGATGGAGTGATGTTGTGAGAAGTCACAGCATCTCCCCCAATCAACAGCGGGCGGCATATTGAGCATGCAGGTCCATGGCATCGGCATCGCTTGTCGTGCTGGGGCTCCAGAACTGTGCCCTGCTTGATGACTCGTGCGTTTTCTCCACACCTATTTAATCAATATGTGCAGAACCGACTCCAAGTTTCGTCCCACGTTGGATCGTCACCCGATTGAAGGCTGACCCTGGGAACATGTTGTTGTACAACGTGTGATGGAGGGTAAAAGCTCTGAATGCAGCCAATCACGATTATTGGTGGTAATTGGAGTAATTCCGTGTAATCAACCGCCCTTTTGTCGATATTAAGCGGGGTGTATAAGACCTTGTCGTGCCGCCGCTCAGCACTGCCCAGCAATACTCAGCCAAGTGCTCAGCACAGCACCTAAGGCTATTTAAACAAGCCCAAGACCTCGATCAACAAAGCTTGGCCTCTCCTTTTCCTCTCCCACGCTACAATTGCTTCGTCTCTGGTACACTAACCCCGCATTCACCCCAGGGTACATGATGTCTTAGCATTATATACCTGAATATGCTCTCCTTGGCGGCATCGCCTGTTGCTCGCCCGGTTTGCACAGCCAAGCTGCAATGGAAGGCTATCCAAATTTCGAGAAGCCTTGGTGGTGTGTAAAGCTAGCGTTCTGGATTGAGCCTCCATTGGTATCGGGCGGCTCGATTAGCCAACGGCCCGTCGATTGATCGATCCGGTGACCCCGTCTTCAATATCAGGTGGTTTCTTGGTTGTTTTGCTCCAGTATACTGCAATCTGCAATTTGCATCCGAGGATGAACCAGCTCCGCGTTGATCGCGGACTAGGGCAATGGACGCATATAAAAGGGACAAAGAGCCTCCTCTGAGCCTCTTGTGTCACTAGTCTTTCTCTACAGACAGAAATTCCAAGTCTCAAATCGAAAATGGTGTCTTCTTTCGCACTCAAAGCCATCACGGCCTTCCTTGCTGCCGCTCCCGCGTCTGCCTGGGTTATTGGCAAGGAGCAAACCGAAACCCATCCCAAGCTGACCTGGAAGCGTTGCACGGGTAAAGGCGGCAGCAGCTGCACTACTGTCAACGGCGAGGTTGTCATTGATGCCAACTGGCGATGGCTTCACTCCAAGGACGGCTATGACAACTGCTATGATGGCAATCAGTGGAACACAAGCCTTTGCGGCAGCAATGCCGACTGCGTCAAGAACTGTGCCATCGAAGGTGCCGACTACGCTAAGACTTATGGTGCCACTACCAGCGGAAACTCACTCACCCTCAAGTTCGTCACCAAGGGCGAATACTCGACCAATGTGGGTTCGCGCATGTACCTCATGAAGGATGCTAGCAACTACGAGATGTTCAGCCTCATCGGCAACGAATTCACCTTCGACGTTGATCTTTCCAAGCTTGACTGCGGTCTGAACGGTGCTTTGTACTTCGTCTCTATGCCCCAGAAGGGCCATGGCACGCCTGGTGCCAAGTACGGAACTGGTTAGTTTTCGTTTCCTGGGTATTTGAGACAAAGCTGAGAACACTTTTAGGATACTGCGATGCCCAGTGCGCCCGTGACTTGAAATACATTGATGGCAAGGTATATCGCCCTTAGATGCGTCCAATTTGATTCACCCTAGCTTACATATTTTTGCCAGGCCAACGCCGAGGGATGGCAACCATCCGACAGCGACAAGAACGCTGGTATTGGCAAGATGGGTGCATGCTGGTAAGTGATAGATGACTGACCTAACTTCTCGTGAGCGTGTACTGATACTTCACAGCGCCGAGATGGACGTCTGGGAGGCTAACGCCATCTCCACTGCCTTGACTCCTCACTCCTGCCAGCCCGAAGGATACTCCGTCTGCACAGATACCAGCTGCGGCGGAACCTACTCTCAAGACCGTTACGCCGGAACTTGCGATGCCAACGGTTGCGATTTCAACCCCTACCGTGTGGGTGTCAAGGACTTCTACGGAAAGGGCAAGACCGTCGATACCAGCAAGAAGATGACCGTCGTCACTCAATTCGTTGGATCTGGAGGCAAGCTCACCGAGCTCAAGCGCTTCTACGTCCAGGGCGGCAAGGTCATTGCCAACCCCCAGCCCACCGTTGCCGGAATGAAGGGCAACTCTATCACCCAGGAGTGGTGCAACGCCCAGAAGGACATCTTCCAGGAGGAAGTCTACCCCTTCAATGAGTGGGGTGGCATGGACTCCATGAGCAAGGGTATGGGTCTCGGCATGGTGTTGGTCATGTCTCTCTGGAACGACCACTACGCCCACATGCTCTGGCTCGACAGCAACTATCCTACCGATGCTGATGTTAACAAGCCTGGTGTCGCTCGTGGCGACTGCCCAATTTCCAGCGGTGTGCCCGCCGACACTGAGTCCAAGAACGGTGACGCCCAGGTCATCTTCTCAGACATCAAGTTCGGTCCTATTGGGTCGACTTTTGCTCAGCCGGCTTAGTTTGCAAATTAAACGGAGCCAGACACTTTCTCTCCCGGGTCTGCACGGAGCTTTGAAATAGATTGCCTCCACTTACAGATTGATGCTGGTGTCATGGTAGTACCTGGGGGAATTTCCTGTACATAGTTAGTCTTGTCAATAGTCAGTCGCTGCTTTGTACTCTAGAAATAAAGCGCCAAAGAGCATGTTACGATATAAAAATTTGCCATTCATTCTACGTGTCTCTCTTTTGCTGCTCTATTCTCTCTTTTTCGCCTTCGGGTAGAATTTGCCCGGGCGACCGCTGGTGGAAACTGAACCTACCCCTGCATTTGCAGGTTCATTTCACTTTCGAATTCGGCCTGCCACAGAGACCAGTGTTCGAGATTACCCTTTACGTGCCTAAGGTATGGACTTTACGCTGCCTCTCGGATATTTGTGATCCTTTCGGATGACATTCGGTCCCTGCATTCGCAGCAACCAATTGTAGATTTCAAGTCTATCGGACCTCTCCACGACTGATTGAACTTGTATTAAAAAAGGAGTTGCAACACCTAGGGCACTGGATACTTCTTCCCAAATAGGAAGACCAAAATTAAGGTTGTTAGTGTTTTCATCAAATCGTAAATCGCAAATCAAATTCAAAACTCATCATGTCGAACAATCATTCTCACCATACGATCGGACACAGCAGTCGCGGATCAACGGAACACGCCCATATGCTCTCAATCCGATGGCACTGCCATTAACACCGCCCGCTTCCTCTCGCAAGCGTTGATATGAAATCGATCATAATCACATGACTTTCATAATCATCTATGCCTGGTAGAAATAATTGGTACGACCTGCGAACCAATAATCAGTAATCTTCCTACGCGCGATTCATACCATGGGTATAACGGACGCTGCTATACCCGCTATGATCGTTGGTGCCGGGTAGCAAATTGGGTCCTCTTCCGGGACAGCATTTATTTATTTATATACTACAAGGATTTGCTAGCGGCAATTGAGGGTTGATGGAGAGTGCGAAGCGAAAAACCAAATGCCGAGCCATGTCGTTGTATCGCCTCCTGCAATGAGGATATTCTCTACATTGCTGATTGATTCCTGCACTAATGAGCTATTCAAGTTGAGCCAGGTACACGACTTTTCTGTTCCAGAAAGCCATTTCAATTTCATCAGTATCTCGAATACAGTAGACCGATGTCTCTTTCACTATGGACGAACTGGACAGTAAATCCCATTTTCGTATTAAAACTCTCGCGAAAATGTAAAGTAACTAAGTATTTTCGCGATGTTCCCCACGCCTTCCCCCTAGAAGTCGTCTTGACTTCGACTCTTGACGCCGCAAGTAAAATACCGTACATCGCATCCCACTTCATCTCAGCTTTACCAGCACAACACAAACACATGAATCAATTCGAAATTCTTTAGATCTTTCGCCTTAGCTGTAGAAAGTAAATTTTTTTTGAGTCTTCCTCAACCGTATCTTCTTACCCACCAATAAGCTACATGCAATAGATCTGATGCTTCATGTATAGTCTGCAATCGGCACTCCTATAATTACACAATCATGCTACAACGCTGCGGACCACCCAACCCATCCGTCCTCGAACAAAATCGAGCTTTTTATGAGGTAGCAAGCGCGTGGTACTCATCATAGAATTAGTATCACAAAATCAGAAACTCCGTTCCTAGTCACGAAGTGCTGCAGAGCGCTGAAGAATGCCATATTCTACACGTCCCGTTCTCTCAAGAAAAGTGTATTCACAAACAATATATCTATATATCTACACCAAAATCATATCCGCATTAAAAGCCTACCACTAATACCCCAATTCAACACTTCTCTCCTCCCCCAATACGTCTCTCAAGCTCACAAACTTAAAGCTCGCCTGGGACGCTGTTCCCCCTTCAGCAAGCTCATTAGCATCATCGTGCGTGACACAAAGGCCCCCGGGGAAATCCGCATTCAGGTTATTCCCCACGCACTCAATTCCATCCGTATTAGACACATGATCGATGCCCGCGGTGACGTTATCCACAATGGTAAACGTCATGACGTATGCATGTGGCGGCGCGCGCTCATATACAAGATAAGAACTTATGCCCTGGCTAGAGACAATGATGTATCCAGCGTCGCCGTCTTTTTGAGGAACGAGACTCAGCCCTTCGACGTCAGCTTCGAGGTTTCCGTCGCCGACTTTTGCAAATTGGAAGCCGGTAGAAGATCCATCGGGCTCGGCGTCGTACCGCCATATCCCTGCTGGTTCCTCGCCCAGGAATAGATATCCCTTTGCATCGTCACTGACGCAGCCTTCTACTTGGCCGCCAGATCCGCCAGTGAACTCACGGACGAGAGTCGTTTTTAGGGTTCCGTTTGCGGTGGAGCTGAGTTCGTATTGGAGGTAGAGGGCTTCTTTGGAGTTGACGAAGAGGTAGGTTTTGGCGGTTTTGGCGGAGGTGTAGGTGCAGGAACCGTAGACTTCGTAGTCGGGTTTGGTTGCCTGGATGCCGCCGGGGATGGAGGCGAGGGAGCCGTTGGCGGTGATTTCGAAGAGGCTGGTGGAAATATGTTAGTGTATGCTGCTTTTTGGAAACGGAGTTTTGATGTGGGAAACTGAAGGCTTACCAGAGAGTGTTGTCGCCGCGACACGCTGCGTACGCCAGGTCGATTTTTCGAGATCCCGCAGTAAAGTTGTAAATCACATCGACATTATTCGGTTGCTCAGCTGACACATGTTGTAACATTTTGCCCTTGAGGTCAAATATAGCAAAACCAGCGCCTTCTTCGGATTTCGTGGTAGTGACAATTTTGCTATCGGCCGGGTTAGTGGGATGGACCCAAATAGCTGGATCGTCACCGTCACCACCATTAGCATCCGTCTCGTACTTGGCTTGGACGGCTACGAAAGAGCAGTCTGGTCCCTCCCAGCCAGACTCGCATTGGCATGTATTCGGACCAACGCATTCTCCGTGGCCGGAACAGTCGTTTTTGCAGATTGTTTCGGAGCAATCGCTGCCAGTGAAGCCCACGAAGCAACTGCAGGATTCTTGGTCCCCAACAAAGCCATTGTTGGAGCATTTGTCTGAAATAGGGCTCTGGCACTCGTCGCATGGCTTGTCCCTCGGGTCATACTTGGTGTTCACCTCGATGCCAAGCTGAGGTAGAGTATCCTTTAGAGAACCAAGTGCAACGCCGGTGTCGTCCTCGCCTTCGAACGCAAACGCGATGGCGCCTTCAGGGTATCCATCGGCCGAGGATTGAAGCACTGCAACTCCCCCTTCAATAGATAAATCCGAAATCCCCGCCAGCCCGATGCTTCCTTTCTGCTCGAACTTGTCATCGTAAACGTCAATGACCTCGTCGTGAGCAACAAAAAGATAATCTTGAGAAGCAGCATGGTAGGAAGCTAACCCTGAAACTTCTATGTCCTCGCTGATTGTCCGGATCTCTGGTGCTTTGGTAGACTCGGCAGCCTGAAATGAATACAATGGCTGGTCCTCGGCCGAGAAATAGACCAGTCCATTGGAGAAGACAGCGCAAGTTTCTCCCTCAATAGCAATTGGGAAGGTTTGAACCTCATCATCTTAGTGAGCCATCACCAACTAGGATCAGCAACAAAACATACCTCCAGAATCTCAGCATCATCATCTCCCTCCCTGATGAGAAACTGCACAACCTTCCTCTTGCCAAACAAGAAGAGATAATTCTCCCCACTTGTACTACTCCGCCATACACACAACGAACTCCAATCGCCCAAGACCTTCTTCCTTGCATCTTTCATCTCATTCATCGACTCTGCATCATACACCCGCATAATCGAATCCGGCGCAGGAAGATTTACAATAACATCCTTGCCATCGACGTCATAAACCGGGACCGCGAATTTCGAGCGACCGGACCGCTGAATTGTTGTTTGTTCCAGCTTGGACGAGTTGGCGAACTTGAAGACGCGGAATCCGCCATCGGCAGCGCTCCCATCGTTGGCAAGAAGCTGCGGCGAGGACGAATAGTAGAACGCAGCATTGTCTGACTCGAAGCCTGTAGCGGCTGGCACAAGGGTAATGTTTGCGTCTTGCGCAGTGGCAGACACGAGCAAGGCCGATGCCCATACAATGCCGCTAGTGAACGTTCGCATTGCGATTCTGTGTACTCGGAAGCTGGATCAACGACTGGATGTGCAAGCCAGTAGATCAATAAATGCACTGCGGAAAAGCCATCTTATACGAGGAAGCTCTCCGAGCGCACTTGCATGGTCAACAGCTCCCATCCCTACCCAAACACCGTAAACGAAACAGTCGCGGGAAAGCTAGTACGTTTTCTGGCAGAGACGAGTCTGGTTGGCTCATGTTGGTACAGTAGAATCGTCGTGAAACGTGCTAAAAGGGGCAACAATGATACGTCATTTACCTGACCAGCTGTAACTAGTGGCTGTATAATTATCTAGTGGTATAGTCCTCAATAAGCTCGTTGCACGTGGGCTTAATCTGCCTCCAAAGGGATATTCACGCAGTTTGACCCTGTCCATCACCTCCTCAATTCATTACAACCTTCCCGTCACAGCCTAGTCGATAAGATGACGCGGCCAATCACCATGTCTATTGAAGCAACGTGAGTTTTCCCCCCCAGTTGTTGCCCTACCCACAGCAGTAATGTGCCTGATAGCTAGACTGCTCTCAGGCGATGGATGCTCAAGCCTAGACCCCTATCCGATATTCTTGATCGGCTGGGCGACGTTATGCAAGTACCATCTAGGAACTGGATGGAAAGCCAGGATGCACTCCAATTAGAGAGCAGCCCAGGACTAGAAATGCGCCATTGCTGCACTTCTCAGAACACTGAATCGGATAGACTGGTCATCATCGACGGCGAAGTCACCACAAAAGAATTATTCAAACGTCACCTTGTCCGCTTCCATGTATTGAGGACGTTGATGCATATGCAGGCGAATATTGGTGGCAGTCGCTCCATATGGCCTTGTTTACTGGTTTGCCGTCTTACTCACTATCCAAATCCCCCAACATGCAAAGCCGTTCGACTTTGCATCCTGTTATTCCTATTTTTCGTCGTCATCTATTTTCAAGTCCTCCACACGCAGCGGCTCCGCGTCCACATGGCTACCCTCCTCCATTCCGATAAGTCCGATCAAGGCTTCGTCATCGATAACATCTCGCATTTGCGGTTTCTTATTTGGCTGTTGCCCATGCGCAGCTTTTAGTTTGATTTCCTTCTCATCAAATTTCCTATACGGTTTTGGATTCTTCTTCTCTGCCTTGCCATGCTCATTGCTTTGGAACTGGTAACCTCTGACTCTCGGCCCTTGGCCTGTTTTCTCTGGTAACGCCGGTTCGTAGTATGCTTGGAAGGCGGTGACATCGGCTTCGAATGTCCCTGCTTCAATAGAGGCTCGGACACCACAGAAGAAGGCGTCTAGAATAGCATGATTGTGTACTTGAAGGAGAACCCAGCCAAGCATTTCTTTTGCTGCGAGCAGGTGTTGTATATAGGCACGGTGATGCTTGGTGCAGGCGTTGCAGGAACAGCCCTCAGAAAGTGGAGTCACAGCCGTAGCATGAGCTGTCTGCCACATATCAACACCTAGTGACTGCCGAGCGGAGCTTTCAGACTTATGCGGTGCTGGGAACGTGAAATCGAGAGCAATACCGGCGTCTGTGGCATCTGAAACAAATGGGATAGTGAAGATATCGATGCCCAGCCCGGTATGACGAAGCAGTTCCTGGGGACTTGCTGGGATGTGAAAAGAAAGACGTGGGAGGTAGTCGAGTTCTTCAGGCAGCTCATCCAAGAGGAATGCGTCGTATATGGCGAGTCCGCTAATCTTGTCGACCATCTCGTCCAGTAGATGCTCTAAATACCATGACTGTAGGTCCCGCTCGATAGGAAGAATCGGCGCAAAGATGTTGAACTTTTGCTCGTCACTTCCCAATGAGCTCCTCTTCGCTATAATGTCCCGCATCCAGCTTTCTGTCCTGTCGCTCATCTTGTCTTTCCTCTTCGTACCAACTGCTTCTTGTCCGTATGGTATGTCCGCCAATCCTACGACAATGTCTGGTTGCAGTTTCCGTGTTGCAGCTGCATAATAATCCGATTTCATGGATTTGAAGCCAACTGATGTCAAAAGACTTATCTCTGTATTTGTGTTTGCGGCTGGGGTCGGAATGGGAGGATTTCGACGGGCACCCATTATGAGAAGGGTATCTTGCGGCAGAGAGATAAATTTACGCAGCAGATCAGGGGAGTCCAGTTGAAATATGGGCGGCGTTTTTTGCGGGTGCTTCTCTACGACTTGAGAGTGTTAGCATGCATACCGTGCAACGAGCAGGGGATATGTACAGTCTTCAATGGCTACATAAACACCATTGACGCCGATATTTTTCCTGAAATTATCTTGCGATATATGAGGTACAACTCCTCGCGAAGTACTGCCCACGAACGCAGGCGTCAGGATACTCTTGCGTCCAGGGAGGGACAAGCGGCCGAGTCGCGGAGCGAGGGCACCAGAAGTTTTCAGAAGCGCGAAATCTAGCATTTCTGGCGGTAACTGATCGAACTTGAAAGCTGGCGTAGCAGGAGACATGTTGATCAGGTTGGCGGAACGAAGGGAGCCCTCTGCATCAGTTAAGATGAAAGCAAGGCCATAATGTGGAGGGGCACGCGTGCAATGTTGAGTTTGCTGGCGCGCTTGATGATTCATCCTAGCTGAAAATCAATTCGTGCGGGCACGTGACAGCGCGATCTCGCGTCAATGCCATGAACACTTGAGGTTGTTTTTACATTCTATTTCCGTTTCCCTTATGATCACCAGAGGGTTGGCTTGAACAAGATGGCCTTAACTTGCTCAGATGGCGCAGCCTGTTGGATACACTTCATCCCACTAAAACAACTCTCCCCGGCCAATGACCCCAATTTGTTTGGCTTCAATTTATGCCTCCATATTTCTCATCCCCTGAGCATTTCTACTTTTCTCCTCCAAATCATGCAAAAAAACAAAAAAACAGCCCGTATTTTATACCCGCCAATTCTACCATAGTCAATTTCATTTAACCTCCCTCAGTACGCAGCGAGCCTCTAGCATACCCGCCGCTAAGCTTCCTTTGGACAAGCTCATCATTGTGAATCCTCCTCCGGTCATTATCTTCCATATCCTTCTAGCCAGAAGTTTTTTGACTTTGTCATCGAATCGTCAGGCAAATAGTCAAGTAAGATCACCAGATCAACAAGTGCCCATTTAAGAAAAGGAGTGCTACAATTAGGAGCAGCCTAGATTGACCTTGCTAGCCCACTAACTAGTCCAGGCAACAGCGTCTTATCTTACCCAAGTAATTCCGGGCAAAGTAAACGAACCTTGGGGTCCAAAACAACGCAATCATCTGCATAAGAAGAAGCAATCTCCACCATTGCAATCCTCTTGATACAATTCAACATGGCCGTTCCTCCACTATACAAATATACCCGCCGCTTCTTCGAGCTCCCCGAAATCCTCGCCCTAGGCTACTACAACGCCACAGGGCGCAGCGAACAACAACCAATCCCAGTCATCTTCCTCTTCTAAACGCCCAAGGAATCACGAGAGAAGATATGCGAGAGTATTGAAGCTGGCGACAGGGACCCCTGGACTGAAGATCTCTCAAAGCCCGCGTTAGGCATTGTGCCCTGGCTACGGACTTACACACCGGACACCAATTCTATCTTCCGCTTAGTCAAAGATATAGAGTATGGACATGTACCTGGGAGACCTTTGATTTTCGTTGATAAAGAGGGGGCGGAGAAAGGGACGTGCTTAATTTGGCATTACTTGTATGGACACAAGGAAGAGAAGACTGAGGAGGAGGAACATGAATTGGCCAGAGTGGAAATGAGTAAGGCATATCGATTAATCTGCGAGGCTCTGCCCCAAAAGAGCTGGTTCCCGGACGTACTAAGCAACGAATGTAAAGTATCCCCGCCGGAAGTTGAACCTGATGATGAGTGGGAGGTCGTTGAAGAGGAAGTGGAAAGGAAGTACACATGGCCGGACCATCTCTCTCCAGACTTCAAGCTAGAAGAGAAGAATCCTGTCATCATCGCACTCGATCACCTTGCTGATGCACAAATCAATGAGCTTATCACAGAGATTGGCAAAGATGAACGCTATGGAGATGTGGAAATAATCAACTGGACCTCTTCAACTAATCCCATTGCTTCCGAAGCTGATATGTGGTATATCACAGACCGGATCAAGCCCAACTGGGAGCAGGTTGCGCCATATGGCGAGACATACTGCTTCTTTGTCAGCTCAAACACCGCAACTCCCACCAACGAGCCCAAGCTCTTGAAAGCAACTAGAAGAAAAGCAGAAGATTACAATAACCCCGTCAAAACAGTCATCTACTGGACGGAAAATAGTATGTCGTTGAGTACTGTAGAACCAGACCTGTTCTGGCAATTTTGGCGCGTTGCGTGGAATCCAAGTGGGAAAGGTTACGCCGGCGATGTTAGGTATAACGTTGCAATGGACAAGCTTGTACGAAGCTCCAATTCATGGGGATGCATCCTTGTGACAAATCCGGAGGTGCCAGTGATAAGTTGTGAGTTTTCCAGCATTCTCTGTCACTTCTTGTATTTGGCGTGCTAATTATCATCTCGGAGCAGCGTGTATCATTCCCGTCTTTGTTTTGCAACCCATGTCACCGTCCGAAGAATTCACTCTCCGATCACTGCTTCAATGCAGTGGAGACACGACCCAATTTCTTTATGTGCCAGGCGGCGACGGCACGGTCAAAAGACTGGTACAGTATTTGCAGTCTCCATCTTGGATGACTTATCATAAAATTCCGCCGGGCAACTTTATTGCTATCGACAACACTACTTTATCATCCCTCGGCTCAGACGCGCCCAAATTCATTCTAGGCACTGCGATGATGATATGGCATGACGACCAAAACAGTGAATACAGAAGTCAATTGGCTCTAGATAATGTAGGATATGCAGTTGGGCGGGTGGCAATGGGCAATGAGGACGATTACCAGACGTGGAGTGGAACTGTACTCAATGCGATGGGGTTAGGGGGGTACATCGGTATTCCTGATGGGGATTTGCGGGAAGCGGATGAAGGGGTGGATAGGTACTATTGGGATTCTTGGGTGGATGCGGAGGGAAATGTTGATGAGGAGTTGGAGGAACATGTTAGTGTGATGTGTTAAAAATCCGACTCGAGATGTTTCGTAACATAATACATACATACTTCCATGGCACCACACATTACCCGATATTGATGTGCACATGGATGATGGAGCACCATAGGCGGTCGCCTAACTTCTTTGATAGGCTAATGCTTACTGTAGACAGCTAGGCAACAACTACACAACAGCTTTAAGCGTCGCGCCTTGATGAAACCACCTCGTACCACCTAATTCCAATTCTATAATTCCGTACAAAATGCCAGTTCCACCTCTATATAAATATTCACGCCGAACGTTCGATCTACCCGAGATCCCAACATTCGACCTCGACAAGCACGTTTTCGCCGGCCCAGCACCGCCTAATTCTTTCCGCGACGGCACCCAGCAATCCATCCCTGTGATCTTCCTCTACAAAGCATCCGAAGAAACCAGACGCGAGGTATGCAGAAAACTCGAAGCAGGCGATGGATCTGTATGGCCAGATGATGTTCCAAGGTCTCCATTAGGAGCGGTACCTTGGTTAAGAAGTTATACGCCAAGCATAAATGCTATTTTTGAAATTGTTAGAAGTGCTTGGGATGATGGGTTGGTAGGAAGGCCGCTTATCTTTGTTGATGAAGACGGGGTGGAGAGTGGGACTTGCGTGATTTGGCGGTGGTTGTATGGAGATATGATTGGGGTCGAGGACAGGAAACGAAATCACGAATTTGCAAGGGTAAAAGTTAGCGACGCATACAGACTGATATGTAGCGCTCAACCGCATAAGAGTTGGTTTCCTGACACATTAAGCAAAGAGTGTGCGATTGTGGAGCCGCGATCGGTATCGGTGGACGAATGGGATTTAGTTGAAGCAAGGACACAGAAGAGCTCTGTTGTAATACAGCGGTGCCGTTGGCCAGAGCACATTCCCGCGGACTTTCAACTAAAGAAGAACCACCCTGTCATAATATCTCTCATTCATTTAGACGAAGTTCAAATCAGCAGACTCGTTGAAGGGATCGGAGTCGACAAACGTTACGGCGAAGTCTCAATTATGAATTGGACCTCGTCTACTCAATCTGCCGCTTCAGAGGCAGACATGTGGTACATTTTCGATAGGATAAAACCTGAATGGCCATCCGCAGCTCCTTGGGGTCCCGTCTTTAGTTTCTTCCTCGCCTCGCATGACCTGTCTCCTCAGAACGTCAAACTCCTGGTAGCCACGAGGCAAAGGAGCTTGTTGAGTCCTTCAGCAAAGAAAGCAAGTACTGAAAGTGTGAGGGAAGATAATGGCATGTACTTGAATGCGGAGCCATTTGATGCATTCTGGAAGATGTGGCATGCAGCATGGCACCCGAGACCTTACAATGGGTCAGTAAGATATAGTGTGCTAGGAGGTCCTTCATACCGAGGAGCATTCGCCTACATTACGAACGCAGAGATTCCAGTTCAAAACTGTGAGTACTAGTAAAATTGTTTTTTCCTTCTCTTACGTAAAATTTCTAATCATTCCCAGTTTCATGCGGCTTCCCAGTCTTCATCCTCCAGCCCATTTCGCCCGTGGAAGAATTCAAATTCCGAGCCTTGCTCCAACGCAGCAGAGAAGTAACTCAGTTTTTCTATGTTCCACACGGCGATGGGACTGTGAGGCAACTAATACGCTACTTCCAATCGCCTACTTGGGTTTGTTACCAGAATCGACCACCGAGCTACTTCATCGCAATCGATAGCCATACTGTAGACACTATGAACTCTAGTACGCCCAGTTTCGTCATCGGCACTGAGATGACCATACACCACTACAGCGATACAGATGATAAAATCGCCATCGATAATGTTGGATACATTGTTGGAAGAGCGTTGCCAGACGAAGAACATGGCTCTCTTTCATTACTTGAAGCGCTTTGTTGTTCAGTAAAAGGTATGGGTCGATACATTGGAATCCCGGATATTGATCCAAGTGAGGCTACTAAACAGGTGGAGAGATATTTTTGGGACTCGTGGGTAGATGAAAATGGACATGTGGATGAAGAGGTTGAAGATCTTATTACTGTATGAACGAAAACTAAGGAAAACGCCCTGCACAGACCTGATTCACACAGCCACTACATGCCAAGGTGTTTCGTTCTGATCGGGAAATTATTCTTCGGTAATTATAGGTAAGCATAGGCACTGATTGATTAGTATGAAATAAGAAATACAAAAGGTGCAGAGAAGGGTATCTGTCTATCTCTACACTGTATTCAAATACACGCCTAATAAATAAGACAACCCTTTCCAATCCGCACACTAAGCGACGAATTGCTGTATTCTCCCCTATACGAGCACCCGCGCACGCCAAGAACCCCAGGGTAACGCCCACAGCCACTATACGATGATACAGGCCAAGCTTTCCTAGCACAGCCATGGCCACAGTTGCTCCGCCTTGCAACAACATACCGGAAACATAAAATCGACGGACTTCCCACGCCTAAAGTGATACCAAACTTCACACTAGTGACTTTAGACCAATTTTACTTGAACACTTCTAGCAAACTATACTTTTCCTTTACACTGGATGTATTAGCAAGGAACCATGGAAGTCGCAGGCCTCGAATCACTCGCTGGTGGTAGAATCGCAGAGGTCAACCAGAAGAAGCGGAAAGAAATACAAGCAAACGTCGTGAAGCAATACAATGAGGAGCAAAGTGAGACCCTCGTTTCCCATTGTATCGTAAAGCAGTGCGAATAGCTAACCGTTTTAATCACAGGATTGAAGAAAGAAGCCGAGCTACGAGAGGCGGAATCGAAGAAAAATGAGGACCCAATCAAGTCGACTGATGAGAAGGAGAAACGGAGCTGGAGGAAACTGTTCTCGAAGAACTGAGATTCTCGTCGTTGCTTTTCGCAAGTCATAGAAGTCTCTCACGGCCCTGCACTTCGGTTACGTAGTGATGGGATTCGTGCCGCCCCCGATACGAAGCCATGCCCGCAGAATCTAGCAACACAGCGCTTCGAATTGTCCTAGACTGTATATATCAGTTCGTAAGCACATAAGTCCCTTTGATTCGAAGGGCCTAACTCTGCGCATAGAGTCAGGAAAGACAGGCTGGGTATGGCACACAGTGGAAAGCCATATACACGCTTCGTATTCTCATCGATAGTTCTATTATCAAGACCGCTCATATCACTTTTAATTTACATCCGGCAACCTTACTGCAATATCGCCTGATTGTGTGATGTATCGTACCCATGGGAGAGAGGGGTATTGGAGCTAAAATCAACAGTCAGCAAATGTGAAGTTGGGAGGACTGTATCCGTTCTCACCTTCGGCTCAATAATCTTCAAGTATCGCACTTGAATGCCACTGGTCGTGAAATATGGAATCTCGAACTTCACGTTGATTGGTCTCTTCCCCTTGCCACCGCCAACACCTCCCATACTACCTCCAAAACCACCCATCATGCCGCCACCTTTTTCATCATCACCACGGACTGAGGGTAAGCCGAGCTCTGCGCGCATGAGAAATTCCTTGCCGCCACCGAATTGCTTGATTTTCCAGACGATAGAGGAGGTTTCGGGAGCGTAGTGAACGGTGCCGATATTTGTTCGGAAGCGTGGAGTGTCTGCGTCTTCGGGGACGGGTATTGAGATTTGGACGTTGTTCGCTGTGCTTCGGCGTTTGAACTGTGCTTTTGCCTGTTGTTTTGTTAGCCACATTATTTCAAACAGCCATGCACTTTCCCTACCTTCAGCATATACTCTATTCGGCTCCCTGAATGGCTCTCCACAATGCACTCCACCCAAATCAGGGGTTTCACTTGTGTGTTCAGTCGGTAGCTCATCAGCTCAAACTCCCCATCCGGTGGAATGAAACTGATCGTTCTGTCATTTTCAAATCTCGATAACCGTACGCACTGGTGGAATTTGACATCTTCCATCTCGACGGCCTTCCCTCGCGTTGCTCTTCCTGTGGTTTCGAACATGACCTTATCATTCAGTCCCAACCGCAACTCAGGCATACCAGACAGATAGCATTTCATTTTAATCGCACCCAAAATTTCGGATCGCAATACGTTACCGTTTGCGGATACAAGAAGATTAAGCGACTCGATGACGTCGAGGAAGACTTCGTTTTTGCGGTATCGAATACCTTCACTTCGCCAACTGACGGCGTTGGTAACTGCGATCGGCGGGCGCGCTTGAACTTCGAGCTTGTGTGATTCCTGTGTAATGTACCTAACAAGGTTCGTCAAATTAGAACTGCGACATATTGTGGCCAGGTAATGGCTTGAAACAGTGACATACTCTTGCAAGATCTTGCTCTCTGTTGTCTGCGGATAACCAAAGTCCATCATCTCATCCAGCAGCTCGTAAATAATGACGAAATTATCTCGTATACTCTCCTCTTCTAGCTCCTTGAAGTATTCTGTGAATACTTCGACAATCTTGTGAAGGAAGAGTAGAATTTCGGCGGCATTCGTGTTGCGTTTGGTGAGGGCGAGGAGGTAGAGATTGTTATGACGGATATAGAGGTACTATGTTGTAGGGAGTTTGATTAGCCATACTATCCCTAGCTGTGCGCATGATGTGTACGGATCACTGTGGCGGTATGAGGGGGTTCGTGGGGCGCATACGTTGATGCCTTCGTTGGAGAAGCATGGTGGCACGGCGGAGCTCTCTTCTTCGGCCTCGCTGAGCAGTACAGGAAACTTTTCAACTGCGGACATGGGGATATCTCCCCTATAATTTCGCGCCAAAAGGGTCTGCATATTCATTAGCTACAGCTTCACCGCATGTGCTCCACGAGCTTACCTTGCCCTTGAGGTCGAGGAAGAACACCGCCGACGCCATTGTGAGCCAAGGAAGATCTAACAAGCAATCCTAGAAATTTGGAACGGTTATCGGCACATCATGCGCAAGGAAACGGGTGGGGAGGGGTATCTGGGTCGTGACGCTTCGCTGGCTTCGGCGGTGTTCCTGAGTAAATGTTCGGTTGGCATCCCGCCGCGCCAAGCCTAATAATGCGCTAGCCATATTTGGATGGGCTGGGAACATTCACTCCTCACTTCTTTTCGTCACTCTCTGCAACTTGAAAAGCTTTGGCCTTATTACGCCAGATAGATCTACTCGCGATTGCCTATTGACTCTGCGTGTAGGCAGTCAGAGTTGTACCTGCCCGGGACCTTGTCTTTACTCGAGAATATTCCCACAACACCATGAAATGAGACAATAAACCATATCGCAGGGTTTTTAGTATCTATTCTAGTTACCTTTCCCACTCAGATGGCAGAGGTTTTGGGTGCCATCTCATCCGTGGCGAACTCTTGCAGGAAGCAAAGCAACACACTCTCGAGCTCCGAGGCGTTAAAAGAGAAGTCCAGGACACACAGAGCTACAGAAAACAACGCCACTAGTTGGGAATGTAGGAATTAGAGCTAAAGGCAAGCAGAAAACCCCTCGAGACAAGAACCTACTTCACTGGCTGAAAGACTCTACTGTGATGCCCACATCAAAGCAGGAGCTCTCCGTGAAGCCATTCAATCTGGTTCTCATGACCTACTCCCTGTTTGCTGGAGCCCAAGCCTGAACTGAACGCTCTTCTTTCAAATGGCATTACATTAAGCACTGCCGTGCTTCCCAGTGACCTCTCAACAGTACAAATGCTTCTAAGCCAACGCAGACCCAAACATGCTATGACCTAGATTTAGTACTGCCCTGCGCGCGCTTTGCTTAGAAAATGACCTTCCCTTGGAACATCAGTCATGGGCGAGCTTATCGAACAAGGAGCAGACCTGGACATTGTGCATGGCGAAACGGGACTACTCTTACACCGCTGTCAAAAATCATCCTCTTATACCTCCCTAGATCTCTTCTACTAGATGAAGGAGCCGACTGCAATGTTGTTGGTAGATTGTGTCATATACCATTGATTGCCGCTGCCACGTTAGCTAGACAGCACTCCTTCGAGGTAATAGCGCCGCAGTGTTTGCAGCTGCTGATTCCACGTCATTCGAGGGTAGCAAAAAGCTTCAACAGCTTTGGAAATGGGGAGCAGATACCACGGTACCAGGGCGATCAGGGACTCTCATGGAGCTAGCAATGAAGCATTCAGGCCCATCCATCCGGGAGCTTATGCCGGAACACGGTTTTGACATTGAACCATGACCTTCAACGAGGCGCTTACGACAGCGACAGCACCTGGCAGCATTGGAACCGTGATTCAGTTCATTGAGCGAGGGCCGGATGTCAACAGCCAGACGCAATACCTGGGCTTCAAAAGCACGCCTATTGTTGCACTACTCACAGGCAACGCCGAGGATACTCTAGAATAGATATGCTGCAGCTTGAAAACGGACTCAAAAAATGATAATTGCTAATATGAACTGTTTTGTTGCGGACAGGCCAGGCAATTTATCATGGTCTAGTGATAGGTAAACAATGGGTAAACTCTAACAACGGTGCTGACCAAAAAAAAACATATTTAAGAGTTCAGTTGCCAGCAAAAGTGTCATGGACAATAAGATGCCATCGATAGCAGTCGAGATAGAATGCAAGAGTGTTGAGAAAAGCAGAACGTGCAATCAACTAATTCATGAGCTAACATTTCAATAGCAGATAAACAACAATACATGCGCCAAAGATCAGCCACTCCAATCCAAGAGTCGTAAACGAGCGTATCTGCATTACAAATACAAATGTAGTCCCACCCCTCTTCAACATTTGCGTCTTACGACTTCATCAAATTCCAGTCAACATACCTGCTTTCGAACTCCACCCTCATATCTTGCGTCCAGCACTACTTCCGCCCGCTCTTATCAGCAATCTCACAACCCAACAGCAAGACCCAAAACCGCTGCGCCAACGGCCAATCCAGGCACCGCCGTCCTCATCGGTACCGCAAGTCCCGTACTCTGCGCACTATTATCCGTCTGCCCCGCCACCTGCGCAACCTGAACCCCATACTGCGTGCTCGTCGTCGGTGTCCCACTAACTGTAGTCGTAACAACGCTGCTCCCCGTCGTACTCGCCGTACAGCCTGCCCAAGAAGTCCAAGGCGCGTTCGTACTCCAGGGCCCCTCCGTCCAGCCAGGCCAGTCACTTCCAGGGCACGCGGAACCTCCCCACCAGCGGGTCCAGGGTCCGTTGCGCCAGTCTGAACGCGTAGACCAGTCGCTCCAAGGGCCCCAAGAGCCTGGGCCAAATGGACCGGGTCCGTCTGGTCCTATTGTTGTGATTCAGTACCTGGTGCGATAGACAACGTGTATAAAAGGCGTGTACTTACCTCCCCATGGCTTGCCGCCGGGACCTCGATAACCTCCTGGGCCTCCAGGGCCGAAGCCAGGGCCCCAGGGTCCTTGGCCTGGACCCCAGCCTGACGTTGGCCATGACCATGGCGGGCCGGTTGCGGTGGAGGGAATCTTTCCCTCAGATACAAGCGAGTGGTAGACGGAGGTCCATTCTGCGCTGTTGGTGGCCCATGGCGGTGGGGCGGGGATGTTGCCTTCAGTGATTATTGGAGCAGAGCTTTGGGCAGAAGCCGTTGCAGCGAGGGTCGCGAACGCTGGGAGGGTGAACTTCATAGTGATATAGTAATATCGGTAATGTGTGCGTATCTCGGAGAAATTTAATCAAAGAGAAATCCGGGGGAAAGGGAAGCAGAGCTTGTTCCCGCTTGCTTGCTTGCCAACAAACAAAATGTCAAACAAGGAGACTTTTCGAAAAGGTTTTTTCTTCTCCACTTGACTTTGACTTTACTTCGGAGCTTTTGAAAAACCCAAACAAGTCTTGAAGAATTCACGCGTGATAAAACTTCACACAAGATAAAGCCTCCATAAGGGCCTTCCTCCCGCCTACATATAACCAACTCACGACATACGCGGCCCGTTTCACGATTGGCCATCCACTCAGTCGGCCATGGTAAGCGATCCGGAGGGGTTCCGGAGGGCGCGCGCTCACGAGGCTCACGCTTGGTATCCATTGCAAAACGGGCAAACCAGCAAGCAAGGGCACGAAAGGGAAAGAAGAAAAGAAGACCATCGTAAACGCTGACGCGTCCAAAAACGATAAAAAGGTTCCCTGCGTCTGATCCAATGGCGGTATTAGTTTTAAGCTTTGGAAAATGTATGCTGTGTTTGTGTTTTGCGTGGGTCTCCGCATGCGCATGCGGTGTAGCTAGCGCGGTGCATGAGGTGATCAGCCCTATAGCTATGTGTTAGGTGCGTGAGATGTGCTGGTGATGGGGAAGGGGGGTGAGAGGAAATGAGATTGGATTGGCTCGTCATAGATGGCGTTTGGTTTTGCGGGTTGGCTTACGGGAGGGTGTGGCTTCGGAGAATTGGGTGGGGAGAAAACGCGGAGGTGTGGTGTAGTAGGTAGCTAATAAGGCCTGGTGCCTGGGCGATGCGTCATTCTTCGGTCTGCTGTTATGCTGGGTCGCGGATGGGGCTGAGCATGGTTTTGGCTGCACAATTGAGCGGCTCTGGGTCTTGCATCCGTTGCTGCATTAACACATCTTTTTGTTATGATTGAGTGTGTTTGGGTATAGCTGTGACATTCGCGGCTCATTTTGGTAGTGGAGCGCTGGAGTTACTGTTGTCGGAGTGCCTTTGCTGGAAATGCCGATGGTGGATCTGACCGGAGTGTCGGTCCTCAAACTACCGACGACTACCAAGGCCAAAGACCTAGTGGTAGATCAGCATAGATCTCCTACGGACATCATCACCGCTTCAGATGCAACACGTCGCACTGGTAAGGCTGCCTCCACGTCATGTGTACACGGAGTGCACCAAGTCACGGCCACTACGTCTCGCTCATGCACGGCAGTTCAAGTCCAACCTCGTACGGCCTCTGCCATTAAGCTCAACACTGCCGAGACATTCCATCAATGTCGGAACTCCTCCGGAATCATATGATGAAGACTGAGTACGTATGCTCTTCAGCTCATTCCGTGATCGAGACACATTTGACCACTAACAATCTCACAGGAAACACCTGTTCAGCCAGGTAGTCTATTGCCATGTATTTACATCTCCACTCTCTCCCTAGTCCAAGACCCACTTGGCTGCGAATCATCCTCTTAGTAATATTACACAACACTACCATCTAGAACTCAGTTCAAACGTCATCTCCTACAAGATTCGATTCAGCCTAGCCTTCCAGCCGCCCTTCTCTCCCTCAGCCGGCGGGTTTTCGTCACCACTCCCACCAATCGACACCCCTTCGTCAACATAGCCTTGCTCATCGTAGACTTCATCCGGCAACACAGCCTTTTCGATAAACGTTTCTTTGGGCGGTGCAATAAACATCTCCAACGCCACATACACGATGCTCGTTGCAACAAAGCCAAGCAACCAGCCAAACGAATAGGGCCTCGCTCCCACGCCAACATCAATGTCCGGATTGATGCTTTGAATGAAACCCGGTAGATTTGGAGCAACACCGACAACGAAAGCAACGACTGCGCGCCAGTTCACGCCACCATTATAGCGGTAGATTCCGTGTGGCTGGTACAATGCGAGGGTGTTGTATTTGCGCTTGTGAATCAGCCAGAAGTCAAATACCATGATTGCGGCAATGGGTCCTAGGAAAACGGCGTAGGCGGCCATGAAATTGAGGAAAGAGCCCGCGCTTTTCAGAATCTTCCAAGGCACGAGAGCCCATGCAATCACCGCGCAAATCAATTGACCTCTTCGAATGTTGACGTATTGTGGGAACAAGGCGGTAAGATCGTTGGCGGCGGAAAGCGAATTGGCTGAAATGTTGACCCCGAGCGCTGCCAGTGCAAAGCTGAAAGCAGCGAAGAAGCGGCATGCGCGAGAGGACCAGTGCGCAATGAGCGCCATAGGATCCCATAGGAGTTCGCCATAGCGGACTTGTCCGGCGGAGGTGGCAGCAACACCGATGAAAGCAATAAAGGTGAAGACTATAGGTAAGAAGGGCACGTAGATGAGTTGCCACTTGACCGAAACGCGTGAGTAACGGGAGAAATCGGCCTACAAAAGACAAGTCAGTACACTGCGGTCGTCACACTAGAATGAAGTGCTTTTACACACCTGGTTCACGGACAGAGTCGCGTAGTTTCCAATGACCGATGTCAACGACGAAAGGAACGCCCAGCTGTAAGCGCTTCCCGTAATCGTCGGCTTCTGGTCAAACATCTCTCCGCCGTCTGTAGCAACAAATGCCCAAACCAAAATGGCAATCCATGCCGCTGGCACAATCACACTCTTAGCCATGAATAGCCACCGCAGATTGTTTGGATGCATGCACAAGAACGGCACCTGAATCAACCAGAAGAGGAAGAAGCAGACCATTGTGTTTGTCTCGATACCCTGAGATTCAGGAATGTCGTTCTTCAAGGTGAGGAAGGACGGCCAGATAGCGCCGAGCATGACGCGCACCGTATTTGCCCCGTTCATGGTCTGTATGGAGAACCAGAAGATGGCGAGAATCGCGCGCGAGATGATGGCAATGTAGGAGCCCCAGAAGCCCCAGGAGGCCCGGGCGAGGACGGGGAATGGCGCATGGTCTATTACCCAGTCAGACTTAAGGGTATGCGAGCAGCTTGTAAGCAAGTGGGAAACACATACGAATGACACCAATCGCACCATTCATCGCAATAACGATGGAAATGATGAAGAAGGCCAGCGCAACGATGCCGAGCGATTCACGCCATGTCAGACCTGCGCAAATGGATTAGATGACCTTCACTTCCAGCATCGTCAGGTCCTCTTACCAATTGCAATAATACTACTGGCAAATTGCCAAGTCGCCGCACTGAGCCAGCGTTAGTTGTTGTGCCCGCGACCGAATATTCACCAGTTGGGTATATCCATACTTGAACGCATCCGACACCCAGTAGGCGATGAAGGACGTGACGCCCCATTTGCGCGCATGTCTCGGGACGGGATCAAGATCTTTGTTGGTCCTGTCAAGCTGGTCGTCAGCGCTGGCAATTCGGTATTACTGTAGGTTTTTGGGTTCTTCGCTACCCCTCCCACCCCTCATCCTCATCCGCCATTCGCGGAAACCTTCCGAAGCAAAGACGAGCAATTGTCCGACTCACCATCGTTTGTTGCCCTCGGCGAAGGCGCTCTTGGGCTGCTCGACCTTGAGCGTAAAATGGGGGCGCTCAATGATAGGCATGCTTGCTGGGAACGAGCCAGAAGAAACAGCGGCAGTGGCAGTTCCTCCAGCAATGACAAAGTCAAAAAGAAGCGGTAGAATCCACTCAGCAAGAAAAAAAAAGAGTAGTTTGGACCCCGGGCCTTTTGTTTCCGCACGAGAGACGCGTGGGCTACCCCGGCCCTTTATTCCTTGAGGAACGAGCTGAGCTTATGCCTCGGCGCGAAGAGCTAGATATCTTAGATACCTGGTTAATGCATGCGATTTACATTTGCTCACGTATCTCGCTGGGTGGCACAAAGACACGATAAGATAAGCCTTGCACACGAGTCGAGTCGAGTCGAGTGTCGCGTGTGGTTCGCCCAAAAAAAAAACCCTTGCACGCACCATTCCCGGTCGAGGTGCGAACAGCCCAGCAACTACAGGGTCTAGCCCATGCGCCTCCCACAAGGCCCGTCGGCGGCAACCACTCACGCAGCGCGGCAATGGCCCTTCTCCGCACCCTTTTGTCAGATTGTCCAGGTGCTGAAGACGGTACCAAGAGGATTCGAGGCTGGGCTCTGGGTGAGAGTCTACACCCAGGGCTACGCGAGATGGACAATGGGTGGTATGTATCGTTCGATGGTCATGCAGCAGAGATAAGGGAACCTGGTAGATACTTACTTAGCCAATCTCTAGCGCGAGCGATGGGGATTAAATTCCCCAGACTGGTGATAGGGCGTTGTCAAATGTCCCCACGCGAGAAAACACATGGGCGAGATAGCGGACAGCGCCACGTTCTATTTCGGTGACGAGGGAATGGAATGCATGGCAATGGTGGGTGCTGTCAGTCGTGTGGAGGATTCGTGTTTTGGGATCGTTCAAGTGTATAGCTAGATCAGCGTACCGTACAATGTATTCATACATCCACGCATTATCATTATGTGAGCGGGCTCCTCCGAGCTCCTACCTAGTCTAGAAATAAATTACCACGTTGATCAGCGACGGCTTTCTCTCTTCACGCATCTTAAACAAGCCCTATCTATCCATCTATGCCTCTACAAGACTAGACTAGATTGGATTGGATAACGCTCTCTATGTAATAATTTCCTCTTCTCCCCTCTCACAAAAATAAAAAAGAATAAAATAAAATAAAAATGAAATGTTTATGTACTAACGGTGAATAGATTCCTTGTCTTTCTTTTCTTTCATTTTTTTTTTCGTTTCTATTGTTAGCTGCTGGTGAGCTGCACTTCGTGCTCTTGAAAATGATTTTTTCTTCCTTTTCTTCTTCTTCATCTCCTCACGAAATGACTCGCCCACAAGGTCACTACACCGTCTAGTCTCCATCTCCAATCCCAAGCGTAAGGAAGTTTCCCCAGTCAATGGCATTGAGCAGGGACATGAGACATGAAGAATACCCAGAGCCTCTAGCTAGAAACTATAAACACAAACATGAAAATTAGTAAGATAAACCTAGGCTAGGTATTAAGAACGTGAAGATGAAGGACATGTACAAAGTATACGTATGCGTCTAATCGGGACCTAGATTCTAAATCACACAACTGAAACCAGGCGCAGGCGTTTTCCTTTCTCCGACTGGGGTCTGCGCAAATAGGATTAGTGGGCATGGGTGACGGAAGAGTTTTCTTGATAGGAATGAATTCCCCTCGCGATGTTAAGTGTCATAGGAGGGACGTTCAGATTTGTCTCAGCCGTTCAGTAAGTAAACAGTTGGTTCTATTCTTTCCAAGAAAGAGGTGAGTAGCACAGCTTTTGACATTTTGGATAACCGGGCGGGGTGCGGGTGTTATTTGAGGGAAAACTGATTCGAGACGAGTAGGATACTGGCTATAAGCTAAGGTTATGGGAAGGTTTATTATTGTGCTGTTGATGGTAGTGTGGCACGAAGATGGTATCTACCTCCTTCTTACTTTGGTAGGTCTGTGCGAGGGTAGTGCTTTGACTGGACTGGTTCTGTCTGGTGCGTGGCTGAATGCTACATATTTGGAGGCACTCACTGAGTCTGAGGTGGCGGAGTAAATGTCCTTGGTACTCCCAATTAAGGTTGGAAGTGCCCAAAGCTACTGTCAATACCCGGCTGCGGGATTAATAGAATCTAGATACGACGATGGGCGTCTATTCTCAAGCCGTGGCTTTTCTAAGATGGTTATCTTGGGATACTACTCTCTAACAAGAAATCACTGTTCATGCTTTGATAGAATTGTTCTGGATCTCATCGAATTTTTGATGTAAAAATTGTGCTACATTTCTAGGTATGTACTTGGCTACTAGAGACAGGTAGGTCTTTCAAGCTTTGTAAGTATGTGACCTATCTTCGGATATTTAAAATTCGCAGCCCTCTAAGGTCTATAGTAAGAACCTCCGCCATTGGTAGGTACCTATGGTAGATAGAGCAAGGTCTGTGAACGGTCGAGAAGAAGGGCAAAAGCTTGAAGATTGAGGCAGACATCCCAAGTGTTGAGAACTCCGTTTTCTCCTCGTTTCCTCTAGTTCACTCATCTTTGGGCGTCCCTCAGACTTGTGTAGTCTCGATGGTTGTAGGGTTTTCTGGCTTTTCCAGTGCATCTACGCCTCGCAAGCCATCCGAGTCATCGTCGTCAAAGAAACCATACTGTCTCTGCATCTGCTCAATGCCAACAGGGTCCAAGAAAGGCAACTCTTTCGCAGCTTTGACGTAGCTCATATTTTCCAAATGTCCCTTGGCGAAAATGAGATCGATTTCTTCCAAACTTCGCTGCTTCGTTTCCGGATAGAAGATGTGAATGATTGGCAAGAAGCAGGCGTTCACAATAGCGAAGAATAGGTACGTTCCCCAACCAATATTGTCGATCATAATTGGAGTGATCATAACCACCAGGAAGTTAAACAACCAATTCGTGCATGTCGATACAGCATTAGCTTTACCGCGCGTTTTGACCGGATTGACCTCGGCAGGATAGAGCCAGGGCAACGGCAGCCACGTAGCAGCGAAGAAGGCGATGTAGGTAAACAAGCCCACAGCTGCGCCTTTAGCGGCGTTAGGTGTTCCAGGAATGAGGCCGCCGAATACAAGGACCATAGAAAGGCCTTGACCCCATGAGCCAATAAGGAACAGTTTTCGTCGGCCGGTTCTTTCGATAATGAACCAGGACGTTGTGGCGAAGATGGAGTATACAATCATGTTGATTCCACCAAGTAACAAAGAAAGATCATGCGAGGCCCCGATAGAGTTCTCGAATAGCAGTGGGAAGTAGTAGATGACCGCGTTGCAACCGCCGATTTGTTGCATGAGCTGGCTCGATGCGCCGAGCATCATTCGACGGAAATGCTGAGTCTTTCCATTCGTAAACAGAGCGTTGAAAGGTGTGATACCTCCTTTATGACCAGACGCACGGATACTGTCCATGATGATGTGTGCCTCAAATCGGGTCTCTTGTTGGTCCACAGAATGACCACGGAGCGCTGCGATAACCTTTGCTGCATCTTCGTGACGATCCTTTGTTAAAAGCCAGCGCGGAGACTCTGGCAACCCTGTCATGCCAAAGAGTACAATAAAGGCGAAGACACACTGGAAGGCAATAGGAAAGCGCCAAGTCAAATCATCGCTTCCGAATGAGCAGCCGTAATCTATCCAGTAGGCGATGAGTGTGCCGAACGCGATGACACCGCCCTCGATACAAATCAGAAGACCATGATTCTTTGTCTTGGAGCATTCGGCTTGATACGTAGGAATTGTGGCCGTGTTCATGCCATTACCGACACCGGTGACAACACGTCCAATGATGAATTGGGCGGTTGCATGGTAGCCTTTGATGGCAGAGACCTGAATTGCAGCGCCCAGGATCATAGTCGCAGCACCAATCATGATTCCTTTGCGACGACCAAGCGCATCACCGAAGACGAGCATTGTGATTGCGCCGAACAGGCACCCGATCTCGTATATAGCTGTCACGAAGCCTTGCCATGTTGAGTTGTGCAGCGTCTCTGGAAAGTAATTCATGAATGGATCTGCTGAGATGATACCAGACATGACACCCTCTGTAAAGATTATTAGCGTTTCTACTTATCGCTTTCAAATCGACCGACACTCACGATCATAGCCAAAGAGTAAGAATCCAGTTGTTGCGATGACAGACACGGTAAGGTCAAGGGGCCTGCCTCGCATCCCCATAAAGCGGGGATGCGTGGCTGCAGACTGCTCTGCCATCTCGTTGCGCTAGCGTTTATATCGAACGTGTTCAAGTTTCGCGATAATCATGTACTTGTTCTTTCAGCAGCGATGCGAAAGGTGGATCACTAACAAGTAGGTAAGCCTCTGAGCGTTTCCAGTGGAGCCTGGGGCCCCACGGGCTTTTATCTTCTCCACAGATACTGTTGAATGCGGGCGTTCCTCGATCTGCCAGCTTGTGATCAACGTTTGACAGGAATATGGTACCAAATCAAGGAGGACTACAGGCAGGCCCATGTTACTACTTCCATGTCATTTGCTCGGCCATCCCGAGATACATCCGTTGGGTTCTCCTTTAAGAGTATTCCTGCACCATCGTCTGACCATATTGCTTGGGTAACACTCCAGCTTTGAGATGCCGAGGCAAGGTTCACTGTACGTTGTAGCCGTTGTGGCTACTGCATAACCAAGATCCACACACACTACAGCGGTTGGCGCCGTCGATCCCCGAAGGCCTGCCAGTGGCAGGGAAGAGTGAGAGCTTGTTGGTGGGAAATGGCCGCAAAGTGTGACGTGCAGCCGGCATTATTCCTTGACGCTTGTCCTTGCCCAGCAAGAGCACCACTCCCCTCGGCGACAGCCAACTTGGAAACTCAACCGCTGTCAGAACAGATTCTTCACGTCCAGTGGTGCTGTTGCGATACCGGCAATGACAAGTTCAATGGTTGTGAAAATACCTGCCGAGCTGGTGCAGTGTAGAGTGGTATTTCTCTGTCCTAAGAGGCTGGATCTGAATCAACGCACTGGTGGACATGTCACCTATTCTTCAAGCATGGTGGAGAGTGATGGCAATGTGCGGCGCTTCTTGCTCGCGGCGAAAAACGTACGATCTACGCTGATTGTAAGCGTTTAGAGCCTAGATGCAATGTCACCATGGCCTCATGCAACCTTGGATAGGACCCCGGACTGGGGCACTAGCTCCCACTTGAGGTGCCGTCATCAAGCTCCGGCCTCTTCATCTTACAGTATGAGACGTTTCCCCTGTTGTCTGATTTAGCTTGGCGCCACAGCCGTTCAAGCTTTCAAAGCCGCCCATCAGATGCGACAGCCACTTTCGACACATGCCCGGCTTTAGCACTGCCGAGAACGCAGCTGAATAACATGTCGATTATTGCGCCCAACTTTCAGACGCCTAGCCAGGTGATGCTGCTCAGAATTGGCGCTGCACTAGGAAGAAATTGGCAGTCCAGGTGTAGAGGCACGAATGTTGACGATAGTACGGTGGTAGCTGAGAATGTGCAGTACTCTGGAACGTTGAGAGACTGGCACAGAGGGCTACGTAGGTGGTAGGTCTCTGCCGTGGCGCTGGGGTTAGGCGAAAGATGTGGGGTGGAGCTCGCCTAATAATGCACTAGACTTAATCAAGACTAAAAACCGGAGCAAGTCGGTCCGATGGTAATTATGAGATGAGGCCTCGAGTGATGAGCTCTGAGGCCATCAACGTCCAGCCCATGGCAATGTCAATGATGTCACTTTGAAATCTGCCATGATTCTCTCACAGGTATCTACAAGCGATCACATGAAAAACCAAAACTCCTTCACCCTTTCACTCATTCAACGTATGTTGTGGTCTACGCGCAGAGCCTTACCGCCTCTGTTCTTCACACCTATGGTAGCCTTGAGATCAACTTCATGGAGCGCTTAGATTACGATCAACATTCGAAAAGCCTCCAAGGTAGGCGTACCGGCTAGAACTAACCTTTCAGGTCAGGTTGTGAACGGCAATTCACCGTCTTCTACTCACACGAACCCTATACTGTACGAAGGAAGTGGCTTGATGGAAGCAACGAAGAAATGAGAGTAGAGAGGGCTAACAACCACATGTCACGCAATAGGAAGAGTCCTTACAAAGATTAGACATCCTTGGCCTCTGTAAACTAATAATGCAGAACAGTCTACAATCGAAACTCACTCCTAGCCGGGGAAGTCATAGCTGTCTTGTCCCGGTCTCGGTCTGACCATGAAGATGATGAAACCCTTCGTTGGTTAAACTTCTTCATTGCTTGTAACTTGAAAATTTTCTTGATCAAGAAGATTGATTTTTTTTCTCTAAAGACCTTTACCCATCCTCGAAGACTCGACTACGTAGACCGCGTTCAGTTCATCGGCAAGATCACAACCGTAGTTGACAAGCATTCCTGCCGTGCCATGTCTCCGGTACTGCGGCTAAGTGCAAAAAATTTTCAGATCTATAATGATTGGTCACTCTCCGGATTCAGGGTATTGATTGAATGTTTACTTACTCAGAACATGATACTCCGTCTCCTTTCCCGCTACTGCCCGCCTAGGCTGAACATAACTCTTCCACAAATCTACTCCCGACTCCTTCTCGGTCTTATTTTTCCAGTGCTCCTGGAACATTAATTCTGGCGTATTAGAGTACTTCTTGCATACCTCGTAAATGGGCCATTGGGTGATAGCGACGATTTTGGGGGTCCTACCACCCGCTTCCGTCTCTTCAGTGTTGATGCCAATGGATCTCAGGGTGGAGTTCTCCGAAACGAATGTCAACACCACGGAGCTAAAGAGAGACCCGGCGCGCACATTTTCATCAGCTATCGCTAATGTGCGCGCTGTTGGCTGAGTTTATTCCGATTTCCGGGCCAGAGCGCGGACACGAAGGTGGATTTGCCCATGACTCCAAACAACGGCCCCATGAATAGGTCGAAGTCATCGTTTATCGCGCGATGGACCTCAAATTGGAACTGACTTATGATAATTTTCGAGAGATGCTTCTGGCGCCATCTTCGTAATGAACATCAGATCGCCTTGAAAGCTAGGGATTACTCTGGAAGTATCTTTGTAAGAGGTTGCTGATAGCCTTGCTTCTGTTTACGTGTGGGTAGTGAGCAGAGAGACAGGCACATTGCATGATAGAGGAAAAAGCCCTGCAAAGTAGGAGTGAAGCAGCGGAAATGACAGCCTCTCAAGCTTCTATCGATATTCTAAGTCCATTCTAGCACAAATGAAGGCAACGAGGGGGAAGGTTGGGATTTAAGTCTTATCCTAGTATTCTAGTGTGGGTCTTCGAGCCGTAGCCTAGCGGATAGGTATAATTTATCATATGCACGCGCCGCAATCTAGCTGACTATCAGCTTCGAAAGTCCCCAAAGGCCGGAACTGGATGTAGTGCGGGCGCTGCGCCTCAAACCCAAGGTTTTGACACTAGAAACCAGCTGCTTTATCTCAGACCTTTCGAATAAATGGACACAGTGCCCATTGAGGGTTGTTCACACCACCAAAGCGACGGCTAGGTATGCCTCTCTAAAGAGCAAGGCACAGGCAATTTGGGCAGCAGGCTCAATGTTGAGATGCCTAAATTGACTTACCAGAGGTTTTGGGCCAAAAGTACATCGGGTAAGGAGCTGATGTTTGCGTTTGTTCAGTTGGTGCTTACCATAGGTCGCTCTGGGGCCTACTCAATATAGCCTCTACCACGTGGCTATCTGCATAAAGACACCCCGTTTGCATTTATATACATTCAGACTGCTTATGAGACTATTATTTTGTGTTTGGTATTTCTGGTTCTGAGAAACAACAACAAAGCTACATCCACATTGTCTTATTCTTGACAATTACTTTTTCAGTGAAATTTCCTCAACTTTTTCGTCTCGACTGGCAGGATTGGGAGTGCATTCTTAGCATCATATACTTCGTTTGACTTTCGATGTGCTTCAAATTATGTTAGGCTTAGGTGAGAAGTCGATACGCCTGGTATTGAGCCTGCGTGTTGTTGTAGAATCTCGGCGCCGGAGTTTCTGAATGGCTGAAAACTTGCAATTGATCATGTCCTGCATTGGAAATTGGGCTTTTGAAGTTTTGATATCACAAGTGGAGAATTTAATTCGGACCAAGACTCGCGTTTGACACAGCATCACTTTTCGAAAAATTAGGCTCAACGTTCTGTGATATGGTCTAGTCAAAACATTCATCATTGTGACTTGTATTCCCGCTCCGAAACAAAAAAATCATCTCTCAAATTTGCAACAAGTCTCTGGCCCCATTGCTAATTGGCCAATTACCTTCCCTCCTCGGTCTTATTGGGAAGAATAGACTCTTAACAATGCCTTCGTCTAAATCACCTGAATCTCGAACCGCATCGTGATGCTTAGCTTTGAAGCCTAACTTCTCATAAAGAAAACAGCCAGCAAGCGTAGCTTCAACTATGGACTATAACCAGAGCGTAAAACGTCCACGTTTAAGAGCACTCAGCCCATTAGCGAGGTCAGTGCCTCATTTCAGCGTTAATGTTTCAGCACCTCTGTGTTGATCTTTTAGTGACCAATGAATTTTCCGGCGGGACAGACGTTCCATAGGTCGCTGTTTGGGGTTTTCTTTTTGGGAAATCATACAGGAACCAAAATGGAACTTAAATGAAACTTAAATGGAGCGATAATAGTTTCTTAGAAACCTACTCAGATGCCTGTCTTCAATATTATGACTAGGTTCCCATTGCACTTGTACATGCTTTCCACTATTAATGCCTAAGTTCAACTGCCTGTTTGCCGGTTTTTGGTCAATGGGTATTCTTATGTCCCTCTTACTGACTGAAAATTTCTTACCTTTACTGTGTGATTTGATAAGCTGGCCGGGAATATTATTAAATCGTTGGGAGAGAGCACGGTAGTTGTTCACATGCAGATTGCGTATTGTTTTGAACTACTGAGATGAGTCCACACGTACTACCGTGTATACTGATGATGGTGTTGGTCGGCCAATACATAAACGACAACAACTCGTAAGCGGCTGATGATCACCAGGAGCAATCGCTGTATTCTCCCCGCACCGTTCATCTGACCTCCAGACGACTCAAGTCTCAATAGGCTTCTGGGCGTAGTCCTAAGTGCTGATGATGTGAGCGCCCCCATGTGATAACCCAAACGAATTTTTTTCCATCCATGGATTCGTGTTACTGCCCAGCCGGTGTGCCCAGGAGATCTTGCAGAGCCAAGTCTCCCCCAAGATCTTTCGCGTTTTGAGTTGCTCCTCGGAGAATAACACTGGCTTGGACGGGAGTTGGAGATGAGAGGCTGTAGATACATTAATTGAACTTGGGCGCTTGAACGATTTTCAATACCCTCGTCTCATTGCCTAATCTACATTGTAGGACCTTGCGAATCAAATAGTCGCTGGCCCACAGGTACTCGTTGTCGTTCTTGACTCCAATCGGTCCGGCTTCCTCCGACTTCCTAAGGCTGCCAAGGCTACCGCTTGGCAATGAACGCGAATCCTCTACCCATCACTTCTCGGAGCATCTGTTTGCTCGCACTTTAAAACACCCACACCGGCAGCCATGCAATTCGTCACACATCGCAGCCTATCAAACCTGAGGAGATAATGAATTCAGAATATGCAACCGAAGGTCCAGGCTGCCCGCCGACTGCAGCGAGAGGGCGGAACAAATTTCCAGCCAACTAGACTAGGGCTGACCTCCTCAAGAACTAGAACAAAGGCTTGATTCCAGTCCCGCTGGGGGAGGAGACTCGGGCCAAGATCACTAACCTCCGCCCATGCATATCAGAGTGGCGGGGAGAAGCTTGTCTACTTCGATAAGGCAGTTTCAGGTGGGCAAATCTGCATCTTGGGGCATTCAGTTCCATTGACCTACGTACACGATTGTCAGTTTTCCTGGAAGTTTTTTGTATTCTTCTTGACCGGATTGGAATTCTGGAGTCACCAAGTTGCCGCTCCAGGATGGCTGTGTTATCGAACCGCACTCGAGTACAAGCACGGGTACCACTGACATCATGGTGAATGCCAAGGGGAAGGGTTTTAACGAGTACAAACGGCGGAACTTAGCAGCATCCACAAACTGCCTTGGCACTGTGCCGACTTATCCGGGCTTGGCCGAGCTCTGTGGATGGTGAAAGCCTATGAGCAAACATAAAGGCATCCCATCCCCCAGACACTCAAGGGCTTCGTTGGAAATCTCCATTCGCCTACCCTGCTACGGCAAGTGCAATATCAAGCTCTCATTTCAAATCCTTCTCTGAAGTTTGCTTCGGGCCCTCAAACCTGCAACTACCATTGGCCCGTCTCGCCACCTCGCCCAAAAAACCTTCCTATTTGCCAACTGTGGCATAAATCTGGAGGAGTCTGTCCCAAACCCCGTGCTGAAGTTCTATATGGAGTCTAGATCTATCAACAATCCTACTCAGTTCGTCCACGCGACCAAAGTCCGTCGGACGAGAATTCGAAGAATACAATAACAGTTATCTATACCATCATCAAGCTCAGTAACGACTTGAAAGAATGGCAAAGAAAGAAAACGTGCCCCATGAGGGCCATGTCAGCGGTCAATCAAACCGTCCTCTATCACTTCCCGCCCACAGTCTTACGCTTCAACAAACCGTGGACGAACTGAGTACGGATACATGGTCTGGACTAGATAATTCCGAAGCCCAACGTCGCCTTGGTGAATATGGCCCGAATGAACTCGGTGATGCTGAGGGAGTATCAGTGTTCAAAATCCTTGTCGCCCAGGTTGCTAACGCGATGACCATGGTCTTGATCCTTGCCATGGCCGTTAGCTTTGGAATCCGCTCGTGGATTGAGGGTGGCGTTGTTACTTTTGTGATTTTGCTTAACATCGTAGTTGGCTTTTTCCAGGAATGGTCTGCCGAGAAGACAATGGATTCGCTGCGCTCCCTGAGCTCACCTACTGGTCGTGTTATCCGTGGAGGGCAGCAGATCGTCGTACCATCGACCGAAATTGTACCAGGAGACGTTGTTGAGATCAAAATGGGTGATACTATTCCAGCTGATCTAAGGTATGTACAATCTTTGGAAATACCACGGTCAAAGCTGACGCAGATGAAGACTATTCGAGGCCGTCAACTTTGAAACGGATGAGGCCTTGCTAACCGGAGAGTCGTTACCAGTTCGCAAGAATGAAGAAGCAACTTTCCCCGAGAAAACTGGTCCTGGAGATCGCCTTAATGTTGCCTACAGTTCTTCAAACGTCACCAAAGGCCGTGCTAAGGGAATTGTCTTTGCAACTGGAGTTTATACTGAAATCGGCGCTATTGCGGCTCAGCTACGCAAATCAGAGTCAAAGGTTCGACCTGTCAAGCGCAAGCCAGACGGGACTGCAAAGCCGCATCGTTACCTTGAAGCTTATACTCTCACGCTAGGTGATGCTGTTGGGCGATTCCTCGGTCTCAACGTTGGAACACCGCTACAAAAGAAGTTGTCCAAACTGGCTATGTTACTGTTTTTCATAGCCGTTGTTTGTGCGCTTATTGTCCTCGGAGCGAACAAATTCGACTCGCGACAGGAAGTCATCATCTACGCAGTCGCCACGGGTTTGTCGATGATTCCAGCTAGTCTAGTCGTTGTGCTTACTATCACGATGGCTGCCGGGACCAAGAGCATGGTCAAGCGCAATGTTATTGTGAGAAATCTCAAGTCATTGGAGGCTTTAGGAGGTGTGACAGACATTTGCTCTGACAAGACTGGAACTTTGACCCAAGGCAAGATGATCGCTCGTGGCGCATGGATCCCGGGCATAGGCACATATACTATCGAAAATTCTACTGCGCCTCAGGATCCGACAGCGGGTGATGTCCGCTTTCAAGCCGAGTCGCCACAGAAAATGGATTTGAAGGCTGGTGGTTCAGCTTGCGGCGAGATTATCCCGTCTGATCAGCTTGCATCGCACGCAAAGAGTAGGCTGCTACACTTCCTCAATGTTGCTTCGTTGGCCAATCTCGCCGCAGTAAAGAAGAAGGACAATGGTGACTGGGAAGCGCATGGTGATCCAACTGAGATAGCCATTCAGGTTTTCGCTGCTCGGTTTGGAATGAACCGCACTGGCCTTGTCAAAGGTGATTCGCCTGAATGGACCGACTTAGTAGAGCTTCCCTTCGATTCAGACGTCAAACGGATGTCTGTAATCATGAAAAAGTCGAGTGGTGATCTCTTTGCATTTACCAAAGGCGCTGTCGAAAGAGTTATCCAGGCCTGCAATACCTTCGCCCCGTACGACTCAGAAGAGCTTACCGACATAACCGATTTCCGCGAGGAGATTCTACGTAACATGGAGGCGCTGGCGAGCCTTGGTCTCCGTGTATTAGCGCTTGCCAGTAAGCGGTATCCGGGAGATGTACAGAAAGGAGCTGAGGTTGATCGCGCTTCCGTTGAGAGTGACCTGGTATTCCGTGGCTTGATCGGTCTGTACGATCCCCCACGGCCAGAGAGCGCGCCTGCTGTCCATCAATGCCACGAAGCAGGAATCGAGGTCCATATGCTCACAGGCGACCATCCCGAGACTGCCAAAGCCATCGCCATAGAGGTTGGCATCTTGCCGTCCCAGGACCGCATGAAGCGCATTTCCGCAGATGTAGCTCGATCATTGATCATGACTGCTGCTGAATTTGACGCTCTTTCGGATGAGAAGGTTGATGAACTCCCTGTCTTGCCCCTAGTCATTGCCAGATGTGCTCCTAGTACTAAAGTCCGCATGATTGAGGCGCTTCATCGACGCGGCCGATTTTGTGCAATGACCGGTGATGGAGTCAACGATTCGCCCTCGCTCAAGCGCGCCGATGTTGGTATTGCAATGGGACAAGCTGGGTCGGACGTAGCCAAAGATGCATCTGATATCGTACTGACTGACGACAATTTCGCCTCTATCCTCGCCGCCATTGAAGAAGGCCGCCGCATTTTCGACAACATCCAGAAGTTCGTGCTCCACGTTCTCGCAGAAAACGTTGCTCAAGCCGGTACTCTACTTGTTGGTCTTGCCTTTAAGGACAGCACCGGGTTATCTGTGTTTCCGCTTGCCCCTGTACAAGTTGTCTGGATCATTATGGCAACGTCTGGAATGCCTGATATGGGGCTTGGTTTCGAACGCGCCGTACCCGACATCCTACGACGTCCTCCCCAATCGCTTAAGACTGGTATTTTTACCAAGGAGTTCTTAATCGACATGGTCGTCTATGGACTCTGGATCACGCTTCTCTGTCTCGCCAGTTTCGTCCTCGTTGTCTTCGGCTTTGGCGACGGTGAACTTGGCCAAGGCTGCAACGAAGGTTACAACGACTCCTGCGCCCTCGTCTTCCGCGCACGAGCTACAACGTTCGCATGCTTGACATGGTTTGCATTGTTCCTTGCCTGGGAGATGGTAGACATGCGGCGCTCATTCTTCCGCATGCAGCCCGGCTCAAAACGCTACTTCACGCAATGGATGTTCGATGTCTGGCGCAACCAATTCCTCTTCTGGGCTATTATCGTCGGCTTCGTGACGCTGTTCCCACTTATATATATTCCTACGATCAACACAGTCGTGTTCAAGCATATGCCGATTGACTGGGAATGGGGCATCGTTTTCATTACCGCGGGTCTGTTTTTCGCAGGCGTTGAGACGTGGAAGTGGTGTAAGAGGATTTACTTCCGGCGCCAGGCTCGGAAGAGTGAGGGAGAGTCTTATCGCGATATGGAGATTGAGGATCGCGTTTTCGGGAGGTATTACAGTACTGAGACGGCGGACACGGCAATTGAGCGAGGAGAGAAATTGGAGGAGAAGGTGTAGGTGAGAGTCGGACGGGGTGTGTGGTTATGTGATTGGGGAGTGTGAAAGGTGGACTGCGGTTACTATTCGTTTGGTGAATGGACGCGTGCTTGGAGGTTTTTGGTCCCCTTTTTGGGGACGGCTTTTTCCCTCCTTGTGCGGTGTCGGTTGATTGGTTTTCCTTTTGTGTTTTTGATCTGCTCATATGAGTTGTCTTTGAGACAATGTTTAGTCGCTCCTTATGAATTAAAAGTTGATTTTTTCACTGAAGAGTGAGTATCTTAGGTTGGGATGATGAGAAGAACTTGGCGTTGATACAAGACATGACTCTAAGAAGCCGAACAAGGGCGAAAACACTACAAGTCTATGTTCATGGTTTGCGTCGAGATAGTTCAGAAAAGCCTACTTCGATGTTTGACAAGAACCAACCAATCACAATGATTTCGTTCTGCAGTGTAGAAAGCACTGGTATAATATAAATACAATCTGAAACCAGGGTACACAGCTCGTGCGCCCATATTGGCTACATGGTGCAGTTCAGCTGTGGGCACAGCCTCCACCTCGACGCATCGATCGTGAATCGAACCCTATCAGACTCGACTTCAAAAGTTTCAGCCATTCTGGGCACCGTTCCGCATGATAGCATTCTCGAGGTCACTTGAGAGGATTATAATAAGGACCATGGGAACCTAATCACCTTTTTTCTAGCCTTTGGCTAGACTATAGAAACCTGCTAACAATCGATTGTTACATATGACACACAGAACACTTGAAGCGGAAGCACGGCATCGCATCACATCTCCAAGCAACCATGGGGCTCGACGACACGTTCGAATTCAACCCCGCGGAATACAAATCTCGCGTCTCCAACATGTCCACCCCAGTGCTCAAAACCCGCGAGCGAGAAAAGCAGCGCCGCTACCTGACCAGCGCAGGGTCTGCGGGCGCCAGCCTCGGCGGTGCGTTTGCCACTGGGGGCCTCAGCCTGATATTCACGGCGTACAGCTGCAGACAGATTGATGTTGTTGGACAGAAACTGAAAATCATCCAGGCAGAGCTGAAAAAGCGGGGGGTGGGGTTACATGAAGTCGATGGTGAGGATAAGTGGGTTGCCGCTGGGGCTACTTTGCTGGGTTTTGGAGTTGCGCAGGGTGCAGAGGGATTGATTGATGGTGGTGGAAGTACTGCGACTGCGACTTCTGGCGCTACTGGTATGTCTTTGGAATGGCAGCTAGCAGTGTTTACTGTGGTGTTGACGTTTTAATAGGTACTGAAGCTAATGCGAATTCGAGCACTCCAAGTGGAGGGTCTGCTGCTGCTGCTGCCACTACAACTAGTATGTTTTGAGATGAAAGACAGCAGTATTCATATTCATATTGATATTCCTCATAGGCACTGAAGCCAACACGAACGCACACGCAACAGGTGTCGAACAAAGCACGCTCAATCAGCTCGAAACCTTATGCACCACCCAAGCAGCCGGAAAACTAGCATCTGAACTCCTCGTAGACTACATAGAAAAACAAAAAGACGAGAAATGGACGGTTGAGATCAAGGCGGCGGTAGGTTGCATGAGGCTTGCTGGTTCGATGCCCCTGCAATGCGACGACTGCGGAGACGCAATTGTCGAAGGAACATATGCGCGTACGTCAAGCCACAATACAAAGTGCTCTTACCTCACATCTGACACTTAGTTCTGGACAGACTGCTGCCAATGCTCGAACGACGACTACGACCTATGTAACAGGTGCTACCGAAAGGGGGAAAAATGCTCTGGAAGTGATCATACGCTGACAGTGCGTCAAATGGCGCTGTACGGAGACGTTTGTGTTCCCGACCCCGAAGCCATGATCAATCGGCGCGGGAAATGCAAATTGCTCTGGTGCGACTCTTGCAAATCGAACATCACCCAGGGCAGGTTTTACGGTACGTATACGAAGTGCCGACCACTGAAAGCTCAGAGTTGATGGACATTAGTATGCGTCAGATGCAACGAACACCAGGGGGGATTCGATCTTTGCGTCAACTGCTACCATCAAGGCCAAGGGTGTCTTGAGTCGAAAGCTCACTCTCTATATGTATTTCTGCGGGCATACGTCCCAGAGAACATTGGACCATACACAAATCGCAACAAGGCCGGATATGCATCCTGCGACGTCTGCGGGGACGCCGTACTTCAAGGGCCATATTATCGTAGGGCTCCCCAGCTGATATCTTGCAGTTGGATGATGAGTATCATGTATGCAAGCTGATGACATGAGCGCTAGACTGTGATGAATGTTCGAACGATGGTTCCGCGGCCGGATACGATCTTTGCAAATCGTGCTACGAAACTGGCAAGTCGTGCCAGAACAGGGCCCATCAGTTGCTTCAGTATTTTGCCTATCGACGGTCGAAGCGGCTGTCAGAAGTATATGGCGCCACAACGCTTTCTTGCGATTCGTGTGGGAAGCGGATAAAGGGAGAAAGCTGTTATCGTACGTACACTGTTTCTCAACCACCAAATGGTTCTGGCTAACGAGTTACGTCTAGACTGCGAGACATGCGAAAGCGGCAGGTACGACCTCTGTTCATCGTGTTATATGATGGGAGGCAGCTGTCGTGATCGCAAGCACTTATTGATCAAAGTTATGCTTGGGGAATGACACTGGTCTCAAGGATTCAAGGAAGGAAAATACAACGCCACATTCGCATTTCTACCATGCTACGGGAGCAGCGCCCAGGGCACTCTCGGTGGACGGAATTTCTTTCCTATTGGGGCTGACATGTAATTGCATCATTGCTCTATGATGGCATATCCAGATGCAACTTTGTTATGCATGTTGAATGCCCAGATGGCATCATATGTGGTGGTTGTAAGACCTAGAGCCAGAAAGGCAATCACTGAGCAGGAAATTTACTATCCACGGCCGACCGGGCACGTCAGATTAGATTTGCACATCCGCCGACAAGATTCCCAAGGAAAGAAAAGGGAATGAAGTAGCTGCAACATACAAAGTGGCAAATGACTGCCAACTTTCATATTGGCTATTGGTAAGCAATGAGAGAAGAGCGATCAACGTCTGCCATGTCGTGTGCATTTGTCAGGAAGCTTGTTGTAACCGTATTCAGGCACGCCGTGACCTCATATCTCGTTTTTGAAATGTCTATTACTTTTGAGGACGTTAGAAAATGAGTTGGAAAAGAGTACAATCTAATGAAGAAGAAAAAAGGAAGTGGTGAAGCACTCCCCATCTGGATTCAACGGCCACACAACGGTTGGTATGTATCTAGCTAAACATGTAAGTATACAGCAAAGGCGAAGCCTTTTTCAATCCACCACTAAATTTACTTTACCCGTCGGAAATCCCGTTAGACCCAAACCTTCAATCCATGCCGCCCTCTCCACAAAACCCCCAAAGTTCAAACCTACCTATGGTATAGGTCGGCATTCTCGCCGCATTGCTAAGCCGAGCGGCTCCACTAACCCGCAAGAGGCATATTCGAAACCCACAAATTCCCATGTAACAACCAATAACCCATTTGGTTGCTCGCCTTAGAGCATCCTCATGCATAAAGGTCTGGCCGGGTGATCGGCACGGTTGGTGTCTAGGACGAAAAGAGGTAGAGTCGGGGAGTCGGACATGGGCCCATTAGTAACGTTTATAAGTATGGAGATGAGCGCCCGGGGTTCTCCTCATTTTTTTTTCTTTTGCTCTGGCCCCAACGAACTCTATTTTGACTCATTTTGTGATTTTGATTTTGTTCTTGAGAAGGAGAAGTACAATCTTCATGGCTCCATTTTCTGGGTGTGCTGTTCTCATCCAAGTAAGCCAACATGTCCACCGCAATTCCCGACGTTGAAAAAGCGATATCGGCACCGGCACTACAACAAGACAACCCCGGGAATAACAACAACGATGATGATGCTCGCTCCATCTCCACAACAACCTCACACCCCCAGTCTGTGAACCACGATGAAATCACCCGGATCCCCACACAGACCTCTCAATCGCACAGAAAATCCATAGGCGGCGGAATCGCAAAAGTCATTACCGCACGCTCCAATGTCTCTATCATCGACCCAGGCCCCCCACCCGACGGCGGCATAAAAGCATGGACACAGCCCTTCATGGGGCACTTCGTCGTGCTGAACACCTGGGGCATGATAGCCTCCTTTGGCGTATTCCAGCAATACTATTCCAGCGATCTGGGCATAGAGCCCTCTGCCGTGTCCTGGATCGGCTCTATGCAAATGCTGGGCCATTTTGCGCTGGGCATGGTGTCCGGACGAGCATTCGACGCAGGGTATTTCTACTGGTGTTTAATTCCGGGAATGGTGTTGGCGTCTTTGGGCCTCTTCATGACGAGTCTGTGTACTCAATACTGGCAGCTTTTTCTCGCGCAAGGCCTGATGATTGGCGTGGGGTGTGGGTTGCAGTTTCCACCAGTGCTCAGTCTCGTCTCGACGTACTTCTCGCGGAACCGCAGTGTTGCGCTGGCCATCATGGCGAGCGGGGCTGCAACTGGCGGACTGGTGTATCCGACGATTGCGAGGCAGTTGCTTCCGAAGATTGGGTTTGAGTGGACAGTGAGAGTCATGGCGTTTATGATGTTGGGACTCGGTTGCTGTTACTGTGCGTTGCTCAGGCCGAGACTGCCGCCTAGGAAGAGTGGACCGTTGCTGGAGTTGAGTGCGTTTAGTGAGCCGCCGTATGCTGTCTTCCTCATAGGAGTGTTTCTGTTGTGCTTGGGCCAGTACTTCGCTACCTATTACATTGGAGCATATGCACAGGACGTCATCGGCATGGACTATGGCTCCTCGGTCAATGTGCTCATGGTCCTCAACGGCATTGGTGTACCGGGTCGCCTCATCCCGTCGTATTTCGCAGACAAATTCTGTGGTCCATACAACACGCTTATCCCCGCATGCTTCATCTGCTCCCTCATTCTCTTCCTCTGGCCCCTTGTTACAACCGAGCCCGGTATCTACGGATGGAGCATCACATATGGGTTCTTCGTCGGCTGTTACCAGGGCCTATTTCCATCCGCTCTCACCAGTTTAACAAAGGACATGAGCAAAGTCGGGACCAGGAATGGAATGGGCTTTGCAATAGTCGGATTGGGGACGTTGATTGGGCCTCCGATTGCAGGTGCTTTGATTCAAAGGGGGAGAGGCAACTATTTTCATGCGCAGATGTATGGAGGGATATCGGTGTTTTTGGGCAGCTTGGTGCTAGTGTATGGGAGGTCGAGAATTACCGGGTGGAAGGTAATGGCGAGAGCGTAGAAGAATGAATATCATGACGTGACGCTAGAATTGCATTCTTCATTGAAAATGAGGATAACGGATCCCAAAAAATGAAAAAGTTTGGGATATGCGTTTGGTCATTGATGGTGGGTGCATAAGACGGCTGGGTTTTTAGATTTTGTTTTCTTGTTTTGGGTATGTAATACATTGTTCAATTCTTACGACAAATAATGGCTATTCTTAATTTATGAACTTTTTGCCTGATGGAGATGTTAGTTTTGGTCAAGTGCTGCTGGGGCAAATCCGACATTATGCAAATGTAAATAGCTTGCACACATCAATGTTCAGCAGCAATAGTATAACAAAGCATGCACAAAGAGAGTCCATTGATGTTTTATCTCGTAAATAACAAGCTTTCCCTTGAGATTCCGAGAAGTCACCATGATTCTCCTAATAGTGAAGATTTGCCCAAACCCCACAAATTAACTCGACATTCTAACCAAACAAAATAATAAAGTGTATATCTCTCTGCCATCAGCCGCAACTTGTGAGAAAGAAAGCAAGATTAAACTCCTCGTTTCGTCCCCCGTATCCCCATCTCTACTCCATATCGACCAGGAAACACCACCCCGACTTAACATTTCTGCGGATGTTTCAAGATTTCTTGAACCCTCGAGGCGGCCTGGTCCAAGTGAGGGTCAAGATAGACGCACGCAGTAAGGACCCTGTCGATGAATGGCACCTGAGGGTCCAAATAGTCGTCAAGAGTGAGGTGCTCAAGCACTTGCTTGACGGTTTCCTCTGGAATTGTCTCCAACCTCTTTCGAGGTAAGTTGGCCTTGAACTCCTTGAGCTGGGACGGCTGCTTATCCCAAGACCATTCCGTCTTCGTTGCTGCAGTACCGTCCGAGGAAAGTCCCTCGATCGGCTCTTGCAGGAAAGCCTGGTAGTCAGACTCTCCGAATCTGATTGCATATAGACTCTTTGGAGAGACAAACGCGAATGCAGTTGGGATCGATGGTAGGGAATAGCCGCTCGCGACCCATAGTTGTTCAGTATGGAAGAGTAACTGCACTAGGTTAGGATCAATTCTAATACAGCCAGAGGAGTCGAAGGCAGAAGAAGGGCCGAGAACATTTGATGACTGCATGTTTGATGATGTACTGGTGTTGTAGTAGAATTCGATGTGGATCGTTATAGGTTTTGGTTTAGGTTGTGATTCAGAATTGCGGGAGGAGAAGTCGATATGACCCCGGAGAAAAATGATTATATAGACAAGTGCATGTAGTATTGTGAAAGTACGTGTTATGCAGCCCGATAGATTCTTATGAATTGTTATCATGCTCAAGCATCTTTATTAGTTACTGATATGGTGACAGTAGCTAACATTGTGTAGACACACTTCTTGGTGTACATATATATATGTGTATGTGACTTGTGAAAGTCAGTTTAATATACATGAAGGCAAAATGGTAAATAACTAGGAAATTTAGCTGAAGAAAGATGATTTCTGTCTGAAGTGTGCCACATCTTAATACACTCTCCTCTGTGAAGTTTGTATTTGTTGCTGAGATCGTTTGTGAGTAACTCACAGTTAAAACCAAATCACACGTATAAGTACAAACAAGCAATATCATATTATTTGCTTTTCTGATTGATTCTCGATTAAGCTACATATGTAGGAACTGAGCAACTTCCATGAAGCTGAAATCGGTCAGAGCCAGGCCCACCTCCAAATGCTAAGCACCATCTTCTTCCCCGCTTCCGCCATGTAAATGAAGAGAAAGAGTAAAGGAAAGAAGTCAGTCTTGAGTTGAAGTACTGATGAATGTACTCTCCATCCATACCCAATACTTCCTTCCAGTAGGAATTCCGACCGCTTTAGTTTGCTAGTCTGTGTCGCCAGCTCGTAGTCACTATCCAATTCCACTACTCACCCACCAAAATCCAGTAACGCAACTGTCATTAGGGTCCGAAACCCCAATCAAGGTGTTGAGGCGGTTGGGACCAAGGCCCATCATAAGCATCGACGCAGGACTTGCCAGAGGGCAAAGGGTTTTCCTCCTTAGACTCTTTGGCCAGCTCGTAAGCCTCCCAGAGTCCAACTTGATTAGCAATTCCGTGCTTGTGCATCCACTTCCAAACTTTCTTCAGGTTTCCGGTGATGATACCCTTCTCCAAACCAGACACGCGGGCAGCAGGGAGCGGAACGTGAATCTCATGTTTGCCAGATCGGACCACGGCCAGGTAGTTGACTGAAAGCTCCTGCTTGTTGTGGCCCAATTGAGACAGATTCCCGTCTTCGATGTACCGGCCCTCACAATCGTACCGCAGGACCGTCTTTGTATCTGCTGCTTGGTTCTTGGTGATAGTGGAGCGAGCTTTCGCAAATTTCTCAACTTGCTCGGGTTCGCATTGAACACATTCAACCACAGCCTGGTTCAGTCTGGTCATTGAAACGGACGAGTATTGCTCAAGCCCAAGAGTGTCGAGTGCCTCAAGAAGTTCACCATGACTCTCTGTGGTCTCCCAGGAGTTATCAACCTTCCTAGGATTAGTAAGTTGCTCTTTATGGAGCTCTTCTTTCTTGAGTGCTCTTCTCTGCTTGCATTCCTGCAATCTTGCGCGTAGATGTGCGTAGTGCTCGGTGCGACGCTCGGGAGCCGTCATAGGTGGCTTCGTATCTTGAGCTATGGGGACCCTTTTGACACTGGAAAGGCCAGTCTTCTTGGCCTTCTTAGGGATGGGAATCGGTGAAGCAACACGCTCGGAACCAATTCCCTCGTCGAATCCACCGAACAGGTCCCCCATGTTGGATGATGCAAATGTGCTACATACTTCTAGAGCAGAATAATTAGCAAGGTCTGTCACAGTCATATAGGCAATCGTCTTTGAGGATTACCATCTTCTATACCGAGGCCGCCATGGGTAGTCGAGGACGTCGGGACCGGGTCGAAAATAGATGGGGTAGCGCCGTCGATAACTCTTGCCTCCTTCAATCCTTCAGCAACCCGAACCGGAACCCTAATGAGAACGGTTTCGTCACAGCCTCCAGTATCAGGCATGGTAGAGGTCGGAGTGTCACCCCAGAGAGAAGGAGAGGACATGACTAGGGGTGGTGAGTTGGTTGCGCTATTGAAAGTTGTGAAGGTCGGACACCTGCTGGTAGAAAGGAGGCAGGGGCTGTTTATAGAGGATAAAGTGAGCCAGTTGAGCTTGCGAGGTTTATATAGAAAACGGTAGCGGTGTGGTGAAAGGCCAGGAGCTGGGTCATGTGACTATCGGTGAGGGCGAAAGGAGGAGCAAGAACCAGGCCTGGAGAAGCTGGTAAAGTTGAAAAGGCTTTACTTGATACAATTGTTGAGCTCAAGACGAGTTTGTATACTCCATTTTATCAAGCTGTGCAAATACCCTTGCTGTGTTAAAGCTGGCGGTAATCTTGGAATGCGAACTATTTACAAATTTGGTAGGCAACTGGGAAACTATGTCCATCTGTCCTCATTTTTCACTTAAGCATATCTAGAAGAAGTGAAAACCGTACTTAAATACAAAAATTAGCATAAACCCGCATAACTTGACAGTTTCACTTAGCAAGCGCATCTCAACATATGTAACCAAGACAGCAGTGGTGACATCAGTTTAACTTAATTTGATTTTGATGATTTGTAAGTAGTTCAAGGTTTCTACATACTACTAGTAGTACATTCCTGCTCCAAGTCACAGGAAAGCAACCCCAATGGGGATGGTGAGGGCCAGGGAATGGATACAATGAAACAAAAACCCAATGATCGCTTTAGTCCAAACAATCATGTTCCTCTCTTCGGTCTTGATCGGCAATCAACGATGTCATAAATAACTTCCAATTCGAGAGTCGGAATAAGAAGGGGTAGTCCGAATCAAGAAATCGACTTAATTGTCATTTCCACCCCAGGAAAAATTCCTCGGGCAATGCAGCTGCTCCGCCAAGAGGTACGCGTCGTACAAGGTCACATCGCCCTCGAGATTCTTATTCCACACCCACTCCCAGATGCTGCACATCGTCTTATCAATCACTTCCTTCTCGTGACCGATGATATCCCCCTCATTGAGCTTAATGTGAGTCTCACGAAGGCCGTCCCTAGTCTGAACGGTAGCCCAATAGGACACGTTGAGTCTGGCTGCATCGTCGTCCTGCTCTACCAAGTGATCGTCATGCCACAGTGACCAAGCATCCGGCGATTGGTGTTCGAGAATTTTTGCACGAGCCTGGACGTACGTATTGGCGTTGTCCGGATCAGCTCGCACACAGGAGACCATAGCCTTGTCTAAATCAGGCTTGCTGATCTCTTTGTAGTCACTGACGTTAAGGGTATCGAAAGCTTGCCTGAAAGAAGCAAAGGTTGATTCATCCATATTTTTTTCAATATCATCCTTGTCAATATTCTTCTCATTTCCACTCATCGTCTTCTTGTCGACCTCCTGTTGGATGATCTCGAGCATCTCCGCATGCAACCCCGGGAACTTTTGGGCAACGTCTTCCAGGGTACTCATCTCCGGCTCCAGATGAGGTACTTCGGTAGAGGCTTCGCTATCGTCATTAGAATTGGAATCCTTGGTATCTTGAGTTGTGGCGGAGGGCGAATCGATGTCATCCTTTGTGTACAGCGAATACATCGGATCGTTAGTGGAGACGAAGCCGAATCGAGTGTGAACGTAACGGCCACGCTTGGAGTGACCAGAATTGGCTTTGGATTTGCCACGACGAGCCATGAGTGAGGATTTTGAACGGTTGTGTAGAGGTGTTTGGTTCGGTGAGGGAGAGAATTTGTGTCTCCGAAAAATTATTATATGGACAGTGGAGGCGGTTACCCCGACGAGTAACGTGATCAAGGGGTGGACTGGCGGTCGGCTATTGCTATGGCAGCGCCTGATGAACACGCGAGAGGGTACTTCAGACCCTTTAACCAGATATCAGGCATCAGCCTGCCGAAAAGGGTTGTAGGGTGTGAGTTTGGCGGGAAAAAACAGGGATTGAGCTCCTCGAACTAGTCGTTCAAATAAACAATGACATACATCCTACCTATCGCAACATTGTAAGAACACATACCCTATTCGAGCAACGGTCTTCTTTCTTCCACATGATTCATCGTCCCAGTCCTCTGCCTAACCCTTCTCCACCACCACCATCCCCGTTCCTTCGTTCCCCCATCTACCTCCTCAATCTCTTCTTCTCTCAGTCTTCCTGTCATCCTCCTCCATAACTTCCCCCAACTCTCCCCCTTCCTCACCCAAACCTCACCGCTTCCATCCTCATAAACCACGTAACCACCGTTCCTCGCTTTCGTCGCATACACACAGGTTTTGATCAGCTTGGTCAATCCATAGAGCACCAAGACGCCAAACAAAGTGCTGAAGATGGTGACAATGGCTGTTAGGAAAGTGATGGTCGATACTTGGCAACCAAGTCCACTGGTCCTGAGTTCGAAGTTTTCGGGGCCCATGGCGCAGATCAATTTATGTTTTGTGGGTGACAGAAGAGGGAACATGCGAGAAAATGTGTCGTTGGGAATTGGGAGACATGTTCCTGACTAGACATAATGTTAGAAGGCTTCGAGTACTTGTTTCGTCCTAAGGATTGTTTGCAATGTGATGTCCGATCTATTGAAAACAATGTATCTTCCCTATTCATCTTTACACAAATAATCTGAATTATTTTCTGTAGCCATAAAACACCTTTAACATTGCTGCAACACCTTTTGTTACAGTTACATGGAGCGTACTGGACTACTTGTAATCGAGGAAAAGTACTGGGTAGAACCCAAACTCACCATTGGACACCATCCACAAAACCCTTTACTCCGATGACAGTCCCCACAGTCCGTATATCCCCAACATAGTTTGAGCCTGTCTTTGTCTTCATCTGGCGTGTGCTCCCATCGATGAAGCAGTAGCTCTGAAACATTAAATAAGGGATTTTCGTTTCTGATTGAAAGGCAATTCGATCCCATTTCTATCGGGTGAATACAGCGATAGTTACTTTACTGTTGGGAGTGAAAATATGTGTAGAGTTGTGGAGCGACAATGTGAGCATAAGAGGTTGGGTTTTCATGACGTTCATGAGATGAGCTGAGCGCTTGACTTAAAATAGGTGTAGCGCCTTGGCATAACTCGATTCCCGTCCTCCATCAGCGGATATGAGCTCGAAGAACCACAATCCAAGCAGGCAAATAGACTTCGCTATCCGCGTTGTATTTTTTTTTCTTACGCATTTGTCTAAATCATTCAAATCCTAACCACTCCCCCTCGTTGTCATCATCTCCATCTGGCATGACCTCATCTTCACCATTTTCAATCTCTTTTCCGCCGAAATCTAACTTGAGCACATTCTCTTTCTTCTCTAGAGGCTGCGCCAACAGATACTCGATGCGGTAGATATTTTCGTCCGCTAGTTTTGCAAGTTCGGCCTGGATTCTCCTCACAGCCTTTTCGACGCTGCGCAGCTCGGCCTCCATGCCTGCTTTGTTGTCCTTCATCCATCGCCCATGCTTGCTCAATAGTGCTTCTATCCACATTAAATTGAATTCTAGATGCGGCGACTCGTCCGCTTGTATAGCGACAAAACGGAGTAAGCGACTGAGATAGACGTTTGGCATATCTTTGATAACAAGCGGTATGTCAGTAATGGGTGTGGCTTCGTAAACGCGACGAATTAAATTGCGCTCATTGAGGCGGAAAGCCATGACGAGAGCCTTGAGGTATTCTTTCTGGTCGAGGGTTGCGATGGTTGTGGAGGGCGTGACAGTTATGTCTAGGTCAAAAGGATCAAACTGGAAAATATTATCCAAGGAGTAAATGAGAAGCCCTTCAGTTGACGCTGCGCAGAATGCCCGTCCGGTGGGTGAAAATGCTACGGCGGGCACGCGGATTTCTGGTCGGGTCCTTCGAGCGCCCACGCCGCGTTGAGCGCCAGGAAGTGTGAGATCTTTCCTATCTTCGAGATCTGATGCTTCGCCGGCCTCGTCAATTAGGCCTTGCGGACCAGCCTCAGTAAGAAGCTTGCTATTGAGGAATTCCTGTGTACCGTCAAGAGACAGGTTGACGGAAACAGTGAATTTCTTCAGTAGGGTGCCGGATTGTACGTCATAGAGGCAGATGTATTTGCTATCACCACCAGCAAGAACACAGCTGCCGTCCGCACTGTATTTGACTGTTGTAAAGCTTTTCGTTCCTGCCACGTTTGCTGCCGTTCGTCGATCTGACATCTTGCGGCCTCCGGATACATCCCGCCGAGCATCCACACCGCTGGCTTGTGTGGCTTCGGATACAGACCAGAAGGTCAGTTGCCCATCAAGAGTTGTGACAGCAATCTGTTTGGAGTCCGGCCGACATGCAACACACAACACATCTGCCATCAGTTGCAATGGCTCGCTGGTCTGAGTCCGAGCGAAGATATTCCATAAGCGGACAGTGCGGTCCCAGCTGCCACTAATCAACGTGCTACCATCCGGAGCAAATGCTAACGATGACACGGGTCCTTCATGGCCGGACAAACGATCCAGTAATTGACCGGTCTGAACAGACCAGATGTGAATGTCAAATGAGTCGATGGAACCAGCGCAAACCACTTCGCCGCTAGGGTCGACCGCCAGCGAAGAGAAGGATAGTCTCGAGGGTGCCGTAAATGTTCGGAAGTTTCGGTATCTGATCAAATCCCAAGCTCTTATTGAACCATCCAAACTGGCTGTGAAAAGAACATTGCCCCGTTTTGCGAACTCGCATGCCGTGACTCCACTGATGTGCTCTGTAAATGTTACAATACAGAAGCCAGAGTTGACGTCCCAGACTTTGATTTTGCCATCATCGGCAGCGGTAATAATGCGCTGACCTTCTGGGGAATATGCGATAGTGTTCATCGAGTCAAAATGCCCCTGCTGCTTCAAAACGTATGACTCGGACTGCCATTCCCAAACTAGCAATTGTCCCAGCTTTGACGCACCAAAGGCCAGCCATTCACCTGTTTTGTTTATGGCAACGACATCAATGTCGTTTTGTGATATGCTGAAAGCTAATTAGTCGGGGTTCTCTGACACTGAAGCTTTCTACCTCATACCTCAAATTCTGGATCTGGCTGAAATCGGGGAGCTCATGAATGAAAAATAGACCATGCGAAAATCCCGTTACAAGTAGCTTTGATTCGGGATGAAAATTGGCACATGTTACATGCGCATTGTTCTGCATGAAGAAATGTCGTTCTGCAATTCCCCATTGCAGATTCTCGTCGTCATCTTCGTCTGCATCTTCGGGCGCATCGTATCGCAACATATATTTCCAGACAAAAAGTGCGCCATCCTTACTGACAGTGTATATCTAGACAATGTTAGCCTCGCTATCCATTTTCACTGGTCCTTCAGCCTGCGCCTACTGTTTCCTGGTCTTTTGAAAACCATGCTCCAACAACAGCCTGCCTATGTCCGCTCAGAGTCGTCTGAACAAAACCCTCCTCTTCTTCCATATTCCATATCCTGGCGGTCATGTCCTTGGAAGCGCTCAGAAAGAACCTGGAGTCGGTCGACCATTCAATGCTTTGCACAATGTCATAGTGACCAGTGTATATCCGATGCCTTACGAATGGCGCGAATTCAAGGCCTCCCTCTGCAACATCCGGCGTGGAAGGCGTGTGCCAGACCTCAATTTGCCTTCCTATTCCAACTGCAAAGTGTCGACCAGAAGGCGCAAAGGCGAGCGCGGTGACCTCCCCGCGGAGAGAGAAATGGTAAAGGACGATTCGCCTTGAGATATTTGTGAGAATTGCGCGACCGCTTTCGTCGACCGATAACAGCAGGTTTCCGCGAGGGTTGAGAGCTAATCGAGCAATGTTCGTTCGATGTGCGAATGGAAGGGTATACGATTTGGAGCTTTTGGGTTTTGATTAGCTATGAGGTAGTCGATTTCTTTTCTTATGATATCTACGTACTTGACCAAATCAAACACAGTTACACGGTTTCCTACCGGAGAGAGCAGACATGTTCCATCTGGAGTGAAGAGCAGGTTGCCTCTGCCATAAACGGTACCAAGCAAGTTGGAGAACTGGAGAGGGTGTCAGTCGCATGAATCTCGAAATCTGCGTGCCAATCTCACCTGAAAGTCCGTCTTCATCTTGGGACAGTCACACTGTGTTTATATCATGGCGTGGTCGCGGGGCTGCGGGGACTTTTACATGTTCAACTTTTTCTTGAAGATGCAAAGCTCGGGCCAGGTGTGAAAATGGCCGGCGTTGCTAGCGCGCCTTCCCCGTTCAGGGTCAGTGCTTGCCGAAGGGAGACATTGGGAGAAAGGGGACGCCAAATTGTCCAGCAGCCAGCAACACTACAACCACCAACATCACCACTCCTCACCAGGCCCTCACCACTCTCCATTCCACGCCGCTTGTCGTGTCTCCTGCTGCCCGAGTCGTTGTCTCTGGCGGAATTCATGTCAGTCTTTTCTGCACATGCGAGCTTGCCCCTGGAAATGTCTCTGCTAACGCCGCGCCAGCCTCCCAACACACACATAGCAGCCTACACATAGGACGACACCATGGCCGAGTCCGCATCCCCAATTGGCATTGCCAATGTGAGTAGCCCCATTTCAGAATCACTCTACGCAGCTTGCTAATCTCCCTTCACAGTTGCCCAACCAGCGGTATGTCCCTACAGTCCAAAACACGCACGTTCTTCGACGCCTAACGTAGTACAGACACAAGATTGTCGCGAAGCGTGGTGCTGCTTTCACGATTATGGTACGAGATATGTCTACAGAAATGCAATGAGGCACACATTCTAACTGGGAGCAGGTTGCTGGCGAATCGGGACTCGGAAAGACCACCTTCATCAACACCTTGTTCTCCACCACTATCAAGAACTATGCCGACCACAAGCGTCGACACCACAAGCAGATCGACAAGACTGTCGAGATTGAGATCACCAAGGCCGAGCTCGAGGAGAAGTTTTTCAAGGGTATAACTCCCCTATCGCTGGCGGAGACCAAATTGCAGACCAAAGTACTAACACACGGGCAGTTCGCTTGACCGTTATTGATACTCCTGGCTTCGGTGACTACGTCAACAACCGCGACTCATGGCAACCCATCATCGAGTTCCTCGACGACCAGCATGAGTCCTACATGTTGCAGGAGCAGCAACCGCGCCGTACCGATAAGATCGATCTTCGTGTCCACGCTTGCTTGTACTTCATCAGACCCACTGGCCACACCTTGAAGCCCCTCGACATCGAGGTCATGAAGAGGCTCTGCACACGCGTCAACCTTATTCCCGTTGTTGCTAAGGCGGATACCCTTAGCCCGCAAGACCTGGCTAAATTCAAAGCAAGGGTATGTTTTATGCATCTCGGTAAATTTCGATCAACCCAAAATGCTCACACAATGCTACACAGGTACGCGCTGTCATTGAGGCCCAGGGCATCAAGATCTACCAGCCTCCACTTGAGGACGACGATGATGCTGCTCTTAACCACGCCCGCGGTCTGATTTCCGCCATGCCCTTCTCTGTTATTGGCTCCGAGAAGGACGTCCAGACCAACGATGGACGCACTGTCAAGGGCAGGCAATACGCTTGGGGTGTTGCGGAGGTTGAGAATGAGGAGCATTGTGATTTCAAGAAGCTTCGCGCTATTCTCATCCGTACCCATATGCTCGACTTGATCCACACCACGGAGGAAAACCACTACGAGGCATACCGCGCGCAGCAGATGGAAACAAGGAAGTTTGGCGAGGCCCGCCCGCGGAAGCTGGACAACCCCAAATTCAAGGAGGAAGAAGAGGCCTTGCGCAAGCGTTTCACGGAGCAGGTCAAGGTCGAGGAACAGAGATTCAGGCAGTGGGAGCAGAAGCTCATCGCGGAGCGCGACCGCCTCAACAAGGATCTCGAGGCCAGCCATGCCGAGATCAAGCGTCTCGAAACCGAAGTCGACCAGCTCCAGGGCAGCGTCAACCGCTCGCATGGCCGTCGTTAAATGTAGCTTGGTGCGGCGTCGGTGGAGTGCTTTCTTCACAAATGATTTAGTGCACTAATGGCTCGCACACTCAAGTCGATGTTTTCGATATCCTACCTTTCGAGATTCCCCTCCTTTTCTCTTTCATATGTTTGTAATGTCGCGTAGCGACGGGGTTCTGGCTTGGGGCTGGTCACAGCTAGTATTCAGCCATTGCGCGTTGGTGTGTTTAGGGGTCTTCTTTTGAGGGAAAAGTCTTTGGGCTTAGCAAACAAGTAGTTTTCTAGTCTTAGACTTGTAAATTAATTTATTCGTCGTTTGCGGCAGGTCGCAGTGCGGTGCCCCAGGTACAATGACCTTGTGAATGACTGTCTATTGATGTATACATTAACTTGCTGTCCCATTCGTGTTGACGCCGAAAAACTCCGATTCATGCCTGTGGAGGGCTGTCCACATGGAGATATTGTGCTACTTTAAATCAAGCCCACCGAAAGCGCGATCCAGCGCCTCACCCTCGCTCGAATCCACAACGCCGTCCCTCCGCTCCACGAGCGCCTTGATCCCTACACTCGTTCTCCTCTGGGAATCCACCGAGGAGGATGCCTGCTGAGCATCCGCGTCTCCCATCTGTGTGTCCTGCCCCGCATCTACATTCTCTGGCTTCAACAAATGGACATCATTATCCAGCCAGCCAGGAGCGACTCTCCGCTTCTCAGCCAGATCCGCGGCCTTGCGACGAGCCTCCCACTCCTGAAGCGTTTGCTTCGCATTTGATTCCAGGCTGGAGAGATGTTGTTGCAAGGCGAGGCAAGAGGAGAGGATAGTGTCTGGTGTGGCAGTTGTGCCGGTTGTGGAGACTATGTACGCGGGTTGTTGGTTTTGTTGCGCTTGTTGCTCTTGTTGTTGGTCGGGGTCGGACTGGTTTTGGTTTTGATTTTGGTTGGAGGTCGAGGCAGGCGGCGAGGATAAGATGGATGGGGGGAGGGTTGACGGGAGTTGTTTGTAGGAGTAGGGGAGGGGT
>JAQGEP010000234.1:0-63795 GCA_028476805.1 Acrocalymma vagum
CACACACAGATTGACTTTTTTTTTCTGCCGTGCATGGATGGTCTATGCAAGAAAGTGGCAGAAAAAAAAAACCTTGTACACTAGCCACAACAACGATCCCCACAGTGGCGGAAGAATTTTTCGAGAAAGAAGAAAAAAAGTTTTGCAGGGAACAGTCATCTTTTTTCGTTTGGGTGTTAAGTGATTGACAGAAATCTCTTATGGGTCATCAGAAAGAAGAGAGAACCCAACTCTAACTATCAAACCCTGACAGCAACTGACAGCGGGCCCCTGGAACGTGCCTGTTCTTTCTCCGTTCTCAACGCACAGAGTTTTCCGGAACCCAACCTCCCACAAAATCCCAAATCACCAATTCCAGAACCAGCCCGACCGAATTTTAGGGGAAAATTCTGGCACTGGAGCTAAGCTTTGACCTCAGAGTTGTCTGTCGGCTATCGTGAGACTGGAAAACATGGTGTTGCATGAGAAAATGAAATGAGTATGAGGTCATAAAAGCAAAGTAACAAGGGTTGTTAGGAATTGGGAAGACGGATAGAAGCGAGCGAGAAAGGTGTCTCGGGTCCGGCAAATCGGCACTGAATAATTCTTTATTAATTTTTTTTTCTTTTGAGGAAGATTCTTCTTTGATATTCTCTTGCTCGGTTGTTGACTAATCGTTCTCCATTGCTTCCCTCTTGCTCTCCCCGTGCCGCGTATTTTCCGCGTAGTCTCGTGGCCTGCTGGCGCCGCCTAGTAATTGACTAGTATCTCAAACGAACAGACTAGCTAGCGAAGACGAGGCGAAACGAGATGAGGTGAAAAAGAATCCAGAAATCGCGGCTAGACGCGGCGGTCAACATGTGAAAACTTTTCATGCACTTACAGCAGGGAGTAACTTTGCGGTGTATCGAGGCCGCTCTTCGAATACCAACCTACTAGACCCTTTTATCGTGCTCTGAGGGTCTGTGTGTTCGTGATTGATATCGAATGGAGATGAACCCCGCGGAAATGCAGGTACAGTAGAGCGGTGTGAATAAGGTTTGATCTCAGGGCTAGGTTCGCTGGTGGTGAAGCCTCCTGACTGGCTGTAAGTGTCGATATGTTTAGACATATGTCAGATGAGCGGGGAATCATCGATCTACCTCCTTACTGTAGAGTTTGAACGGTGTAGTAGCGGGAGGTTCAACGTGACGGTGTTAAGGCTGAGAGCTAGAGTCGGTGTGCGAAACGCATCACTTGGCAAAGATCTAACCTCCTCGTTTTGGAGCTATCAATTCGTTGTTTGGGCTACTGATGGCGGTCAATGTCGGTCTCGAAAGTGCCACGAAAAGAGCTATAGCAGGTGTGGAATAAGATGTTTACTAGAAGCTTTGGTTGATGGAGCCATGAGTACTTCGACCCTGTAGGCATTAACAGCAGCTAGCAAAGTGTGCAATGACTTCTTGAGCAGTAAGACTATTTCCTTTTCATTGGAATATTCGTCGCCCAAAGTGGACAGGTGTAGATGTTCACGTCGCTACAGGATATGAGAAATTCTTTGACTTTTTATGGAAGTTCCTCTCCTCTGAAACAAAGATATTATCATAATAGACGCAGGGTTTCCATTCGCTAGGAGGTATCGACTGCATGGAACACTGAAAGTTGAGTAAGGCATTCTAGCATTCGCTGTGTTGATAGCAATCGGATATAATTCTTCACACTCATTCGACGACCTTTCTGTCGCTTCAAGATTGGAGAGGAGAAACAACGTGATGAAAAAATCATATCTCTAAGCATAGTAAACGAGAGGGAGAGGGTTGAACAATGCGCGAGCCTTTGAGAGAACAAACTCGCGATAACTTACGCAGCATCGACAATAACTTCCAGAGAGGGCAATTTCGATGTGTATGTAGGTAGATGGTATGGCTTATCGAGCCTGTAAATATTGCTTGATGTAATGACGGTCTCATTACATGTCTCATGGTCCATTTTAGCTCTCATGCTGAGAAAAACTCAAGAAATCCGCCTCAAGGTCTATCAACTATCGATAAACGGCTTCATGGAGTTCAATGTTTCTTATAAAACAAAGAAGGTAACACTTTATACTTATTTCTGGTTGGTTTCTTACTTTAAAATATAGACAGCCTCAACGGCTTGGAAGAGGGTTTTGGTAGCTTCAGTTACTTCCTCCTCTCTCCGGTATTTTCTGCGATACGGAAGCGCAGCTCTGCAAGAAACCAGCTTCCGGTTCAAACAGCAATCTCTCTATACCCTCAAATGTCATAACCTATTGATGCCTGGATCATTAATAGGATTCCTCAAGTTATTAGGCACTATCAGCACGCAGTCGATGTTGACACTCAATGTGGTGCTATAATCTAAGGCTCTAGATCCTAAGACGGATATGTATATATCGACTCCAATGGCATTAAATAGAATGCCCAGAAAGCTAAGAGTTATTAGAGAGAAGACAGCAAAGCAAGAATTTACCCCTGATGCTTGTAGATTTTATAGGGAAACGGGCCACGTGGCCGTCCCGAATAAAGTCTTGATAGGTAGCTGGCTTTGAAATTCTTTCGTCGTACTTAGGTAACTTAATCATTATGTATCAGTCGGAAACAAATGAATCTTTTCCTTAATTTTGCAGAGTTCAATTTCTATCAAATTTGGCTGGTTGACCATGCGCTTTGAGTAATTTGGTGTCTTGCCCTCTCAAGATGAACGAACTTTCTGAACATTTTCCAATAAAAAGGCCAGTAAAGCAGTAAAATAGCGAAGCCATCACGGAAACACAGTCAAATAAGAACCATCGTCCAAGACAATCACTATTCATGTTTGATTGTCTTTGGCCTCACCATGATAGTCGTGTCTACAACTACACGTTTCGCAACTTCAATATTGCTCCTTTTTACGTTAGCATGATCTTCCTAGCAACTGACTGAATTGATCGTCTTAGTAGATGAGCACTAATAAGAAGCCTTTACGGCGGGCTTTTATGTAATTGATACTAGAATCTCTTTCTGTGAATTGTATTATGTATTCAGCAGCTAAAATTGAATGAGTATACTGAGAGGTAAACAAAGGGCCAGTGCTAGACCTAACAATCATGATAATGCAGGCCATAAATGGAAACAATCATCTGTGACGGGGGCGAAATAAGCATTTTCGCCTCACATGATGAAGCCAGCGCTGCCAATTTTACTTTTACATAAAAGCGAAGGGGCCAATAGTATGGAGTGTGGTGTAACACAAAGAGAATTATCTATTGGCGGACTTTGGAATACCCAATAGAAAAACACTTGGTTTGTTTTCAGCGGCAGCGATAAATTGTCATCCCACAAAAGATATCAATCGAAGATACCAGTTATTTTGCGCTACAAATAGTAGGGGGCGGAAGATTTAACTCTCGCTCCAGGCCCCACTCCATACGGTAGGCTTTTTTTTATGTGAGGAGAGCTATCTGATATGCTTCTTGTTGATGACATGAATGTGGACTAGTATTTCGTAAATCGGCTTCCTTATGGTGGTCATTTGCTTCTGACAATACATCTTGCCGGTGTTGTTTTAATTTGGGACGACTAAATGGTATATGGCGTAAGATTCAAAGGAGGTGTGTTAACGATGATTGGCTTCACGTATTACAACTTTACTATTATATTCTCTAAGGGTGCAATGAGAGTATACAAATGGTACGACCGACTTCATGAGCGCGGCGTATTACCCAAAGAGGGAAAGGCTCGGATGATCGACATTCGGCACGATAGGTTAATATAAATATCCATCAGTAGGACCGAACTGGCCTTGGCAGTTCCCCTGGATGTGGCGCTGTCGTACAGAATTTCCCCAACGGTTAATGAATTCAATATCCGACCCGGCAGCTCCAGCGTGATTGGCTTGTAATTCGCCGGCTGTACACTTAAATACTGGACGGGTTGCCTTCTTGCATGCCTGCTTGTGACACTTACCCTGTTGGTATTCGACAGTATGCGAATCAGACGAAGAATTCCGTAGTTGGTACCAACTGAGCATGGCGCAGTATATAAAGCCCCTGCGCAGTGCAAAACCTGTTATAGGTGGTGTATCGCCTCCATTGTGAATATCTTTTGCAAACTTTTACCTTCACTGTCTCATCTAGATGCGGGGACGCGTGCCATGCTTTTTCTGACGCTCCCCAGAAAATGGTATTTCTCTATTTTATGTTTAGGTCTAGTCCATGACGTTTTGGCCGATGTACCAAACCCAGACCCGGACAACTTCCTGCGCAGAGGCTGGCACTCTGGTAAGTGAACATCCTTGCCCCATGCTGTAAATTTTTGCGCCTAACATTGAACCTCATAGTGGCAGTTGTCAATGACTACCTTTACATTGACGGCGGATCGCTCTCGCAAAAGGTGGGTGGTGTGTACACGGGGACGAATAGGAATAACTCATGGCCTTGTGGGTATCAAGCGATTGCTTCATGAAGAAACAGTAGCTGATGTTACGCGACAGTGAACGACACGCTATCGATATCCCTCAAAGAGTCGTGGACGAACAAAAGTGCCCGATTTAACGTCATACCGAAACCGTCCGCTCCTGTCTTGGATCTCGCTGCGCTTTGGGGAGATGGGGACAACAACGCCTTCTATATGTTTGGGGGAGCCCCAACAGCCAGAATACCAAGCCGTGATAAGAACGTATGGAAATTTCAAGGCGATGGATCTGGCAGCGGATCATGGTCAATGCTGGACCCAGCAAACGGAGAAACGTTCTCGCAAATCGTGCGCACGTATGGGGCATCATACGCGTCTTGTCATGGAACAGGATTTTACCTGTCTGGTTTTATAAAGGAGTGGGTGACTTTGGATGACCGGTATGGGAAATTGGAAGGAGATATACAAATCCCGACCCCAGGCTTACTTACATGTAAGTAGACTTCTTTTATTTTTGGGAATGTCTGAATTCAAACACCTTCAAGAGCGAGAGGGCTCAAATGTAAATGACGGACTGGAAAAAGAAGTGTAGCTTAATAGGTACTGACTGAATATACTAGACAATTTTGAATCCAGAAATTGGGAGAATGTTAGTACGGTTCCAAAAGGCGATCTCCCAGGGCTGAACGAATTTGGAAATCAAATCTCTGGCGAAGCAGATTGCGTGCCCTCCTTTGGGGAAAAGGGTATCTTTATGCCTATTGGAGGCACGTTCACGAACATAGGTCGTGCTTACAACGACGATGGATTGGATGGTTTCCAGTCTATGACCGAAATTTCGTTCTACGACGTAGCAAGCAAAGCTTGGTATACACAAAAGACGACATCAAATGACGGCGATGGACCGAAGGGTCGCGACCGACTTTGCATAACTGGTGCTGCAAGTTTGAACGGCACGTATGAAATGTGGGCTAGCTCCAGTGTATACCTTCCGATATGCTACTAATCCGAAGCGATAGATTCCTGTACGGAGGATATAGAAGGGATATCGACACCACCTTCGACGATGTTTGGGTGTTGAGTCTACCTGCGTTCCGTTGGTTCAAAGGACCAAGCGGACCGGCAAGAAGACGTCATGAATGTGCCACGATAGGAAATCGACAGATGGTTATTGTAGGGGGTTTTGGAACAGCAAAGAATACCTGGAAAGACCCCGACGAGTTTTCTCAAGGGATCGCCATCTTTGACATGACATCGATGACTTGGAGCGATGAGTATGACGCTAATGCTGCACCTTACGATTCTCCACAGACGATTAAGGACTGGTATAACCAAGGGTAAGTAATATAACACTATTATCTTTTGCCTTATGTTCTCGTAACCTTACTCATATCGCCTGACAGTGGTCTCTCTTCAGTTGAATGGACGAACGGAGATGTGAAACGCCTATTCTTAGGCTCAAATCCTGGAAATAATTCTGAGGAATATTCCAAAGGGAGTAAGAATAATCCAGAAACTTCAGGTTCTGGTACGAGAATGCCTATCATTGTAGGTGCATCCGTTGGCACAGTGGCAGGTTTAGTCATCATTGCAGCAGTCCTAGTCTACATCCGCCGAAAACATCGCCGCAAAGCATCGACGAGATTAAGCGACCATTCTAATGAACCTTGCGAGCTAGAAGATACCGGGGGAATCTCGTCAAAGTATATTGTACCGCAAGAAATGGCGGCAGATAGGACACTGGACCCTCAGGAAATTTTGGGAAACGTAAAGTATCCACAGGAAGTCTCAGGAACGACGATATCTGCACAAGAACTTGATGGGAGCGCACACTATCCGCCTAAAGATAATTGGAAGACTCCTTCAACGTATTACTCGTAATGCCGGGCAAGTGAAAACAAGGAGCGAATGATGAATGATATGGGATATCTGAATCACAATTGTTGAGTCAATGACGAATGTAAAAATCACTTCACGCAAGGATGTGCAAAAGTATGAATACAGGGAATCATAACTTCATTTTAATTCGAAGGTGAAACTACGCGTATTAATAATTTTGGAATTTCCAGCTCCCATCTTCATCATACGTCAAGTATACAGCTACTCGTGAGTGTCGTCGATCATGCAATTCAACTCGCCTGCCAAGTGGCCAAAGGAATCGTGATGAAAGATATCAATGAAAAAAAAAAAGTCATAGGGTAAGACCGCCAAAAGAAGCTAAACATAAAATGTCCTTTCCTTTCTCCCGATGTTTACGAAGGTGGAGCAGCGGGAGTAGTTGCGGGAGCGGTAGGGGTCTCTGTCGTAGTGGTTGGTGCAGGGGTCTCTGTGGACCCAGCAGGCTTCTCCTGAGTTGTTGCGCTTGAGGGGCTCGCAGTTTGTTGTTTCTTGAGATCGGCCAAATGGCGGGCTTCGTTGTGTACATCCATGACGGTCTTATTGCCTTGGTCATAGAATGACCTCAGTTTCTGGCCGGTAGGAGTATTCACAGCCTTGTCGAAGTAGCTGGTCAGGGTGCTCCAACCAAGGTTGGCCTTGGTGGTAACACCGAGCTTTGTATCGACGACCTGCGCCTTCTGAGTAGCACCGAGCTTCTGGTCGAAGTTCTGGAGGGTTGTGGTGAATTTAGTGGAGAAGCCGTGCTGCTTGTCTACTTCAAGGGCTCGCTCGATAGCCTTGTCAGTAATGGCGTATCCGTGGGCAAGATACTCTGCGACGATGCGGGCGCGGGGCTTCTCTTCCTGCTCAATATGGTGCTCACCATCCTTGGCCTCCTCTGCAGAGGTCGACTTGGTGCCGGCAAGCTCATCAATAGACTTGGCAGCAGTAACCTGTACTGAGTTGGGGCCAAGCTGGGTGTTGTCTAGGAGCAGGGCGGTTTTGGCTGCCGCCTCCTTCTCGAAGGTGACGGTTGCGGACTGGGCGTCATCGCTTGTAGGCTTTACTGAGAGAGACTGAACCTTGCCACAGAAGCTGAAGAAAGACCTGATCTCATCCTCGCTCGTCTTGGTGCTGATGTTCTCGACGTGGACGGTGCTAGACATGGTGGGGTATTTGCTCGTTCGATCGAAAGAGAGGTTGCTTGGTAAATCGGGTTTGGTGGCTTGGAGCGGAAGATTCTGTTGATGGTAGGAGAAGAGGAGGCGATTTGTAAAGGCGAAAGTTCTCAGATGTGACGCTGTGCGGTTGGTGGATGAAGAGAGGAACAAGCGACGGCGGGGTGTTTATATGGCGTGGTCGCGGAAGGTGCAAGGGAGCGAGGGGCGGAGTAGCCACGCACGCGGTTGGATGACGTAGGGCATGTGGCTGTGGCTGGTATGTGTATCCTGTGGCTGAAACTTGACGTAGGTGTTCTAGAATCGCTCCCCAGCCTCAGCGAAATTTCATGAAACTGCCATTCGACTATTCGACTTTGCTTTGCATGTGAAAGTCCTGTTCGATTGCCTGTAGTCGTATATTCGAACTAGAGATACCCTGCCCTCTCAAATCTCAAGCACTCTACCGGCCGGAGCGTACAGAACGTGTTGGGTAACAGTTGCGAATCTTGGCAACCGGAGAATCCGTTCTAGAATCACATGAACGACGCGTCACTAGAGCTTATCATTATTGCAGATCAAATGGTGAATCCTAAGTTCGCTCGGAGCAGTCTTTGGTGATGAATGCGTGGCTTTTTGGCTGGTGATCATGAATGGGACCGCAAGATATCCTAGCCAAGAGACTGAACTAATTTGTCTTCTCCTGCTTCATTTATGTATTCATTCGTTTCATGATATTGTAAAACATTGTGACTGAAGTGGAAAGATGCACGATCCATTGTCAACAAGAAGGGGTTATGTCTACAGATATAGGTGTTTCCCCTTGTCCCCAAATCAACTACTGCAAACATTCAATCCTGCAGTGAATCATAGTCACCGTCATCCCATCAGTCCTCCTGAAACTCTGCAAAAGCCTCATCGTTCCAATTCAAAAACTTGCCACTCAATTCCTTCTTTGCTCTAACCGCCAACTTCGCAATGACATGTCCAGGCTGCTCGGGCCTAAGCAAACCCCCATCTGTCTTCAATCCAGAGAATTTCTTATTATCCTTGTCGCTCATGGTAATATTGTGTACCTCTCTAATCTCTCGCTGCATCTCGGTATCTACAATACCAGGCCTCACCGAGATGGTTGTAACATCAGGCTCCTCGACAGAGAGGGTAAGAGCAAGGTGGTTCAGCACCGCTTTACCTGCTCCGTAGCAGCCCCATCCCTGGTACGCACTTACTGCAGCTCCAGAAGAAGTGAGAATGATGCGACCTCGTGAAACACGAAGAGAAGGGAGGGCAGCTTGGATCTATCAAAATCTCGTTAGCTCAGAGCGCGTGGCCCAGTACTTGGGAATCAGGAAAATGAAACCGTTCAAACATACCAAAGAGACGGCGCTGAAAACATTTGTGTTGAAGCCTTTTTGCCAATCTTCTGGAGTGGCATCCGCGACTTTCTTCACTGGATCCAGAGTTCCATGATTCACAATCAAGGTGTCTAATCGCCCCCACCGATCATTCGCAACCTCGACGGCCTTTTTGGCGATAGAGAAGTCGGCAAGATCACCTGGGAGTACCTCGACCTGGTCGGATCCGTATTGGTAATGTAGCTGGTCGAGGGCAGCATGTGTTCGGGAAATGACTATCAACTTATGTTGTTGCGAGAGAAGGTGGTGTGCTATCGCCTGGCCAATACCTGTGTGCGGGGCGGAAGTTAGAAGGGAATTGAACGGATTTCAAGACTTTCCCCTGACACTACCAGGCTAGAGAGGCAAAGAGAGACATCTATGGGCGACTCGCTTTGGACTTAACGTGGTTCGGCTTTTTTCAAAAATATAAGGTAGTGGTGTTGTGATTTACGACGGAGAACAAAACAAGATCAGATGAAGAATAAAGGGAGAGAAGAATAGCCGGTGATCATAAGGAAAAACAGGTCATCTTACCCCTGGAAGCACCTGTGAGAATTATCACCATTTCAGTTGACTGAGCCATTTGTGGTGTCGTGTTTGTGAGCAAGTTTTAAAAGAGAGGCAATAACGACATTCATGGTGCCCGAAGCCGGCTAACGAAGCTCGTCATATTAGTCATCCAAAAAAGCTGGTCTTCAGACGGGATGAATTTAGGCAACCAAAGGCACATCGAACAGGCTGTTGCTTTGTGTTACTACATGAGTACAATCCTATCCTTTTTTTTCACGCGCGCTGATTATATAAGCTTCTTGCCTTAGAATAATATGTAATCTTCCATTGTTCCGTCACCATTCAAATCCGAGGCAAAATTTAGCCATTCACTGGAAACCCAACTCTGGAAGTGACTTCAGAAAAAAAAAATCAACTCTGGATGTTTCCCCAATCAAGAATAGGAAGATTACCACCCTCATTTCTATTTCAATTCGCACATATTCAATAGGCACCAACATCTTGGCCCTCCCTCGCCAACGTCTCAAACACCCTCGGGGGTAACTTATACCGAATTAAACCAGCAAAGACCATCAAATCCTTCGCCTTCTGTAAAAGCTGATCTGCCAGAACTTTTCTCATCGGATCCTCAAATTGACCGGAAAGCAAATGCTCACGGTGACGAGAACAGCAGCCAATACACCAAAGCAAAACGTTGCCAATATTACGTGCAATTTCAGGAGGATAGGACGAGAAGTTGTTAGCGTGAGAGCGAATATCAGACAGGTTTCCATTGGATGAGAGTGGAAGGATACGGAGGGCTTCGATTTGCTGTATCTGGCTGTTAGTGATCGAATCCCATGAAGAAGGGAATGAGATTGAACTTACGCCGAGGGCTTCCATGTAGGACCGAGCTTCGATAACTTTCCTTGCGTTGTTGAGAGAGTATAATATACCCAGGGTATCGCGGTTGAGTTGAGAAACCTTTCTCCACCATAAGCTGTTCGCATCATACAAGACAATAACCTTATGCGCAAGCTCAACGGGATCATCCGTTCCAAGCATACTCAGACTCGACGAAGCGAGGTCAGGAGTTGGTTGTTGCTGTTGTGACTCTGCGGCTGCCATTCTTGGTTTCAAGGGTTCAAGGCGGAGAGGCTCCTGACCAATCTCCACTGACAGAGCCTCAGCAAGAGCGCGGTTCAAGATGGCCACAACAGAGTCATACTCTCCGGCAAGATGGCAAAGTAGGACGGCATCATTGGTGCGCCCACTGTCATCTGCCCCCTTCGCTGCCTGGCGGGTAATTGTGTCAAGTAGGCCACTCTCGCCATTCAGCTTGAGTAACGGAACTCGTTCTTGAATGAGGCCTGGGGTAGTCTGTCCATTGGACTTGACATCGCCCAATAATGTCGAAAATTCCCTTGTTTCAAGGACAAGTTCACGGAGGGCTTCATGGCAGAGTGCAACTTGCTGCTTACCAGCCTCGCCCTTCAAATCTGAGTTCAAGCAGATCAAAATCAGATAGTCCGCAGCAGCATCTGCCCTAGCAGCACGGAAGTCGCCGGTGTAATGGCCCACCATGCGTCCAAAATTGAGTTGTGGCTCTTCTCGGGTGGTGTAGGATATTAGTTCTCCGTCCACGGTGGCCCAGTCTGATACGCGCAGGAGGCCATAGTAGTCTAGCGCGATTGCAAAATGAACCGAGGAGACGTAGTTGTGCTGATATAGGTAGCTGATTGCTGGCTCGAACATGCCTGCTAGTGTAGCTAGATAGAAATAGACTCCGTAACCGCCAGCGGCCTCTGGATCGTCATTCATGAAATGGCGCTGACCAATTTCTCTGATGGTCGACTGAAGTTCCTGAAGGCCAAAAATTTCGCCCGCATTCTCCTCGGCGCGGTTGCCCTCTCGTGCCAAGTTGAATTGCAGCCACACCCAGTCATCCATAGACTCCTTGAGCGGTTCCAAATTCCGGCGACTCATTTCACATCGACCAATAATCTTGTAACAAGCCATTCGGTACGGATCGTTGGTCGGAGCTATCCGGGCACGCTGAGCATAGACATGGTTGATCTTTTGCTGCAACTCGGGACTGAGTCTGCGATCCGGGTCAGTGGCATAGTGGGTCACAGCTGCTTGGAAGTTCCTATCGTTATTCTGGAAGAAATTTCTCTTCTCACGAACATAATCAGCGGCTTCTGTCATAAGACCAGCACGAAGCAGGTAGAAGACAATGACCCAGGGGAACTCGTCTCCAGTATCACCTATTCTCTGTAGGTTCTCCATATCTGTGCCAAGCTCTTTGAAAGCATTCTTCGCCCGTATAAAACCCCGGATCTTGTTGAGCAACGAAGGAACACCACCAACGAGTGCCTCTGTAGGATTCCGCTTCAATATTTCATCAACGTGGTCTAAGAATTTCCTCTCCAAGAACCTGCGAGAGCCATCCAGGATACGCTTTCTCATTCTGACGCTTGGTACAGAATTTGGTGACTCATCCAGATAGTCTTTGGCAAAGCTTCGTTCCTTAGGATTTACTGTTCCTGGAGTGGAAGCTTCAGGCTCAGTCTTCTCACCTGTGATTGAGATGAGCGCTTCGTACGTGTTGATGAAATGATCCGAATTGTCTCCGGCGGCTGCTTTCTCCACACCAGAGAAAGCATGGAGAACAGAGCATGGAATTTCGCGCAGGCGGGCGTCGTTCAATCTTTTAATCTCGTCCATGAACTTCTCCTGTTTGTCACGAATATGGCGATCCTGTGGACCAACTTGGCCTGCAATGGCCGACTTTTCAGACTCTCGACCGTTAAAGACACTCTTTTGGTACACTGAAGCACCTGGTCCAATGACAGGTGGACCTCCTGAAGCAGCAAACATCGAGGCGCCGTGAACGGATGCGCCCTTAGGGCCCATTGAGCGACCCTTGCGAGTAGAGCGTCCGAAAGCCCCACGTGCTGTTGCTCCAAATGTCATTTGTGACGCCGCCATCTCTTCGCTCTGCCTTCCTAAGCCGAAGTGCTCGTAAATCTTTTGTCGCTGTTTGTCCCACTCAATCTGAACGTTGTCCTCTAGGAACGTATCAAAATCTCGCTTCGACTGCTCTAGTCCGTCTTGTATGAGAGCCAGGGTAGATTGAGAGTGTAGATTCGAAATATAGCCATCGACATCCGTATCCAAGGTGCTTTGTGCGGGTCCGGCGGTGCTGAGGCCTGCTTGGGAGGTAAATTGGTTTAGATCCCGAAGGGTGCTGCCCATCTTCACACCAGAAGCGGAGAGGAGGTAGTGACTGCTATGAATTAGCACGTTTTCTAGATGGCTTATCCACACCTTCACTTACGCAGCGCGGTCCTGAGCCTGATCGACTGAAGGGCCGCCCGTACCCAGGTTGCGAACTTTCCGGGCGATATCACCCAGTCCCAGCTGCAGCGCGGGCAGATCATCGAAGTTGGTGATACCATTATCACCAGCGTTGCGTTTGCGCCCTCGTTCGAGCAGATGATCGAAGTGCGCTGAGCGGCCGATACCTGGGTTTGCTTGGGAGAGACCATCGCTGGTGACATTCGTTTGCGCTTGAGTTTGTAGCGGATTCGTAGTCGTGGATTGTTGCGGCTGCGCTGTAGACTTGGAAAATAGACTAGAAAAGGTGCCGGGCTGCGATTGCGTTGTTGCGCTGGGTAGAGCGAACGCGGGAGTTGTTGTCGCTGCGCTTGCTGCCGGCTTTGCTCCACCCAATCCTCCAAAAAGACTGCCTCCTAAGCCTCCTCCGCTACTTGCTGGTTGAGGATTGCCCGAAGGAGCACTGGAGACTCCACCACCCAGATTGCCAAACAAGCTGGGGGTTGGCGCGGAGGACGAGGTGGTAGTCGCTGCTGCAGTGCTGCCAAACAGCGGCTTGAATGCAGACGTACCCGAAGCCGGAGCTGCACTGGAAGCAGGCTGAGAGCCCCCGAGATTGCCAAATAGCGACATGGTTGTGTTGACGCTTTGTTCTGTGGTGTTGATTGTCTGGAAAACAGAAAACGGAGATCGCGTCCCAGGAAGCTAGGGCCACCTCCGCAAACGCGCGCTTGTTAGTCAAGTGTCCTTGCAGAGTAACATGGCCGCAGTCCTCGTGAACGTCGGCGAGGTCTGAGCAATCCGCTTGCACTACGAGAGTTAAAGGGTTTGAACACTACGTGACCATGGGTTTCCGCAGACGGCTGCCTTGCAGGCAATTCCCTACAGTCATTCTGGATCGACTTCGACATCATCCGTGACAATCCAACTAGATTCAGCAAACGATAGGGTCTATATCAAGTGTCCATTGCATTCATTTCTAAGAGATACTCTCAAAGAGTATCAGCATCCAAACTATTCCACCTTTACCATGGCGCGAAACCTGCACCATGTTCCACATTATCAACCTACACTCTTCCCATCCATGGAGCAACCAGCTGAATTCCTCCCGGGGCTGGGCTGGTTCCAGAATGGACATATTCGGCACAAAGTCAAGCCAAAATACCACTTCATCTGGCCAAAGGACGGCAAGAGAGGATCCAAATGGGGTCGAATGAAGGATATCGTCCAAAATAAGGGACCAGATATCCACGTCACCATCAGTGCTGATAAGGGTGACTACATGCACAACCGACAGAGGAAGCCAGCCTGGAGTAAACACTTGGATATCAGCATGGTGCTCCCCCCTATTACCTTGAAACCAGCTCCATGGACCAAGAGTTCAACGCTTGGTGGAAGGAGCCCCAGCTTGAACTATGACTTCCACCAACGGAAATATGTCCCACCGCACCTCGTTACATGGGCGGATGCCATTTGGCAGGGACCGAATAGGAACTCTGCGTGGCCCGATGCATTCAAAGGCACAAATGGAATTTGGTATGAAGATGTCTTCTCACCAATACCATGACATTTGGACGCGTAACGAGAGATTTTGCCCAAACCGGACCGGGAAGGCTTGCCGTTTAATCTATGCAACTCTCATGGAAAGCCTCCCAAATCGATTCCGAGGCTCCGTTCGCATTGGAGGTTTGCTTCATCCGTCTGGCTAAGGGAATAAGAGTCGAATCATCAAGCATTTTCCCGCATTTGGCGCATGAATCCGCTTTGACTGCTTTGTATGCCGCAATCATGTCCTGCAACCCTTTAGTACCGCCTTCCATAGTCGATACCTGTTTGATTGAATCATTGAATGAACTCATACATACCAATAAGTATTTCAAGTCGTTGGGGTGTGGCCGTGATGCCACGCATCGTGTGATGCCCTCTTGCCCCAAACATTCCGCCCTGAGTTTGCGACGCTGGTTTGCGTCGTCCTCGATTTGAACACGAAAAACAAGTTTCTGAGAGCCAGCAATAAATCGAATCTGGAATTTCTATTAGCAAATAGCTTAGATGAAGAAGTGCGTATCTCATACTGAGATAGTATGATTGTTGTCCGTCGCCACAACTTTCAGGTTGGAGGTCTTCCTAAACTCCGCAAGAGTTCCATCAACCTCTTGATCCGTAAGAGAAATACCAGCTTCCTCTAGAGTCTCAGGTCCGTCCCTTTTTCTTTTCTTTGATTGTCGCTCCCTGGCTTCTATGTCTACCCATCCGTATTGTGGTAGCTGGGCACTCGGGACGAGGTTTGAGTCCGCATTCAAGCTTGCCTTCGAATGATCCAAAATTGTCTGGATTTCCGCAGAATTCCACTGCTGTTTCAAATCCTTGATGCCATTCTGAGAGCTAATAACACCCTGTGAATATGCTTTGAAAACCGACGGATGGGCAGGTTGACGGAAGGGTTCGACAATGCGGGGGATTGCGAGGCGAAGACTATCAATCTATGTGCTTGTTGGCATTACTGGTTTCCATCAATGGCTAGTAGATCGCCTACATGTTCTTTTAGCTGCTCGAGCTGCGCGAGTGCTGCTACGCATTGCGCTTCATCCCAGCCTGCGCCAGGCTGAGCTGCGTTATCGGGAACTACCATAACAATGATAAAGAACAATGAAAGGCGAAGATTGCGAAGGAATACAAATGATAACAAGAAAGGACTTTGCGATGCGTTCGCGTGGCTGTGAATGTTACACCATGAATATGGATAATGTGAAGACGGAGGGACGTGTCGAGGATCAGAAGGTTGATCAAGGACGTCGGAATGTCGCACGGTTGGCGCGCTACTGGGCCGTTCTTACCGCAGGAACGGTTGCACGTGCTCACACTCTCCACCTCGAATTACGCCCAAATCAAGTTCTTCAACATTACAATTTTTGCAGCAAGATATTAAATATCTTGATCTACATAATCTATCAAGATTGGGAAAACTCGTTAAAAAGGCTTAGCAAAGTATTTTCGCACATGCCATTATGCCTTCGTCCACCCTTCAATCGCGCCATCGATTTCCTCCCTGTATCGTTGCTGGCTCTCACATTGCTCAAGGAATACTTTGTATTTAGCGGCCAGCAACTTCTTCAGGCTCTGATCCTTCGTCGGCTTGATCATTTTTCCGGGTTTGCTAAACTTGTCCATAATGTCCCACAGGGGCTCCGTGTTGCCATCCTTGTCTGTGCTAGCAGCCTTTGCACCAAGCATGGCTGCACCATGCACAACAGCTGCGTGAACGTACTTGGGAATCAATACGGGCATGTCACAAGCGGCGGCGACGAGCTGCATGAGAATCTCATTCTGGCATTGAGATCCCGACATGAAGATGGAAGAGATGACATGGCCGGATTTGTTCATGGCAGAGACGATTTGATGTGTCTGTAGGGCAATAAATTCCATTGTGCCGTAGTAGTACAGTGCTAGTCCATCCAAACTCTTGTCAGAGCTAAGACCAATGACTGAACCCTTCATGTTGGGATCGGCAATGGGCGAACGATTGCCAAATAGATCGCCATAGAAGAAGAAATGCCGGCCGAGCCATGAGATGTGTGGCGCGTTCTCATTCTCTGCCATTTCGCGAAGATGTTCGTTGAGATAGTCATAAATGTTTGTGTTGAACGTCTCTGCGACGGAAACGGCCTCTTGGAACGCTGGGTGGGTTTCGATGACGTGCTTTAGAAGTTCTCCTGTTGCACTCTGCCCACCTTCTGCCATCCAGTATCCAGGTAGTAGAACATCGCGGTATGGGCCCCAGACGCCGTTGACGAAGACAGGATCGCGAGACATAGCGAGGTGGCAGGTTGATGTTCCCGCAACTGCGGCAAGTCGTGTGAATGCCTGTGAGACGTCATTCTTAGGGGCATCCATATCGAGAGTCTCCTCGTTGAGCTTCACTTTGGCACCAACAGTGCCAATCCAGCCCGCATATGCATCGATGACACCACTGCCTACAGCAATACCAGGCTGAAGTCCCAGCTCTGCTGCTGCTTTCTCGCTCAGAGTGCCGACAAGCTCACCTGCGGTGAGATAGCGTCCATTCTAAGCCAAAGTCAGTGAGGGTATTCTATTCCAGGCAAGGGCGGAACATCACCACATTGTCAACGCCTCCCATGCGTTTAAAGTTATCCTCAACGAGGTCCTCAAGCCCGATCTCCTTGAGGAAGTCCTCCTGCCAGCCTTTGACACTTCCATCTACACCAACAGGGACAAAACCTTGCTTGCAGACGACACTGCAAAAGCTGCGAGTTTCGCTGCCAGTTGCCATGTGGGTAAGCGCATCGGTCAAATCATAAAATTTGCAGCGGTCAAAGAGTTCCTTTGGCATGTTGTTCTTCAGCCAAAGGACCTTGGGGATTTCCATCTCGATGGACATCTTGCCTCCAACATATCGCAGCAAGTTGTGGTTGGTAGCGTTGATCTTGTTAGTTTCCTCTACCGGACGATGGTCCAGCCAAAGCACAACGTTGCGGTCGTTACCATCCTTGTTGTCAAAGTTGGGCCCAGTAACGCTGATGGGTTCGTCGGTGTCGTGGGCAAAGACGGCGAGAGAGCAAGTCGCGTCGAAACCGATTCCACGAATGGTGTTTCGATCAATGTTGTGCTGGTCCAAAGCCCTGCGTACCGAAGAGCAAATGCAACGCCAAATATCCGTAGTAGATTGTTCCTGGACTACTCAGTTTCCGTTCTTTGACTGTTCTTTGGAGTTGGTGGGAGGAGGAATACATAGTACCCAGTCTGGGGCTGCCAGAGCGCAATGTTCTCTGAAGCTAATCCTACGATATCGCCCTGATCATTCATGATACAGGCTCTAGCGCTGCCTGTTCCGACATCGATACCAATGTAGTGGTCCACATGAGGATGGAGCTCATTGCGGGGATCAGTGGACAGTTGGCGAGAGGGCTGGCGGTATGGCTGTCGAAAGGGCACAGAAGTAGACATCTTAAGTAGCAATTGAGTGCAATACCAGAGAAACTATGGAAGTGGAAGCAGAATCAACGGAAAGACCCTTGGGGTCAAGGTAAAAAGTCGTTGAGAGGTGCCCCAGAGCCGACCTGCGGGATGAGCTCACAGGAGCTATCAAAAACCTTTAGCATGGTGGGGGCGGGGCAACCGGATGCTTAGTGAACCCCCGAGAATCGAGAACCAGGTGGGCGAATTACGGCGAGTAAACTGTCTTCTAGGGTTGGTTGAATCATGATAGCCCTCACCATGTCCTGTGGCTTGAATGGAAAAGGTGGGGATCGTGACACTTCGGACCCACCTTTTCTGGCATCCCGGAATGTTGTTGGCTGCAAGACTTGCCACGCAAACCCACGAAAAGCAACTCCTTCTCTGGGCGAGCTTGGAATGCCTGTGCCAGAGTTGACTAAGGGAGCAGATCTGCTGGCGTGTGGAGTTGCAATTGCACATGCCAATGCGTGTCCATTGAGGAGATTTGAAGAAGAGAAGAAGAAAAGAAGAGGGAGATACGCATGGGGGTACAAAGGCAGTTCGGCATTTCGTTTCGCCGACGAAGCTTTGGCCTCCCATTCCATCTCACTTGCAGTCGTCCAACCGCTCTATCACGCAGGCTCTCTCAAATATCGACACTCACAATCGGCCAAAGATGCTTCTTTCCAAACTCCTACTGCTTCCGGTAGCAGTCGCCTCCTCAGTGACCATCTACGTACACTCTTTGCCCGCCTCCGCAGACGCGAAATCGCCCTCCCTAGCCTCGCCCGTCCCCGTTGCTCAGATTGAATATGATGTAAACACATCCACTGGCACATTAGCATCTTTCACCCCTCCAACAGGCTCCTATAATCCCGAGCACCTGTTGCGCGTTGGTCTCAAGGATCAGTCGTCTGGATCATGGCGGGGGGTTGTTACTTCTGCAGCGTCCTTTGGTGAACAATACAAGAAGAAATTTATCATTCACGTCGATGAACGGGGAGAACCGTATCACATTGGATTCTCGGCAAGCGCAAGAGGAAAGGGCGAAGAGGTGGAGGTTGAAGTTGCGAAGAGAGGTGCCGGGCCCAAGCCTGTGGTGAACAAGCCGGTAGTGTTGAATGCGGACGGCAAGATTGAGTCGAAAGAGCCGGAAAAGACCTTTTTGCAGAAGTATGTTATATCATTTACCTCTGACAATCAAGACTAACATTGATGCAGGTATTGGTGGGCGATTGGATTGTTCATAATAGTTCAGTTGGCTGCTGGCGGAGGAGAGGGGAAATGAGGGGGAGATTAGAGACCGTCCATTTCAAAAGTACATATTTGGGTCAATTTAAAAGATGGTCGAGGGATATTGGACATTCCAACCACATCATCTATAGCTATGAGCTGAGAGCAGAACAGTTCAAGCCCGTGCAACATGCAGGGAGTAGGAAAGTCACCGCAAGCTGACGGTTTCTCTACCTTTAAGCTGCCATGTTGCTAGACGCTGTCATAATCACCCCGAACATTATCAAACATCACATTAGACCCAGGAAGCAATTTGAGATCAAATTTATTCTCTATCAAAATTTCTCCTGGATATTGGGACCCTGTACTCCCTTAAACCTGTAGTAAAATATGTCCTTTTTGAAGTCCTTCCAACGACCATACTCCGGGCTGATGCTCTGGAAATAACAACTGATCATTCGAGAAAAAAATATTGAATTCCAGTCGTTTCGCTCAACGTTAGGTCCTAGATATAAGTTGACTAAATGTGAATGCCGTGCTTTTTTTTTTTTTAGGATCGTGAGTGGGTTATCGTACATGAGAATTATCGAAGAATTACCGCGCTTGGTTTCTAAACTCAGAATCGTCTGCGCGGACCGCGGGGTGGCTCTCTGCGGCCACCCTCTTTGAATCCATACCGTCCGTCTTGGAAGCTTCCGCCGCGGGCACCGCCGTCCGTGTCAATCTCCATGTCATCGAAAGCTGTAGTTCGAGTCGGTGGCGGGCGATTTTGGGAGAGAGAGCTGGGAGTTTCCTTCAGGTATACGTAGAGTTGTCTGCCATCAGCCTTTGGAGACGTTAGTGAGCATTCAGTCAATCCTAGGATGAAGGAGGGTTGACCTTTTGGTTGTTGAACATGGCAATAACATTGTCGGCGCCTTCTTTAGTTGTGAAAATAAGTTCCACCATAACAGTTGGAGCCGCGGAAATTAGTCTACAGCCAAGTGTTTCTCCTCCATGTGGCGCCATCACAGCCTCAATATCAGCGGCGGTCGTGCCGGGCGCAAAGTTGCTGGCAATGACCGTGTAAGGGCCACCATTAGCCACTCCTCGAATGCTGAAGCCGGTTGATTCGTTGTTACGCGTAGTCTTGCTGATTACGGAAGCAAACTTGTCAAACGCCCGAGTATTGCGCTCAATCTGCGACGTAGAGACTGTGCGATTGAGCTTCTTTGTGTTTGCTGGTGGTCCATTAGGGTTGTTGAGTTTGTGCAGATCGTGCTGCCACTTCCCATCAATGCTGCCGGCCGGTTTCGCGGATGAAGATCGCTGCTTCTGAACGCCACTGCTCATGCGACTCAGAAGCGTGGGTTTCTGTGAACTGGTTCGAGAGTTCGCGAGAGAACCGGCGCCTGAAGCGTTCGCTTTGCGGCCGCGGCTTCCTAGGAAATCCTGGGCCAGTGCCTCATTCTTTTTGCGCTCTCGCGCCTCTTTCACAAATGTGGCAAATGATGACGTGTTCTCGGACATAGCTGGCGACCAAAGAGGTATGTGTGCTGGCGACGAAAGGTTGACGGCGGAGAGCAGCAGGGAGAAGAGCGCGCGAGGGAGGGCGCAGACTTGCAGCTGGACCGCGTTCTCTAATGTAAAGAGTGCACGGTCACCTATCGGGGCCAAGCGCTAGCGTTCCGGACAAACCTTCTGCCGCACCGCGAAAACTTAAGTTCTGCTCATCTCTACTTTCTGCTCTCAATCTTCAGTCTCTAAAGCAGCTCCGGTAAGTTAGCCATACTTTCTTTTGTGCTCATTTTTTTTCCAACAGGATGAACTTTCGTGTCGCCCCTATCAGACCTTTTTATGGTGATTGACCCCCAAGCCAAACGGGATTTCTGAGATTTCTTTGCTGCTGCACTTTTGTTCTTCAAAACCATATGGAGACTTTGACTGACTTACTCAAGCTTTAGGATACGTGTAAGAAAACCACGCGATATGATGATATTTACCAGTGATCTGTAATGACGATTACGATCATGCGATAGCTCAACGAAGTCCTCGTGCCCACTGCATATTATCGTTCATCGAGAGCTCTAGCGACCACTTGCAAGAATGATGATGACTGAGCAATTGGGCGACCGATGCGCGATAACATGAACTATGGCAAAAATGGGACTTGATTGAGCTATTGTTCTCTCTTCGATGTAAGTTCCTCCACGTTCCCCCAACCTATTCTATGATGAGCAACCTTAAGTACTATCAAATACCGACTTATACCTTTAATGGGGATCTAATCAGTTCGATTACCTGAAAACTCTTATATCCAGAGTTCTCGCAACACGTCATTGTTTACGTATACCAATACTAACAACATACATAGTCTCCAACAATATACCCTCAACCTGTTGTACCACGCAGAGGAGCAGAAGAAACACGAGATGAAAATTCGAACCATTGATTTGGACTCAAGAAGTGCCTTTATTTATAGAGGTCAATGAAACATAGCTTGCTATTTTGTATATCAAAACAAGCAAAACATAACAATCTGGTTTGACATGAAAGCAACAAGACCATCACACCGCGTGGACACTAAAAAGGTATGCACTTTTCTACTGTCGCCATCCCCTTTTTTGCACTGATGATACAATTATACTCCATGCTAACACTGACGGGACTCGCTTCCCGCATGCTGTATAAAATATAATGCTTTTCATCTTTCAACTGATTTGCTTTCCCCCTTTCAATCGCTTGTTTCTCTCATACAGTATCCAAGTCTTTGACTAATTGTCTTGAAAATAAGGTATCCAACTCGCGCCCAACTTCCCGGTTCTCCTTCGCATTTATTTAGGATAAGACTCTTCTGATGTTGAAACACGTGGGGGTCAGACTTGCTCCCGTTCGCAACAGAAAGCAGTTGACATTTACGCTACTAGGCTCATAAAATCTGCTGTCACAGAACCCGGCACTTATAGCACAGTGCCTCAATTCAAATCCGTAGATAGTTTCACGTCACCACAATAAATACTTTCATGTCACACCATTCAACTATTCTCTCGTCCTCTCTCAGCACACCCATGTGAACACATGACCAAACAGAACAATACATGTGCAAACGCCACGAATTGAATAGTGCATCATCAATTTTTGGGAGTGGGGTATATGTGGGCGCCTCGAAAACGAATGCTAGACATAATCAAGTCGCCAACAGCCTATCTTGTCTACAAGTGGTACTCAACACTAGCCGCGACATCATATCGAGACTATTTCTAATCACAACGGGGTACTTCTTTCTTACAGCCTGCCATTACACCCACCACCATCGGCATATAGCAATCAATCATCCTTTCCTATCCTTCTTACGCAACTCCCTCTACTCATTGAACTTCATGCCCTCGCCCACCTCCTTCAACTCCCCAGTATTTCCGCCATACTCCTTGGGAATATTCTGTCCCAGCTCGCTAGCCAATGTGTTTCCGTAGCTCAAGACAGTAAACTTCTTGACAGTTTCTTTGGCGATAACCAGCTTGACTGCGTTGTAGAACCAGCCCATGATGACAGGTACGTTGACGAAGAATTTGCGGGAGAGAGTCTCAGGGTAATAGCGGCCGAGTACCTTGATGGTCTCGTTAGTTGCGGCTTTGGCGGCTGGGTGTATGTTAGTGTCTTGATTGAAGATTCGTGGTATCAACGAGCGAAAAAACATACTCTTGTCTTGGCTAAAGAAAGACACTTGGAGGTAATCGTGGACCTGGAAGCTCTGATATGGGTCGGGGCCTTCACCATAGTTGGGGATCGGGGTAGTGGCATTCTGGAGGTTTAGTCTCTGGAGGGACCGCTCCATGAGTCCGACACGCCATCTAAGGAATCTATGTATTCAAGTCAGTCAATTCGGTCGAGGGGTGCCATTTGTTGGATCAATGACTGCCACCTACTCGTTCACATCTCCAAATGTCTTCTTTATGTCCTTGACCGCTCCATAAATATTGAAAGTCACAATATCCTTGGGATTGTCACTTCCAGGCACGCCTTCAACCTCAATAATATACCCAAGTCCATCGAACTTGTCTTTTGCATGAGCCTCTTGCGTCGCCTTGATGGGGTCGAATTCCTTCCTCCACTTTAAAGTATCAAGGAGCTGCTCCTTCGCCTTCGTCAAATCATTCTGGTTCGCGCGAAGGAACTTCTGGAGGATGAATTTGGTGTGGAAAGGGGCATCTTTGGAAAGGGTAATTCCCCAGACCTCGTTATGGTCTGCCTCTTTGCAGACCGACTCGAAGAGCTCGTAGAATTTCGTGAGGGGGTGATCAGCTGATGTTTCGGGCCAGACGGGGCCAGACGACGAGTCTGCTGTAGCTGCGACGGAAGTTTCCTTGTCAGCTGTTGTGGGTGCGGCGTTCGTAGGTGCGGCGGCTGGTGTGGCGGCGACGGCTGCGGTTGCGGCTTCGAGCTTCTTGTCTTCTGAAGCTTCTGCTTGCTTCTCCTCTTCTAGTTTGTCTTCCTCCTTCTCTTCTGATTTGTCTTCCTTCTTGTCCTCTACGGAAAGATTCGCCACAGCAGCGCTTGCCTCCTCAACTTTCTTCTCCCCTGCGGCAACATCATCTTTCTTTTCGGTAGCTTGAGAGAGCTCGATTGTCTTCTCAGCGGATCCGACTTCGAGCGATGCAGCAGGTGCTGTCTCGACAGATGCGGTATTGACTTCCTCGGGTTTGGCTGCCATGTTGCTTGTTGAGAGAAGAGAAATAACACAAAATTTGAGCTCAGAAGAAACGTGGTCTTTGGGATGGGTTTTTGTTTGCTGTTTCAAGCTTTGGGTCGCGCGCGACCGTTATCAGATTTCGGAAGTCGCGAAGACGAAACGGGCAATCACGTGTTTCACAAGCTCGCTTCAAGTAGTTATGCAATCAATGGTGCACGCCATTGCGAGCGAATGTGGATTTATAATTAATTATCAATATAACAGGTCTACCTCCTCATTAGACATACAGTGATCGTAACTCATAAACTCCAGACATGCCCCGCTTGAACACGCATTCATACACCTTCTATTCTTCATCTTTCTTCTTCCTGTCGCCCTCCCCTTCCCTAGAGAGCGCCGCTCGATCAACCCATCCCTCTCCCCTTAGCACACCTAAGCCCTTTCGAGCAACCCCACTATTGACCGACCGGGGCGAGAGCTCATACATAATATTGACCGTTGCCAAGCTTAGCACAAACAACAGCACATCTCCATTCTTGACACCACGCCACCAGCCCCTCTTGACGCCCACTTTCCACAGCGAGTCAATCGACATACGAGCCGAGTACATAAAATTGGACCGACCATTCTTGCGCTCGAGGAACGCCCACATGCCGCCAAGGAAGCCACCGAGGAACCACCGTTGCGTCGGAAGGAAGTTCCGAGGGAAAATGTTTTGAAACAAACAGATAGATCCCCAACTCGTGCCAATCGCGCCGGAGATAAAGATCGACATGCGAAGAATACTCTTTGCTAGCTTATTTAGTGCGGCGACTGGAGATTCCATAAAAGCTCTGTAGCGTGTTACGCTCAGAGCTGCGAATATAATGGTGAAAAAGCGAGCAACCTTTGGGAATGCTTGGATCCAGTATTGCACATAAGTTCGCATGCATGATGGGTCGTTAGGGTGCAACAAAGCGCAGGAAAGGGACTTGATAGAAGGATGAGCCGGGGAGGTTATTGCAGAAATTGATGTGAGGCTCCTTGGGAGGGTCTGTTGATTTGGGAAGAGGATAGGGGATGTGAATGATGGCCATCGTAGCTTAGAGATTTGTGCCAGGCTGTCCGCGATATCGTATGTCCCCGGCCACGGTAGGTTCTTGGGATAATCGTGTGGTCTCTTTTGAATGTACTCTGGAGAGTTGTTCATGATGAAATTTCCGTATCCGGCGGGGAAGCAGTCACGGTCAAATACAAAAGCGTGTAGCAGTTGCCCGCATGCAACTGGCATAAGCAGCCATGATCCAAACCAGTAAGGCCTGTTGCGGAAGTATCCTCGCTCTTCCAAATAGTTGTACCAGAATTCCAGAGCCCTAGTAAGCACATATATAGAGATGCTAATGCGCAGCTGGTCGCCAGGATACACGGCAAGGAAGAAACCTGCCAAACTAGATCCGATTGCAGGCGCAAGCTTGGATGTCAACGACTTGGTGACCCGTGGGTTTCGTCGCCGGAAATGCTTTGCGTCATTGGTAAGAAGGCTTTCACGAAGACGAATGAAGAATCGACGCAATAGCCGGTGGAATAGCAGGATGAGAGCAACAGACGAGCTTAATCGAACATTAGGCGATTTCCACAAAGGTATACGAGGTTGATGTCTGGCACATAGCATTAGCAATACACTCTAGACTAAGGGTAGGTATACAATGATCTACCTCTTCGGTGCGCCTCGTGAGAGGAGCTTTGTAGTAACCAATTCCCATGCCTTGAGGCCGGCAAACGTCACGACGGCGAGCCGCAATGACGCACGAATCGCAGCCGCATTGTAATCATCAGATCCCTTCGACAGCGCATCGTATCGTCGCGGTGGAAGCGTGCGCTTCTTAACTGCAGGAGCGCGCGACAGTAGATATTGGTGGAGAAGTTGGTATTCCCTCGGGCTGATCGTATAGCGGAGCGCGTTGCGGAGAATCGGATCAATCCGCTCGGGGGCACCAGAGGACGGCCGGGAGGCGCTCGACGACGACGACATGTTGTTCATGAGTGTTTTGTGGGCATTCGGATCGATAGGGGCATTATGGCCTTGAAGGTTGTTGTGATTGTCTTGCTAGCGTAGCTCATAATACATGGGGATGCCAGACCCGCCTTGGAAGGTCGACGTGATGGGCCTCGGCTTCTCCAACGTCACTCCCCATGCACGTGCGATTCTACCAACTTGGGCCTTCACATGCATTCTTGGGCCTGAATTGATCGCGTCTGCTTTGTCAACTTTCATGTAGAAAAGTCAATCCATAGAGGAGATTAACAAGTCCTACCCTTCACAAATTTTCTGCATTTAAGGAGACAAATGTGAACCATGCTCTTGAATTGAAAATGGTTTCGAAAGTTATGGGAATACGATATCCGTTATGACGCCATGATTAGTCGTCGCCTCCGCTTCAGGGCGACCAGAAAAGTGAGTATACAGGGGGCAGCAAGGCATTGAATGCTCATTTCCGGGATTGTAGTTGAAATCCGGGGTATTTCGCAACACGAAAGCTCGGACAATTGCCAAATTCCAGGCCCCCTATCCAGACCATCCCCAAGAAAATACAATGATAACATATACAATAAACAAAAAAGTGAAACGCCCGCAAAACATAAAATAAAATAAAGTAAACATATATATACAACATATCTTATATACAGATAAGAAATATATGCGTTAAATATACATACAAATAACAACACACAGATACTATATACACATCCATACAAGGGATGCTTCGTTCAAAATAACTCTTACAGTTACCATAAAGGGATTTGTTTCGTGAGCTATCGTCAATCATGCAAAAGCCCCAAGACGCCAATCTTCTGTATATGCAATACCAAACATCTAATACGTTAAGCCTCCAAACCGGTTGTCAGCAGTCTTATATCTAATGAACAGATAGTCCAAATTCTTATGATAAGTAATAGCAAAATACCCAATTTCCAAACGGTATAGCGAGAGACCTGTCTCATCTTTCGGCCTTTCATTTTGAAATCTTGAATGTAAAACACAAAGTGTAGCGATCGGATATGTTTTTCCCGTCCAGGCGATTGATCTCTTCTCGAAGTAGAACCCAACAATGTTGGCGTACGTCTAAGTGGCAACGCGGGCGCTCATACGACTCAATTGTGGATCGTCGAGTGCTTCCATGGTCTTGAGAGTGGCTTCCTCGTCCGAGAGACGGGCACTCATGGGTTCCAAGACAGGACTAGCAGAGCGCGAGATCTCTTGCTGTGGAACAGCGAGCGTGATGCCATTCGCCAACGGGACAGGTGCTAGGAAAGGCTGCTTGGCTTCAGGTTCGACTTCAGGTTCGACTTCAGGTTCGACTTCAGGTTCGACGACAGAGTCGCGCTTCCGTGGAAGCTTTTGGCGAAACCCGAGTTCGTTGGCGACTATCTCAATGCTCTTGAAATACTGGGACAGAGTAAGCGAGGGATGAAAAAAGTATATGCAAAGGGCAAATTGCTTCGTGTGGCGTACGTACCTTGACCGTCTTTACCTGCAGCTCCAACGTCGCATCCTCATCCACTACAATCATTGGGTGTGGGTGAAGCTGAAGGCTGGAGAGAGTCCACATATGATTTACACCGCCTTCAATACATTTCTGCAAGGCCAGAGCTTTATGCGCGCCGGTAATAATGATGACGACTTCTCGCGCCTGCCGTATTGATTAGCTCGTGTCTTAAATATTTCCCGGTGGGTAGGTTCCAGGCTACGTACTTCGAGCACTGTCTGAACGCCAACTGTCAGTGCCATCCTGGGTACTTGATCCAGATTATTTCCAAAGAATCGTGAGTTGGCCAGAATAGTGTCATAAGCAAGGGTCTTCACACGTGTGCGGGACTTCAGGCTGGAGCCGGGCTCGTTGAAGGCAATGTGGCCATCAGGGCCTACGCCTCCTAGAAAGAGTTCGATACCGCCCACTTTTTTGATCTTCTCCTCATAGTCGTGGCACTCGGCTTCCAAGTCCGGCGCATTGCCATTAAGGATGTTGATGTTGTCCGGCTTAACGTCAACATGCGAGAAGAAGTGCTTGTACATAAAGCTATGGTAGCTCTCCGGATGGTCCCGTGGTATGCCAACATACTCGTCCTACAGCGGTGTCAGCCAAACTTTGCTTTTCTTATTGCCATGCTGCTGTGGCACGGTCTGCAAGCAAGGGAGAAGGTGACTACATCAGCAGCAAATAAGCTACGTACCATATTGAAGGTGACTACATTGCGGAACGAGATCTCTCCAGCTTTGTGCCGCTGGACGAGAATCTGATAGACTAAAATGGGGCTGCTGCCAGTGGGCAAGCCCAAGACAAATGGCTTTTCTGGGGTAGGTTTGAACGTTTTGATGCGTTCTATGTAGGGACGTTAGCTGAGGAGGGCGGTGAGTGCAAGGGGCCTGGAATACGGACCAATAATGTAATCGGCGATGTACCTCGACACGGTCGAGGGATCGTCTCTTACGATTAGCCTCCTGCAAGCGGTAAGCGGGATGCTGGATGCCGATGGGTCAACGCATATGCATACATGATGGATGTATTATGTGCTCTGCTGTGTACTGCGTACTGCGTACTGCGAGGCGTGAGGATTCCGTTTGCTTGTAGGAGGTAGGTAGATGAGGGGTCGATTATATCTGTCAGAGAAGCGACTGGAGTGGAAAAACACTTTCACGTCACTTGCTGGGGCTAAGGGTCGCAGAGCACGTTCTAGCATAGCACATCGTCATTCAAGGATTTGGTTCTTTGTCATGGGGGGTTCGACTACAACACAGACGGACTGATGCAACAAGCTCACAGGTCGACGGGGCGGGCAATCAGGCCCATGGTGGACCAGCGTGGCTGGACGGTCACACGAACTATGGTGCGGTGCGATGGCAGGTGAGGTGAACGTGGTAGTACAACGCGCCTATCTGTGGCCACGACCGCGAAGGGCTGCTGCCATGCAACGGCAGCATGGAGGAGGTTATCACGAGATGGGGGAGATAGGAGGGTGGTGCTATTATGAGGATGGTGCGGAGGGGGATGGCGAGGCTAGACGGCATGGAGCTGCCCAAAGAAGGATTGATGAGAGGGCTTGAGAAGGCCCTGGAGAGGGCGTGGAGAGAACGGCGACTGGGAATGGGATAAGGCGGGATGCCGTCGAAAAGCGAGGTTATCAGCTATGGTTACATCCTCGATTGGTGTGTTGCTGCAGTGGCAAGTAGAGGACGGTAACCCTGGGTAGGCCTGGGGAAACCTGGGTAGAGGGGAGATGGCGGGCGGTGGTTGGCTGCAATGGCGAGCAGGCGAAGAAGAAGAGCTGGGATGGCAGTAGCTTGAGCCGAGCAATGATGGATGAGGAACCTGATGAATCTTTGGAAGCCCCCCAGTGCCACTCCACTCCTCCCCCCGGCCGTCGTGCAGGCCCAGTCTTTTTTCCCCGCCGTGCAGCCTCGAGCACAACCACAGGTTCAAACGTCCACACTTTCCGAACGCCCACTCCCGCATCGCGAAGGGCGCCTCCCGAGCAGCGATGCCCCTCCACCCTTGTCGGATGGCGCGCTGGCGTGTTGCAGCCGCTAGTTGGTCAAGCAGCAAGCAAGCTTCCTTCAAAATGTAAACGTACATACCGTCGTAAACGCAGTGCAAGTGTGTAGGTGGTATGTTGGTACGGGCATTTGACTAGGATGACAGCACCTTAGCAGCGCTGGATCCGTGGATGGCGTTGATAGCGTTCGCTGCGGGCTGACTCTGGCCGGCCTGGTTGGCTGGCCCGGCCCCCAGTTGTTTCGTCCATCAAACGCTGATTACTGCGTATCTTTGCAGCTGTGAATTGAGCGACAAGCGCGACCGCAAAGGAAGCTCTTCCATGCACTTCGCCAACTCTTCGCAGACCCGGGAGTGTCGCGTGCTGCACGCCGCGAGCCCGCGCCAGCGAATTGCCCGATATGCACAAGGGACCATCATCCATGGGCAAACTGAGCATGGATAGCTCCAATGCTCGAGTGCTCAAGTGGCTTTCCAGTTGGCCTCGCCAGCGTCTGTGAGTGCTGTGAGTGCTCTGAGTGGCTCCCCGTGGCTCCAGCACTGGCTCCAGGTGGCTGCCCCAGGGCCCAGCGCCGCCCAGGAGGTGAAGCAGAGCAGGAGACGAGAATTAGACCCTGGCTGACAGATGCTTAAAATGGCTGCTGGCCCACGCTCCATGTCGCCCCTCCTGTCCTGGCTCCTCGCTCGAACCACCACTTGCCTGCGCGCAAAGTAAAATAATATTAATATCGCACGAGGGCGTTCAATCGCTTCTCTGCCTATCTGCGACACGCCCATTGTCTAGTCATTGTTATACCCATTTCTTTGCTCGCGCCCCGCAGCCTGCAGGCCTTGCTCACCCCCCCATCCGCTTGCGGCCAGTTCAAACGTCTTTCACGCCAAAGACCAAAGACCAAAGTCTCAAACTCCTCCGCAGCCATGTCGACTTTCGCCGACGAGAAGGGCGCCGTCCCGACCCACGACATCAATACCCCCGAGCACTCGGTTGCCGAACCCACTGGCACCCTGGAGCTCCCCAAGTCCTGGAAATATCGCCGCCTCACCATCTTTGGCTACAAGTTCCCCTTCTATGCCTCACCTCCGATCCAGCTGCTCATCGTCTCCTTTGTCTGTTTCTTGTGCCCTGGCATGTTTAACGCACTGAACGGCATGGGTGGCGGTGGCCAGCTGGATGCGACCGCCAACAATCGCGCCAACACGGCCCTGTACTCTACTTTTGCTGTCGTGGGTTTCTTCGCCGGAACCTTCACCAACAAGCTTGGTATCCGTACTGCCCTGTCTTTTGGTGGCATTGGCTACTCCGTCTACGTTGCGTCCTACCTCAGCTACAACCACACCGGGAACCTGGGCTTCACCACTTTTGCTGGTGCCCTTCTCGGTGTGTGCGCTGGTCTTCTGTGGTGCGCGCAGGGCGCCATAATGATGTCCTACCCACCTGAAGAATCAAAGGGCCGCTACATTTCGTGGTTTTGGATGATTTTCAACCTTGGCGCCGTCATTGGCGGTTTGGTAAGTCACGCGTTCCTATTCTGGAGTTCTGACGTTGCACACACGCGCCTTCCTTTTCCGGCCGAATAATAAATGCTAATCCCCGTTTCCATTTTTGTAGATTCCTCTTGGCTTGAACATGAACACCAAAGAGGCCGTGGTTGTCTCCGACGGTACCTACGTTGGTTTCCTCGTCCTCACGCTTCTTGGAGCTGCCTTGTCTTGGACTTTGGTTGATGCAAAGGCCGTGGTCCGTCATGACGGCTCCAAGGTCATCGTCATGAAGCATCCTTCTTGGAAATCTGAGATTCTGGGATTGTGGGAGACTTTCAAAACCGACCCCTATATTCTCGCTCTTTTCCCCATGTTCTTGGCCTCCAACTGGTTCTACGCCTACCACTTCACTGAGATCAACGGCGCCTACTTCAACACCCGCACTCGTGCCCTGAACAGCGTCGTCTACTACTTGATGCAGATCATTGGTGCTTACATCTTTGGATTTGCTCTAGACATGAAGCGATTCCGCCGTACTACCCGTGCCAAGGGTGCTTGGGTCTCTCTTCTCGTCCTCATCATGGTTGTCTGGGGCCCCGGTTACAAATTCCAGACTACTTATGACCGAGCATGGGCCTCGAACAAGGCTTCTGTCAAGAAGGACTGGACTGACTCTGGTTTCGGAGGCCCCTTCGTTCTCTACATGTTCTACGGTTTCTCTGATGCCGCATGGCAAACCTGTGTTTACTGGTACGTGCAAAATCAAAAGTGGATTCAGCAACAAAAGGATATGCGGAACAATAGCTAACTCTCCATAGGTTCATGGGTGCGTTGACCAACAACGGCCGAAAGCTCGCCAACTTCGCTGGTTTCTACAAGGGTATCCAATCCGCTGGTAGTGCCATCACCTGGCGCTTGGATGATGTTGGAACCCCCTACATGACCATGTTTGCATCTACCTGGGGATTGCTCATTGGCAGTCTTGTCATTGCTCTTCCGGTCATTCTCTGGAAGGTTGAGGACACCATCGCTTTAGAGAAGGATCTTGCCTTTACCGACGAGACCGCTGAAGATGTTGCCCCCAAGGCCCACGTCACCACAGGTTCGGGTGACGACCTTGCTGCAAAGGTCTAGACAGATTGTTGCTGCATAGTTTGTTTAAATCTGGTTACGTTTGGAATGCTGGATAGGGATGGCTCCCATGGTATATGCCCTGCTTTTTAATGTCTCATTCCAAGAGTCTTCATACTTGAAGGACGTTGGAGAATTTCCTGTAGATGGTTCAGCAGAGTTGTGGTATCTGCGTACAACGACTATCATGATCTCCGAGACCCGCTTACGGGGCTCTGCACGATATCCCCCATGATGTATACCAAATTAGTATTGCTGTTATTCCTCTAGCATAATTACACCAGCCGGGGTGTCCGGAGTCTGGCGCATAGCCTAATTAATGAATATATCTAGCAAAGCGATTGTGCACATTCTTTTTGATTGCTTGAAAATTCTTCTTCTGTACAACTATACGAGGTGGCACAGAGACAGATAAGTGCCACACTAACAGATTGGGTTTCATACCCCTGAGGTCACTGCGAGTATGTGTGCCCCTCGGTAATGGTACTAGCGATCTGATAATTAGGGTGCTATGTAGTGCTCATCTAGCCGTCAACAGGTGACTACTTCATACCTGGACAGCCAGATGACCGGTCGAGGCTCGTAATCAGCAGTGTCTACCTGCGCCGCTGCGATGAAATGCCAGTGTGGCCCCAGCTCGTATTATAGCAATGGTATGTTAGCATTCCAGCCGCTCGTCTAGAACAATGAGGTCTCGCGAGCCACTGCAACATGGCGGCCGCGAAGGGAGAGGGCGACTGCTACGTGGCTGTGGCAGGCAAAAAGAACGAAGGCGTGAGTGAGTGGTGAGAGTGTGTCTGATGACAGCTTGCTCGTGCTCGACCAACAACACACAGTCCGGCTCCCCCGCAGCGGTAGTGCCTCATGGACCTGGATCAAGCATCTGCTCCGAGGGTGTAGTCCACAGGTGGAGAGCTTGGCGGGGGTTACACTGGCATGGTTACGCGCGGGGTCAGCAGGAAGAGGGGAGGGTCCGGATATTTTTTTTTGGTTTCTCATCACCTCGCGTGTGCAGGGCTGGGTGGCAGGCAAACAGACAGGCTTGTTTGTAATGAAAGCGTGATGTGGTTGCTGGCAGTGGACGGATGGACGTTGGTGCGAACAAGCCACAGCGACAGTCTGGGACTAGAGGGAGAGAGAACCTGGCCGGAGATTGACGGGAGGCGTGCGTTAGAGCACTTGGGATACTGGTAGGCGGTTGGGGCTTGGCGTGTTTATGCGGAGGAGGAGGAGGGGTGACTCGAGACTGTAGACCGTAGATCGTATCTACGGCAGACAGTAAATCTACCACTTATGGGGAAGGAGGAGAAGGGGGAAGGGGAAGGAGCGAGTGGGCGAGAAAGACAGACACGTGCTTTCTTTGATGTATGAATGTACATATTCATAGTCATAGTCATAGTCACTCCTTCGTGAACGGCAGGACACAGGCACAATCAGGTACAGGGATAGATGGGCACTCTGAAGCTTGATGCGATTGTCAAATGTCAAATGCCAAACACCCAACTGAGAACCGTCCAATCTGCAATGCGCACTCACTCTGCTGCCAATCTGGCTGAATCCTGGGCCCCGCGGCAACTGCTCTCCAGGGCTCCTTCTCTTTCGCTGACGCCCATAGCCTCCGCTGCTGGCTAGATGGGCGGGCGCCCCCAAACGGGCTAGCGGAACAGCGAAGGTAACGGTAACATGGTCTTCACGAAACATCCCACATCCCACATCCCTTCACCAGCCGTAGCCCTAGCCCTAGCACATTGCACCCAGCACCCAGCACCTAGCACCTAGCACCTCGCACATCACCGCCGCCCTGCCTGTCCTGAGTCCGTCCCTATCGGGCGTGCCTGGCTGGAGCGGCTTTGCTGTTGGCTGCTGGCTGTTGAGTGCCTGTCGCCCAATCCTGCTGTTCGCGGCCAAGGCGTGTCTGTGTGAATCTGCCACTCTGCACTCTGCACTCTGCACTTTGCCCGCCGCTGCAATCCGCCCACACCCCGGCAGCCACCCTTACGTTGCTTGCCCGGCTACCGTGCCTCTGCGCATTACGCACCACTCACTCCCCGGAGGATTTTCCCAGGCTACATTCTCTTAGCGGATACAACCTTCTCCTATGCTTCTTGCCAGCCGTACAACCATGCTTAAGGGCCGTTTGCGACATCGCTCTTCCACTGGCCACCGGCCCGCCTAAGATTCCCTTCCAATTCAAGGTTATGCTTCACGGGTCGCGCAGATCTCGGTGCTCTCTGCAAGCCTGATATATGTCTGCAAACGAACCTCTTCCACAACCTGGCCCCGCTGTCACCATTCAATAAACACATATTCTGCAACCCCCCCATGCCCTCCCTGTTACTGAGACGCTTCAAAAGCCGCCGACTGGCCCTTTCTCCGGACTCTGACCGCGCCCGCGACACCCACGCCTCTGCCGTCACCGTCACCCACCGCCACGACGCCTGCTGGTATAAGAAGCCCATGATCGACTTTTGGCAGAGCCTTCTTGCGGCTCTCGAGCGTATCGTCATGCTCCCCTCACTTATCCACTCCGTGCTCCCTTCGCTGCCCTCTCGAAAGCGCGAACGCCATGCTCTACGAACGTACGACCGGACCATGGATGATCTTCTGCGCGAGATCCAGCGCCTGCTCGAAGCCCCCCTGGAACCAGCCAAACTCCTGGAGATGTCAGCAAAACTGCAGGAGCAGTTTGCACCCAAACTTGAGGCCAGCGATATTTGCATGCTCCCTTCTTACAACCACAAGCTCCCGACTGGACTGGAACAGGGCACCTATCTTGCTCTCGACGTTGGTGGTTCCACCTTTCGCGTTGCCGTTGTTGAGTTGAATGGCAAGGGGACCAGTGCCAAGAGTATGCGCATTGTGAACATGAAGAGCTACAAGATCGACAATCCTGTTCGACACCTACGTGGCACCGCCTTCTTCGACTGGATGGCCGAGAAAATCGAAACTGCACTTTCGGATCCCCAGGTCAAGAAGATCAATGGCACCACCAGCTTCCCTATGGGTCTAGCATGGTCTTTCCCAGTGGAGTATGCCCGCCCTCGACTGCCCTGACCATGGTAGTTCGCCAGGCTGACCATCACTTAGACAAACTTCAATTCGCAGCGGTAACCTGCTTGATATGGGCAAAGGATTTCGAGCAACTGAGGGCCTACTGGGTCAAGACCTCAGCGACCTTATCATGGCACCATGCAAGAAGAGGGTAGGCCTCAGTCGCCATCGCCCCCCGGTTGCTTGTACTGCGCTAACGTTACACTCAGGGCCTTCCCGTCCATATGGACTCAATAATCAACGATTCAGCCGCGACGCTGTTGTCACGTGCTTATGAAGACCCAGCCACCCGCTTTGCAGTCATTCTAGGGACTGGTTTCAATATCGCCGTGCACCTGCCCGTTTCAGTGCTTGCCACTACTAAGTATAAGGGATATCCCCAAAAATGGTTAGACGAAGCAACGCATGTCCTAGTCAACACCGAGCTTAGTATGTTCGGTAAGAATGTTTTCCCGACCACTCGATGGGATGAGCAACTCAATGATGCTCATGTGCGTCCTGACTTCCAGCCTTTTGAGCACATGATTAGTGGACGATATCTAGGCGAAATCGTGCGATTGATAATAGTCGAAGCCGTGCGGACAGCAGGCCTTTTTGGCGGAGAACTACCAGATAAGTTGAGCGAGCCGTATTCCCTGGACACTGGAACTATTGCCGCGATGGAAATGGACGAGACCAAGAACTATACCAGCGCCATTTCTTTGTTCAATTCGAAGCATCCCCTCAGCAAGCCGCCCTCTTATAATGATATTCACTTCGTTCGCCAGATCTCTCAGCTTGTATCGCATCGTGCGGCGGCCTTCCTGGCAACTGGCATTCATGCATTATGGTCTCTTCGCACAAAGGCCGAAGGTCTCACTCCAGCGACCGCTGAACGCATGAGTATCGGCTGCAATGGCTCCGTGATTGAGAAGTATCCGCTGTTCCGCGAACTGTGTCAGTCTCATCTCGATGAGCTTACAACCGCATCTGGTGCCGAATCCAAGTCGATCTCCCTCGAAATCGCTGTCGAATCTGCAATCTTTGGTGCTGCTGTCGCAGTATGCTGTCTTGAAGAGTAATTCCGCCGATAGACACACAGTGAGCGTTTTGCTTTATACCCCTTGGCGCGACTATGTTTGTACATACACATTCGATTTTTTCTGGTTCACTTTTGTTTCTTGTGTCATCTTTTGAGCATGCACAGTTTTGGCATTCATGGTCTGAGTTAGATAGACCCTTTAGGTTCTTTGTCTTTTTGTTACTAGACGCGTTCTAATTGTCTCTTCTCTTATGCCATCGCATTCTTGATGAAGAAAGAGAATCTGAGACACATGAGGCGTTTCTCGATGTTTTATTACGAACCTAAAGAGAAGAAATACATGCATATGGGGAACAATCATGGGTCTGTTTCCCTATGGCGTTTTTTACTGGTATCACGGAAGGGTTATCTTATTTCACATGGTATGCGTGCCCTTGGGCATTTTTCGAAAAGGAATAATAGCCAGCATGGCACCTGATGATTTTGTCAGTCATGGAAATCTATTCATTCTTCCGCTGGTTTTAGTGCTGCCTTGGAACGGCCACTTCACAAAAGTACTTTTTTTTTATCCCTTGAATGCATATTGCTTGACTCTGATAGGCCAAATGGGAGGGCATTCCACTGGAGGCTGTCTTCTCTTTTTCCAACAAAACAGGATACAAAACAATAGCCTCTTCGTACCGACTATCACAAACATTCTAGGTGAGTGTTACAGAGTACTACACCAACGGATTTCCTCAGCCCCCTAGGGAGCAATGTAACGCCGAGGACGAAATGAGTGAGTGGCGAGAACTGAAGCAAGATGGGGAATCGGGTGGAGCGAGAGCACACCGCAGAGTAGCATGGCAATTACAGTAGCAACTAGCAATATTGAATGTGCGGGCACTCTACACGTCTCATTGAGGGAATATGATCATCAGAATGGTGAGTGTTGAGCGCTATGTCCAGAGGCCGATCCGACAGATCATTGCGCTGAACCCCGACACCCGGGGGTCGCCGAAGTGTTGGGACGGGAATGGAAAGAAGAACAAGGGCGTCAAAGCCAAGGGGTGGGATTGAGATTCCGGAATTTGAGGAGTCGGGACATTCTGGAATGGAATCGAATCCAGAAGGCGGTGCTTGGTGCGAGGTGGATCGGGTAGGGATCTGAGAGTCTGTCTGCGTAGTGGTGGGGAGTAAGTGGTAGGAGTGAGATGTAGTGTACTTTTTTTCTATGCATGCGGTACTTAGGGCTTAGGTAGAGGGAAGTTTGAAGTATCAGTGTGTTTTTTCGAATGCATGTAGTTAGTCTGGAGGTCATGATTCTTTCTTTGATATTGGTATAATACATTTTAGAACTGAGATACATTTACGACTCTTCGTCTGGTGCACGTTTGATTAGTACTATTGCAAGACAGATTGATAAGGCAGCCATGGATGAATACATGATAGTGTAGTGTTGTGACAGTTGTCTTCTGTAAGGCTTTATGGAGTTGCCTCAGGGTTCAGAAGCCAACGAAGTTAGCACATTCAAATTCCCTCGTTGGAAAGGAGAGTATTAGATGATCAGATGAGCGTATCTCTTTTCTTTGCTACCAAGGAATCATACTTTCAGTAAGCCACTTTGATTCATGCTTAAAATGCAATGCAATTCAATTCAATTCAATTCTCGCAACGCAATAGTGTATCCTAGGAATATCTTTCTCGCCTAGACTAATAGAATAACAGCAGGAATGACAAATATCGAGCGCTATTTTTTGGGCTTACCCACATGCTCTGTGCATAGATACTCGAAGAGTAGTGTAATGAGGAAGGAAAGTGGTAGTAGTGGCATTGCAGCGAGGCAAAAGCTCATGAGCCTCGTCTGAATAGCGTGAATTGCTGGAACTCTCTACTATACTACCGTAAGACAAGATCCGGAGAAACTCCATACTGCTACTCTAACATTTTCTCTCTTCCTCCACTTCACTGATGCGATGATACCGGAAATAGGAAGGATTGAGTATTTCTCAGAATGCCAGCGAATTCGCGTTCTTGCGCCTTGTGTCCCATCGCTAATCCGCCTCGTCCATTCTGGGCAGGCCCGCCACGCCAGAACCAGACCGGAAGGACGCAACGGACGTGGGCACGATTTGTCGTTATGACCTACCACGATCGTCTAGTGTCTTCAAATCAGTAGGAGTCATTGAAAGCTTATGTCTTTGCCCACGTGTCGTGTCGAGTAACGATGCTGTGTTCCATGACTGTTCCTTTTCTTCGCTGTTACTAAATTAGCAGGTAGAAGCTCCAGTTACATTTTTTTTACCCCAAAGCTATGTCGAAACCTTTCGCCATGTCTCCTCGCTTGTTTGCTTCGCGTAAGCTTGGGGTTTCGAGATAATGGTGAGGCGAAGCTCGAGCTATGCTATGCTATGTTACCTATCCGAACCCATTGTCTCGCTCGCTTGTTGGTTCCCAATGTATCTGCATCTGCGTCTGCATGTGCATATGTGTATGTCGTAGCGATGCACGCCACAGACAGACGGGCCTGGGCTACGGAAACGAGAGAAACGACACGAGACGACACGAGGGACAAGAAGGCAGAAAATGAGACATACTACCAAGCCAAACAATAACATTGTATTACTTGCATGCACGCGTATGAATGTACAACTGCCCCTGGGCCCGTTTCCAGCCAGATTGGTGTTTATGCAGTTCACATGGGGAGTTATTGGTACTGTATCTACTGCGTATCGACAGATGTAAGCCAGCCACCCCGAAAACAGACAGATATCGCGAGGTAGCATTACCATCCTTGAGCTCCCACATAACCAAGCCTCAATTATTTTCAGTGCCTCTTCCGCATTGCCATTTCCGTCCCGTTCTATCTACCAATCCATCCAACATCTAATGCAGCTCATCAACCTCCCGATCCACATTCCCCCATCAAAACCTCATCCTCGTCCCGAACTACGACTGTGTGATCCGCAACCTGCCTGGTCCTCAAGCCATGTCTCTTTAACAAATTCTCCATCCCGTCCAAGATATGTGGGTATCGTAGGATAAAGCACGACACGATAATACTCAAGCCCACTCGCCATGCACCTGTAACCGGAGCAATCCTCACCATTCCGGAAACCACATCCGAGTAGAGTTGAACGCTCAAGATTCGTGTCTTTTGCCCCAACGTCGAGCAACTCCACGGGCCGACTAGAAAGGCAAAAACGACGGGCGGAACGGTACTTGATTTCCGCTTTGTGTCATGTCGTTTCTTGTGCATGCGGTACTACGCTACATGCTGCCATGCCACACCACGAGCCAAAGAAAATGCAAGGCGCCATTCGCCCATTTCCACTCTACTTATTGATATTTTTCCGGTCTTGCTACAGTTACCTGTCCACTTACTCTATCCATACACACTATTACATACGTGAATGCTGCCTCGCGTTGTCCTTCCGTATCCACTCGCCAAAGGGTGGAGCATCTCTCCATCCATGGCGCCGCCACGCTCCACTTTATACCGAGATCTCAAGAAGCTACATCTACAACGTGATGTGCTGATTATTTCCCATTTGCACATGCACGCCGGTAAAGTCTCGGAAACCCGCGGAGACGGCCTCCGAAAAAGAGCGTGCTGGTGTTGCTGGTGTTGGTTTGCTGTACATGTGCATGTGTGAAGGTGTACACACTCCAATTTCGAAGGGTTACGTTAGGTTGCATCGGAACCGTCCATCGCTATACCACTCGGCACAACCCAGTCCACTCCACCCAACTCCAGCCATCTCCAGCCATCTCAGACTCCTCTCCTCGTTCCCTCGCGAGCCGTCCGCGGTTGCTGCTTAATGCTTACTGGGCCGTTGGCTCTTTTCTGTCGCTTTCGCTCACGTATGTACCATAATATTGCATCTTCGTTGCCCTTGGAGCATATAAGAGAATGCCGTACCTGCATCTCCGTTAGCGTCAGCGCATGCAAAATTCGGGCTCTGATCAGCAGTCAAATGTACTGTCGTTCTTTGCTCAATCGATTCGCCTGCCCGTCTGATACTGCCCAGGCAAATGCACGTTACATCTGACTCCTCTCTTCGTTTGCTTCGGTCTCATCTCGCCCGCTCATTTTCCAGTGTCCGTCTTTGGGCGCGGATGTTACAGTGCGTTCCGGATCAAAGCAATGTGATGCCCTGGCGCATCGGAGTGAAGCTGAACCGAGCAGAGTAGCTTTACTCTTGCAGAGTCTTCTCTTGCCTTGTCTTTCCCTGCCCAATATCTCTCATCCGACTGCTTGTGTTGGCTGAGGTGCCAGCGAAGCGTGATACGTGGGGGAAAGCTGAAAGCCCCGTCCGTTGTTAGTATATGACCAAGCCGACGTGTATGCAAGCGTAAGAAAAAGGTTAAACATAGATTGACTAATGGTAATGGACTGGGATATAATGCTGTTTGCAGGACCACGCAGACCGAATAACAATACTCAAGAATACAAGTTCGCCTCCCGTCCACGTATGGGCGTCCCAAAAATCAGTTTGCCATTCAACCCACCCACCCAGACTCCAGACCGATAGTTTCGTAAGGCCCTCCGTTTTTGTCACGCTAAAAAGCAAGAACATGTCATCATAGCTTATCCCAGGATGAGAATGCTGGTAGAACGGGCGATCGAGTATGCGATTTCGTTATTATTGCTTGCTCCGACCCCAATGATCCGTAATCATCCTTCGTCTTATTCCTTCCCCCTCTTCTTCTTCTCCTTCAAATCCTCACTACCCCTTAACATCCATTCATAGGCATGTCAATTCACAACTTTGGAATGCAATGCCCCGAAATCTTCTGCGAGCCCAGAAAATGTCAACCGATTGCATTAGCCGGAAGATGCGTCTTCAAGGTTCAAAGTCCACGCACAGTCAGTATCTCAAGTTGCAGCAAACAAAACTTGCGACACTCGATAGCAGACACATTACGACTCGAATTTTCGATCAGTCACACTTGCGTGACGGGTCAACCTTGTCAGTAATTCTTCCCGGAATGCAAAAACCAAAACCGACCGGTTTGTGGCTCGGTGTCAACATATTCCATATAAGCTAGACAAGCCACGAAACACGACGCTGTACACTACGCCAAGTGGGTAACCAATGCTTGCGTTGCAATGGTTCTTCTTCGTTCGGGCTTCCAGATCATCAGAAAGTATCCGAAAAGTAACGCTTCGATTTGCTCTTTACAGCCAATGCCTTTGGATCCGGAGGAAGATTTGTATGATGGACAACATGAGGTCGGTACACGGCATCGACAGGTGGCATCCAATCGTCAAGCCCAAGTGGAAAATACTCGTACAATAAATCAGCGCTCTCGTCGGGGCTATTGATTAAACCCAAGGAGAAAGATGGCGGTCTTGCTGGCGTTGACCTTTTCTTCGTCTGGTCTGGAGGAGAAGATGCTTTTCTGGGCTCGTCCTCCGTCAGTGATAGTGTTACCGGCGCTATGGACGCCCGATGTGAAGCGGTGACCCTTGAAATTTCTGGTGTTGATTGGGCGTACGGTGTCAGAGGAGGTATCTGTGCTGATGGAGGATCTGGTGGTATGGCAGTCATCGCCCCTCCACCAGGCATTTTCCAGTCCAGAAAATCCGGGGAAACAGGAATATCGCCAGAATTGAAGTCGAACGGTAGCGGTAGAGAGTCCATTCCCTTGCTTGTTGGAGCAGGTTTGTTCTGAGCACCGTTGGGATTGCTATTGTTAGTGTCACCAGTGGGTGTTCTTGAGGGCTGCGGTACATGCGGTTTTCGGGCGGAGGAGCCACCTCCACTGATGGGCATGTCTTTCCGAGACTGGAAATTTCTGGGACTTCGTCCTCGCACAATAATCGCGCCAGACTGAATCTCGCAAATCGGAATCTTGAGTCCTGTGGCCAGGGTTGCCACTACCTTGAGTCGTACGACAAAGTGCTGCTGCAACTCCTTCCTCCGGCCATTGTTTGCAGTAGCAATTCGGAACTGAAGCCTCTTCCAGCTGATTGGGAAATTGACACAGTCTGAGTCCATATCCTGAGCTGTAGAGAGATCTAGGGGGTACGATGGGGGCTCTTTCTCGGTCTTGTCTTCCGGAACCGCAGTAGTAGTCGCTGGTGTCTTCCAAGGCACAGATATAATTTTTACGGGATTGCCTTCGAGCGATTCAGTGGCGGATATGGTAAGTTCCTGGCCGAGAATAGGTATCTGTTCGCCTTGGTCGGTCATGAGGATTTGAAGAGTTCTCGGTATTGTGACGGTACCGGTTATTTGGAAGAGATTTCTTCGGTAGCAGGTCAGCTCGGTCGGTGGTGCTTGTACGTCTCCAGCGGTTGCCCAGGGCGACTCGGCCAAAAAGAACATGCCGTGCAGCTGGGCGGACATTCGTATCTGGACTTGTCGCATGGAATAATCTAAGATGTTGTAGAGTAAGCTTGGGGGAGAAAAGCTGAGGAGCTTATTGTTACTCTCGATGCTGGGGCTCTCCGGGGCAGCGCCATTGTGCTGTTCGTGGGGGTGAATCGACTGTTCGTAGCCACTGTGTGTCTCGGAGAAGGGGTCTTCGTATGCGCTCGAGAAACGCTTGAGAGGCGGAGGCTGCTGAAAGTGGTGCTGTCCAAAGGCGTCCTCGCTGCTAGTATACAAGGTCAGAACCGTAGGCGGGCGGGGACGGTGGGCAAACATGACGGGTGGATTTCATGGAAGGAAGCTTACCCAGCAAAGGTTTCTGCGTCGTAATTAGAGCGCTGGTCAAATTGGTCAAGCGGGACCATGGGCATTTGCATTTGCTGATCAGCCGCGGTTACGTTCTGGAGTGACATTGGGGGCGCCAAGTATGACATGGTGATGGTATCGAAGCCGTCCATGGCTCGAGAGTGGTGAGGCCCGGCTCGAAGACGTGTGCGGTGTGGAGGGCGCGGAAGGGCTCATGTGAGATGCAAGTAGCGACGCACTAGCAGGCGAAGGAGCAGGTCGAACGGCGGCGACAAGCAGGGGGCAGCGCCGAAGCAGGCCGGACGATGGGGTTGAAGCGGTGGCTGGGAGTGCAGAATGGGCGAGGGTAGAATGGAGGACGGGGCCAGCGGAGAGGAGTCGGGGGGTGGAGAGGTGGAGGTGGAGAGGTGGAGAGAGAGGCTGAAGGCTGGGGTGTGTTGGTGTGTGGGCGAATGTGTGCGATGTGAGAGGGAGCTCGCGCGCGACGAGGCGATGTCTGGCGAAAAAGACGGGCGCTCGGAGAGGACGGGCAGGGCAGGCAGAGCAGGCCGGCGGCGGATCGCAGCGCGCACACGAAGCAATGCTGCTGGATGGGTTTCTGGGGCGCCGTCGCTGGATGCTGGTGAAGCTGTGCAACAGAGAGGCAGCCCAAATGGGATCACATGCAGCGGAGGCCAAGGCCAGCGGAAGGTTTGCTTGATGGGGGCGAGATTGGCGCTATGCTCGAGAGGGTGAGCTGGGGGGATCCTCCGCTAGATCGCTGGTGGTAGATACTGTAAGTATAGAAGACTTGAAGTAAATGTTTGTAGTAGATCGCAGTAAATAAATGGTAGATAGAGTATTGCCCTTGATTGAGTGTGCTTGAGCGCCAGGTATACAGATGGCTTGCTTGTTGGTGGTGGGGAGAGATAACAAAAGATGCAACGCAGGGAGGTCAAGTCCAGACTAGGAAGTCGTCCTCGATAGGGCAGAGACAGAGGCAGAGACAGGCACGAACAAAGACAGAAAGAACGATGCGACTCAGGCGCCAGTCTGTCTTCATGCAGTAAGTACACATCAGTAAGTGCAAGTACCTCCCTCCACAAAACAAGCGACGCCGCCCCGTTTAAAGATGCCGCCCGCCATCCCTCGCCGCGCGGGGACAAAGTGCGGCTTGCGACGCCTTCGCCGTTACTTGCTTGCTGGCTTGCTAGCTGCTCGTTCACCTTCTTCGCTCCAAGCCTCCAAAGGCCGCCAGGTTATTGCTCTTTTGCCCATTGGCGCGGCTCTGACGTGCGGCGGAGTGGCCAGTTGTGAGATAAAAATAAAAAAGAAACCACCTGTTTTGCCTGTGGGTCATGGCACCCGCACCTCTATTTCGACCTCGCTGCTCATCTTTTGCCGCTTTCGGGCCTACACTGTCCGCCCGCTGCCCCCTTCCCTCTTACTTTTCAGGCGCGCTCCTTGAGCTTGAGTCCTGTCTCTATTGCCATTATGTTTGCTGGCCTCTTCGACATCGCCTGAACTCGTATATCCAAACCAGTGCGAAGATCTCCCCCCCCCTCCCAACGAAACAAACGAAACGCTGCAGGCCGGCTTCGCCCTCCCCTCCAATCTTGATGTGTCACGCTGCCCTTTCACTCCGTCATTTGCTGCTCCCATCGCTGCACTATCCCACACACCCTCGCCTGACTGAGCCGACTGGCTGGCTGGCTCCTTCTCCCTCATCAGCTAGCCACACATCGGGGCAAAAATACCCTGGGCCGGCCTGATCTTCCAGAGAATTCTACAACACCGTCACCCTGTACCCGTACCCGCGCACTTGCAGCCTCCCGTACCCTTCAGCAGGCCTTTCCCCCCACCGCTCATCAACCCAAGCTGTCCAGGCAGGTACACCGTCACGCACTTCCCGATAAAATTATATTCTCGGCCGCCCGTGGAAACACCAGCCCGATCAATTTCCGTAGTCTTCATCTAGTACCTGCGTTTGCCTTGCTTTTATCGCCCATGTCACTCTTTGTCCAGCCTCGCCAAGCCATCGTGAACATGTTGTGTACTGTACAACAGAAACCCCCTAGCGCCGGGTATCCCCTAAAACACTGTTGCATAAGGTATCCAATTCCCCCTTTTCCCCTCCGATCCAACATTAGCAGAAACAGACGCTTGTGAAACATTCCAATTCCCAACACCCCACCATATTTCCCGAGACTTGCTACTTGCCTACCTCTCCATTTACGAGGGTGGAATCATGGTCCAGGTAGCCGCATCGCAGCTTGCCTCCTCAAAGTTGTGCATCACGTCAAACCCCATTGACGAAAACCCATCAAAGTTGCCGTCCCCGTCCATCTAGTAGTACACCTGCTGTTAGTGTTCATGTCTCTCTCACTCCAAGATTTCCCACATGCAGCATGGGCATGGATACTTACAAAGTCTAAGAGGCATGCGTTGCATCCTTGCGCTTTGATCTGTCTCATTCCCAATAGAATCAGTCCCTGCAACAGGGTCGAGTAGTCTCCAGCACTAGGTGAGATGACTGGCGACGAAATGCCTCCAGCTGCTTCGTTCAAATCTTTCAATGGAGGAATGAATTCAGAAAGGCGTGAGTGTTGATTGTAAAGCACCACCGTGCCGACCAAAGCCCCGTCTTCAGGCCGCTTCGCTCGAATGAGTCCACAAGCTGAAGGATCGGATAACGCAAGCTTGTACACTTCTTGGAGACCTTGGCGGTTGCTCGTTTTAATGTGGTCCAGGATGGGTCCAGCATATTCCCATCCATACACCAAGTCGAATTGAATGCCAGCGCTTGCCAGACTCTTCGCCATGCCCTCGGGAGGCGTCCACGTCTGCAAATTACGTGCCACCATATTGCACACGGGTCGAGAGAGTGCAGCATTCCACCCAAGATTAGCAAACCACGAGCGCAGTCGCTTTCGCTCCGCACTGTGGCCCGTAGGAATACCCAGGAACATGCTTGGCAAGCGTGAGCCCAATTGAAACCGCTTGATTCCTTCTCTTTGCAGTAAGGTCCGAATAGCCCTGTTGTGGAGAGAGTGGCCAATCGATAGTTTCCGCCTGCCAGGATCTACAAACAAAGCGCCGATCACACCGGTCCCTGTTGATTTGAAGAAATAAGTAGAGCAAAACCCATAGAGCGCCTGAGTGCTGCTATTTCTGACCACAAAATGCGATTCTTCAACTTCGGGATGGTGTAAGATGAACGAATTCGACGTGGCGCTGGATAGTTCGGATCGCTGGTTTGGTGGCATGCCTTCAATAACTGCTGTAATAAGGCTATCGAGGGCGTTGGCATCCCGATCCTCATTGAATATCTCGACCAACCAGTGTTGCCTCGAATGATGCAGTCTCTGGCTTTTACTAATGGTACCGGGTAGAGTTCCGGTTGGGGAAAGCTCTCCGTAAAGAACGCGGACCAGAGAATTCAGCGCTGTCTCGGTGAAATCGTAAGTGCATATGTATGTGCCTATTGAGGCATCCATAGCAAAATCATACGGTGAGCTAACTGCAACGACAATCAGCGGCTTCTCGCGTTTTTCTCCCCCAGTTGTGTATTGCATATTGCAGATCATGGACACGTGCTTAGTAAACCCGTGTTGGTAGAGGTTGCGATTCGCGTCAGCAGTCAGCACGATTATGGCGCTTGCCCGATTGATGAGATTCTCATGGACAGGCCGCACGCCGTTTGCAGTATACGACGTATGCAGCACACGACCATTGCGTTGTCTAGCCAGGGATCTTCCAAGTTCTCTGAAGACTCGCTCTCCACTCATGACAGAGGCACTGCGCTCCCAGGCAGCGGGCTCCGGCGATGCCGTAGTAGCAGCAGCGTCGGAAAGCGCTCGAGAGGCCGCAGATGCAGCCAAAGGCTTCACCAGGGGCGTCAATAAGAGAAGCTCTTCCTCGCTATCCAGGATATTCGTGAGTGGAAGAAGCCTATTCTTGTCCCGAACAACCGTGATTGAGGTATTGTATGCTTTTGTAGATAGCGCCGTGTGTGAAGGCTGCATGGTTTCCAGAAGATTGATACCAGGAGGGTTGAGAGCTTTCTCCCAGGAAGTACACTTTGCTTTCATGGTTAGCACCCGTCGAAGTGAATTGTATATTCTCTCTTTCGAGATCATAGCGTTCTCGAGACCAGTCTTGAGGCCTTTAATCGCTTCCTGTTGTACCGAGAACGAACGGCACAGTAGAATCACATCACAGCCGGCGTTCACAGCCATCACAGTGCCACCGCCAACACCAATGTTGTGACTGAGAGCATCCATTTCTAAACACTCTGACACGACGACGCCGCCAAAGTGAAGATCTTTTCGAAGTAGTCCGTCGACAACCTGGTCCGAGAGGCATGCGTGCATTACATTTAGGCCAATGGAAGACATGGCGCAACCCCCGACCATCATGGAATCGAGGCCTTGTTCTATGGCCTTTTTGAACGGAACCAAAGCACTAAGACTGAGCTGCTCTAGAGATTCGGTGATGATGGGTACGTCGAGCGTGGAGCCTAGGAATTCGAGGTTGCCATACGATGGAAAATGTTTGCCTAGGGTAGCGACTCCTGCTTCTTTATAGCCTCTCATAAAAGCAACGCCATAGGCCGAAACCTCTTGAGGGTCGTCACCAGCAGTCCTTACACCAAGAGGTTGGTTACGAGCATTGGTGAGGACGTCCAGACATGGTCCGAAGATCCAGTTGATTCCACAGGCAGAGATCTCTTGGGCAGTTGCTTTGGCTACCTCAAAGGCCAGCTCAGGTGAGCCTGTGGCGGCGATGCCCATGTTGCTCGGGTATTGGCGAATGTAGATTTCATCAAAGAGGCTGTTGACGCCGCCATTCTCTTGGTCGATACCGATAGCCAGAGGAACTGGATGGCCGGCATCATGGGCGATCTTCTGGAGCTCATAGCACAGTTTTGTCGTGTCCTCGGCAGCTGCGGAGAGAGTTAGTAAAGGCTAGGAAGGCACATGCCATGATACTTGAGACATTAAGTGCCTCTCACATTTCAAGTTTTTGGCTGTCAGCAGAATACAGCCGAGATGGTGTTCTTCAATAAGTGTCTTTATGTGGGGTGTAACAGCCGTTCCATCAAACCCCATCATAAACAGCTGGCCCTGTTGCAGACAAGAGCGCAGTTAGCTAATCTACTACATGGCACTAGGGAGCAGCACATTGTCGAGGGAGGCCCACCATGGTTCTACATTATGGTGTTTGGTTAGCCATGTTTCGGTAGCATAGAAGACGAGGGCGGATACAATGAAGACAAACAGAGATCTTACCTGTCGAGATTATCCCATACGGGATCCAGCTTGTCGGGCTTGCCCGCCATAGTGACGATGCCTGTCGCGTAGGCGGCCGAACGCGAGGCGAGTCTGTGATGGGCTGGGGGAGGCTTGAACGTGACTTGGGTTGGCGTGATAACAATGAAAGATGGGGAAGATGCGGCGTTCTGCAACGGTAACATTCACGCGGTTCGGGGGGGCGTGAAGCTAGGGCCACTTTTTATCAGCGCCTCACACGCTCACACCTCACTTGAGCACACCTCACACCTTCAAGCCCAGTCGAGGTATCACCTGTACTTACATGTACTTACATGCCCCCCTCCCTCACTCTCGGCCCAGGACATGAGCCATCTCGATGCAACCCCAAACAAAATACCACCGCACAGCGACTAGACTACCTATGTAGAACCTTTGCCCGCTGTCCGACAACGCCAATCGGCGCCCATCGCTGTGTGTAACATCGGCCGGCTCTGTCCTTCTGCGAGCAGCCTGGCCATAGGTTGCGCCTAACAGCGGCAAATCGCCAACGCCTATGGGAGGCTTTTGTTCTGAACGTGATGGCCGGGCTAACGTCATGTTTTGCACAACGGCCCGGTCAATGGGCTTTTAGAAGTTTAGATAAAAGTCCAGTAGGGCTGCCCTTCTAGTTCACAGGCTGTTGAGCTTGCCTCAACCGCGCGAGACCCATTGCTCCTTCCTCTTCCTACTCCTATCGTCCCCATAGCCCCTTCCTCTTCCGTCTGCATATCGTGTGACACCCGCACCATGCCGTCCGCCGTACCAAAGACCAACGGCACCACCCCGACCCGCTCCGGCGTCGTCAAGTTCACCAACTGCCTGCTCGTCAAAGGCAACAAACTTATCGAAGAGGATCTGTGGATATCGTCCACCAACGGCAAAATCCTGAACGGACAAGAAATCCTTTACGAACACCGCACTTCCCCAGACGAGATTGTTGATCTCAACGGCCACATCCTCTCGCCAGGTCTCATCGATGTGCAACTAAACGGCGCATATGGATTCGACTTTTCAGTCATCCCTGACGAGGGCACTGCATCGTACAGCAAGGGCGTCCATCGAGTCAACAGGAACTTGATCACAACAGGTGTAACTTCCTACTTGCCGACATTGACCTCGCAGCCGGCAGAGGTCTACCAAAAGGTTACCAGTCTCAAGTCAACCTCACGACGAGTCATACACTCACAATTGTGCAGGCACTCCCATTCCTAGGCCCTTCAGGCTCTCTCCGAGACGCATCGTTCGGCTCTGAATCTCTCGGTGCTCATTGCGAAGGCCCTTTCCTCAATCCTACCAAGAACGGCATTCACAATGCATCCGTGCTTCGCACTGCACCGAATGGCCTCCCTGACCTAGCGGACTGCTACGGCTTCAAAAATCTTGAATCGCCTTCACCCATCAAGCTCGTAACGCTCGCTCCAGAACTCCCCGGAGCCCTACCTTGTATCAAATCTTTAACCAATCTTGGTATCATCGTGTCGATTGGCCACTCTGAAGCTTCCTACGAAGAAGCAAAACGGGGCATCAGAGCTGGTGCAAGTATGATCACCCACCTTTTCAACGCCATGCGACCATTACACCACCGCAATCCAGGAATCTTCGGCACCCTGGGCACACCATCCTCTTCTATCTCAAAGCCATATTTTGGCATCATTGCGGATGGTATTCATCTACATCCTACATCCATCAAAATCGCATGGAACGCCCATCCCGAAGGCCTCATCCTCGTTACCGATGCTATGCGCCTAGCAGGTATGCCAGACGGCACCTACGATTGGACAAACGGATCGCGCATCATCAAATCTGGAGCTTTACTCACTCTTGAAGAGAACGGCAAGATTGCTGGTAGCAGCATCGAGCTAATGGAATGTGTTACCAACTTTCTGAACTGGACTGGCGCCAGTGTGCCCGAAGCCCTTAAAGCTGTTACGGAAACCCCGGCTATCATGCTTGGCATCTCGGATGTTAAGGGAACATTGAAAGAGGGCGCGGATGCAGATTTGGTGATACTGGACCTTCAAGAGGGGGCTGTGGGCGGCGAGAAGAAACTTGTGGTTGACGAGGTTTGGAAATTTGGCGTCAAGGTTTATAAGAGGGAGTAAGGGCGTGATGAAGAATCTGTTCTGCTGGCACAAAAAGGATTGAAAGACTGAAAGACTGAAAGAGTCGATAACTGGGGAAAATCTTAGGCTCGACTCTCATTGGATTTTGACGACTTAGACGCAGAAAAACAGACGACTTGTAGATTAACTGATATACTGCCTCACGACCAAACCGTGTTAAGAGTTTCGCGTTGTTAGATGTATTATTTTAGATTCAAAAGATACCCCATAGGTGCAGGACAATGTGTCTGCGAAGTTTTGTACAGCATATTAAGTCTATAGTGTATTCTATACTCTTTTTTATATATGTGTGTATATGTTTGTATACATGTGTACGTAGGGTTTCGGGTCGGGCTCTGCTTGCAACTAAGGCTAGATTGCATGCTCTTGGGTTCATTTGACATTACAATTCGGGTAGACTTTTGTGTTCCAATAGAAGGGTCATGTGATGCTTTCATTTCTAGGATTTAGCAGAATTGAATTACGACTACTGCACTAAACTGTACTATACTTTACTTTATCGCACCGCGCTGGCATGGTCAAGGAATACAAACATAGAAGTGGTAAAATAAAATAGATAAAGAAAAGTAGTATTCAGAGAAGAAGGAAAATGCTAAGTAGGGAAACAATTAAAAAAGAAGACAAGTATGGTACACACGAGTACAAGTAAAAAGAGGCCGAAAGAGAAAGAAACTAGGAGGATTGGAAAATTTTAAAAGAAAACGCTATGCAATGTCTAACACACGGAGTCAAAAGGGAGAAAAGAAAAGGAGAAAAAAGGACAATAACTGAAATACACCTTCGTATCGCGTACCTCCTCCTAATGGTCATGTAGCCTCCGCGTATAGCTAATATCCTCGCTCCCAATGGCATACAGGAGCACTGAGTCTGCCTGACTGACTAACCATTCGCAATGCGCACCCTCGTTGAGTATATAGATAAGTAGGTAGAGTATTCAAGATAAAACAGGGGTATCAAAACATCGGGTGGGGTATCTCGAATAGAAAATCGAAACCTCGAGGGGCGCAACATTGAGTATAGTCCAGACAGTCGGTAGGCTTGAAGTCGGTGTTCGTCTCGGGCCGCCTTCATGCATGTCGGCTATGACGATTATCTGCCGATCTGGGGGAGCCAGAGGGAGCACGACCGATGCTACGGTAGTGTCCCCAAATAATGGTCGTGCATAATGCTCGATGACGAGTTGCTGGGCACAAATGCCGAAACTAGATATCTCCAACTTTGAATCGTGTTTGTGATTTAGCAGCATTTGCCTCCTTTGCTCTTTCGAACGCGCTCCAAATCTTCTTCCCAGTCTTGCCTCTCTACACCAGCTCCTGGTGTAGTTGGAAATCCTAACCAGCTCCTCCTCTTGTCACCCATGCCAACCCTGAAGCTGCCATTTGGATCGCCAGGGTAATCAAAGTATCCATTGACATTTCCATTCCCGTTCATAGGCGTACCGGCAGTCATGGCAAACTGCCGCTGCTCTTCTTCGAATTTCTTCTGCTGTTGTTCCACGAGCTTTCTTGTAATGACTCTGAATACTTCATCCACGCCTTCGCCGTCCTTTGCGCTAATCTCATGGCAGCAATCCCAGCCAATGTCTTGACCCCAAAATCCGCTTGACCTGTTGCTCTGCGGAGACGCCATACCCCCGTTCTGGAAGGCTGTAGGAACACTCCCGGAGCCGCTTGACTGACCTGCACTTCCAACTGTGGCCTGAGTCTGTGTAGGGTATAAGTTCTCGGCAACGTAAGCGATGCAGCGTTCGAACGGGACTTTGCGTTTCGAAGGGTCTTCGGCAACCACATCAGATTTCGTTCCCACTACGTGCAGGATAATGTCGCTCCCTAGATTCGTTTTGAGCTCCATGAGCCACCGGCCCATTTCTTCAAAGGACTGGGGATCCGTGATGTCATAGCAGAGAACTGCTGCGTTCGCGCCTATTTAGCACCAAAGTCAGCATTTTGCTCCCTGTGCGTGCGACCTGTAAGGCACATATGGCCAGAGCTCAGACCAAGTATTGACATGGAAGCCCGAGGTTTTATTTTGGGCGCCATTCCAGGCCAGGGTGACGCGGTACGAAAACAAAAAAACATGCAGGGACAAGCTGGGCAACGAGCAAAAAGGGGCAGTGGGGTTACAAAGAAGTTCGAGTGGTGTGGACCTGCGCCCATGGAAAGAATAATGTGACTCCGAGCATACCTCTGTAGTAAAGTTTGGAAATGGAGCGAAATCTCTCCTGCCCGGCCGTATCCCATATCTGGAGACGCACAACAGATGAAGTATCAATATCCACTACCCTCTTTGTCAAGAAAGAGGCGCCTATGGTAGACTGAGTGGAGGGTGGAGTGAAGGCATTCTTGACGTATCGATGGACCAGCGATGTTTTCCCGACTCCCTGGCTTCCGAGAACCACAATTTTTGCCTCGAGACTGTTGGCCATGGTTGTGTATTTATGCGCTCGCTTATCCCTTTTGTTATACTGCGTGTAAATCCGGGTCCGGGAGCGATCCGGTGCGCAAAGAGCTGATCGGGTGGGAGCTTGTGGTAGGCGATGCGGCGTTTTCTCTAGGCAGAGGTAGTGGGCACGAGAATGGCTCGGGGGAGTTGAGAGGCAGCAGAAGACGGGGCGGTGGGCGGATGAAGAGAATCAAGTCTCATGGCGCGCAGAGAAAAGACGAGTAGCAGGTCTCATGGGTTTGACGTAGTGATGGACATGAAGGACTCAGCACTGTCAACAAGCGGCATGGGGACATGGGCGGGCAGTGTCTGGCGTCTGGCGCGGGCGGCGGTTGGGCTTGGCTTTTGGGCGCCATGTGACTGCTGGCAAGTGGTCCAACGTCGGGCCATGGGAATGAAAGGGAGACAATTGAAGCCATTGAGGCATGAGAAGGGGCGCTGAGCCAGGTGAGCAGCGAATATTTTGCGCTGTGATGGAGAAGACGTTGACCGCCCAGGACGAGTTCATTGGAAAGCAGCAAGCTGTTAGCGCTTGCACAGGTCGGCGTCGGCGCCATTGGCTCAACATTTGGGGAGGCTCCCCGCATAAAGTATCCATTCACTCATCCCCATTCGTTCCTCCCATTGATTCCCCATTGTGGACAGCTCAGTCCTGAATGCAGTGGGCTACGGACCCTACAAGCAACGCTTACAGGCAACAGCTTTGGTGTGGTGGTGGTGGTGGTGGGCTTACACTGGGCAGGTATCTACATAGTAAGTAGCTCGTCGTTTCCCTTGGATGACGGCATCGCCTGTCGCTTCGTCTGCCGCTTCGCCTGCAGTCCATAAGTCCGGCCCTATGAAGAGTCGCACATTGCGGATTACTGAGTCGAGTATCATCCGGCTGTCGGCTTTCTATTCCCGCAGCCGAGCATGGAGACGAAGTGTCGATTAGACCCTGCACACGTTCAGTATCTACATGTACTCTGGCGCCTCCAAGGCCCAGATCCGACAAAATAGCTTGCGGGGAAAGATAGTCCGAGGCCAAACCCCCCAACCCCCGTTGCCGTCATCATCCTGTAAATACCGCCCTCTAGTGCCGTCAAATTATTAAGTGGTAGACATCACCATCTCCCCAATTCGTCTTCCCTTTTACGCCTCGCCCTGTCTTTCTCCTTGCGCAATTGACCTCACGCCACGGTGTGACCCACCACCACCAACTCCAGCACCTCCTCCTCCTCCTCCGCCACCATGAACCACGATAGCAACAACACCCAGCAGTCCAAGCTCACCGGCGAGCAGGTCGCTGAACACAACAGCAAGGACTCGTGCTGGGTCATTGTCCATGGCCGCGCCTACGATGTCACCGAATTCCTGCCAGAACACCCCGGAGGCTCCAAGATCATCCTCAAGTATGCCGGCAAGGACGCCACAGAAGAATTTGAACCCATTCATCCTCCCGACACGCTTGACAAGTACCTCGACAAGTCCAAGCACTTGGGCGAAGTCGACATGAACACGGTCCAGCAGGAAGAGAAGGAAGAGGACCCAGAGGAAGCCGAGCGACAGGAGCGCATCAAGAACATGCCCATCCTCGAGCAATGCTACAACCTCATGGACTTTGAGGCTGTCGCCCGCCAGGTCATGAAGAATACCGCTTGGGCATACTACTCCAGCGGTGCTGATGATGAAATTGTATGTATAACCAATTGCAGACCATCCAAGTGCAAGCGATTGACCAGCTACAAACAGACCATGCGCGAGAATCACAATGCCTTCCACAAAATCTGGTTCCGCCCTCGGATACTCGTTGACGTGGAGAATGTTGACACTTCTACCACGATGCTCGGCACCAAAGTCGATATGCCCTACTATGTCACCGCCACCGCTCTAGGCAAGCTCGGCAACCCTGAGGGCGAGGTCGTTCTCACCCGAGGCGCAAAGAAGCACAATGTAATTCAGATGATACCCACACTTGCATCATGTTCGTTTGACGAGATTTGCGACGAAAGAGCAGAGGACCAGGTGCAGTGGCTCCAGCTCTACGTGAACAAGGACCGCGCAGTCACCAAACGAATTGTGGAACACGCTGAGAAGCGCGGCTGCAAAGGCCTCTTCATCACCGTCGACGCACCGCAGCTCGGTCGTCGCGAGAAAGACATGCGATCCAAATTTTCGGACACTGGTTCTAACGTCCAGAGCACCTCGGGTGAAGACGTTGACCGAAGTCAAGGAGCCGCACGTGCCATCTCGTCCTTCATTGACCCGAGCCTGAGCTGGAAGGACATACCCTGGTTCCAAAGCATCACCAAAATGCCCATTATTCTCAAGGGCGTCCAATGCGTAGAGGATGTGCTCCGCGCCGTCGAGGCTGGCGTCCAGGGTGTAGTTCTCTCTAATCACGGAGGTCGCCAGCTTGACTTTGCTCCGTCCGCCATCGAGGTCCTCTCTGAAGTAATGCCCGCTCTCCGTGAACGCGGCTGGCAAGACAGGCTTGAGGTCTTTGTTGATGGAGGTGTCCGGCGAGCTACCGACATTATCAAGGCTTTGTGCTTGGGTGCTAAGGGGGTTGGTATTGGTCGACCTTTCCTCTACGCTATGTCAGCGTATGGCCTCCCGGGTGTCGACCGTGCGATGCAGCTTCTCAAAGACGAGATGGAGATGAACATGCGGCTGATCGGCGCCTCCAAGGTGTCCGATTTGAACCCCACTATGATTGACACTAGAGGATTTAGCATGCATACCGCTACTGTGCCTAGGGACAATCTAGGTCTCAATGTGTACGACCAACTCAGTGGACCCAAGTCAAAGTTGTAAATATATATACCAGCGTTGTATGGAGGCGCTTTGATTTTATCTTGTATATCCCCCATATATCTATTTTGAACGCATAGCCTAGAAAACATGGTGCTTGGAATAAAATCATCCTTACTTGACTCAACTGATAGTCACCGTCTCCCTGTGCTCACACTCATTCAAACTATGTTTGGTGAAAAATCATCAACACTATGAATATTATGATGCAATATACTTTCCAGGTTAAAGTTCTCTTTTATAATTTTCATTCAAATCAAGCCGCACATAAAAATCTTAGATTTCAACCTCGATATTTGATAATGGTTCATCAGAACAACTGTCTATAATTGGAGACGAAGGTGTTAATACTTCCAATCAAAGTTACCATGACATGAAATTTCCTGGAGCTCAAATACAAATAAATATGGCATCCGAATCCAAAGAATAAAAAAGTACTAAAAAGTTAATTATTATTATTTACACGTTTCCAAGAGAACGGGAACATGCTTACGTTGAGTATAACCCAGAAAAAATTCCATCACTAAATAAGTGTAGAATGGTAATTGACTCGTCTAAAGATACTAGGACAAGTTGAGCATAAGATGTAAACTTGTTCAGTCTACCCACGACCCCGGCAGCTTTTCTCCGCTCTGCCCTCCAATCAACCCTTTCCTTGCCTTACACTCTCGGGCTGTCTGCTTACGAATTGCCCTTTGAAACCTCTTCCATTCAATTTCACGCTCAACATCAGGATCGAGGTCTTCATCCATTTCGCCAGCAAATGGCCATTCGCAGTCCCCCAGTAACTCGCCAAACGACAGGAACTCAACTACGACCAAATACCCAGGCGTGTGATCAAAAGCGTAGGTCCATGTTACGTCCCAGCTTTGGGATGTGTCCGAGTATGTGGCCACAACTTTCCTATCATAAGTGTATGGGGACGTATGACGCAACAAGCTTTCGGAATGCGACGACAGTTGATGAGTGAGGTATTTTTCCATGTCGATGCCGACGTCTGAAAGGACTTCAAGCCATAGCGATCCTGTTTCCCGGATGATATCCATTGGGTTCTGGTACGTCTTAACTTTTCTGAAGAGTTCAGGTAGCAGATCGAGCTCTTTGTTGTCAATCTTCGAAACCATATCGGGAGAGATATATCGCTTTAGATCTCTGCGTGCGTCCTCCTGTTGGGATGGGAAATACTTGTGCAACCGTCGCAGAGATAATCGTAGACACATCTCGTCTAAGAAGTGTATGTCAAGTCCAAGGTTATTTCTGTTTCTCCACAGCCAGAATATCAGCTCTGACGGCCACCATAATGAGTTTCGTAATAAAAGGGCTTGGTCTTCGAGATCGAGCGGTTCATCTAATTCTTCGATAATGAAATTGAATATTTCAATAGCAGTGGTGCCACTATGATAGTGGCAGGTGTTTGCGGCTGCGATTAAAATGGAGCGTCCGTTATGCGTACGAGTGGCCTTGACTCCGTGTCTGAAGAGCAAACGGCAAACATCTAGACGACCTCTTTCAACAGCGAGCTAAATCTCCAGTTAGCTGCTACTCAAACCACAAGATGATACCAAGCGTAAGACTTACATGTAGTAAAGACTCTCCAAATATATCTTGCTGGTAAGGATGTAGATCGCCTCTCGTGAAGGCCTGCTGAATATCTGCCAGGCTATCATGCATCAGGCGCAAACTACTGTTATCGGACCATGGAACAATGGGAAATGTACTAATCGAGAAAATAGATCCATGCGGACGTTGTCGGCTGAGTCGAATGCCGTAGCCCAGAAGATCCACGACCCAGGAAACAACATTTTCCTCTGAGAGGACTTGAGCGTCGTGGTGTTGAGTTTCGCACTGGCTGCTCCCCTCAATTCTACTGCGTACCAAATGGACTATCTTATGTCTGTAGATGCCGAGATTCTCCAGAGTCGACGGGTGTTGGATATAGCGACGCCAAAATCTAGTGGATGATGCAGATGGTGGGGGAGATATTTGACTCATGATTGTTTCAGTCACGTTGCTGAGCCCCCTACTGGAGTGAGGAGATGCCAGCTGAAGAGACGACATAGTCTGAAATGATGTCTGGTTGGCTAAAGTCGGTAGTGGCGCGTTGCTACTAATAATCATAGGGCTGCTGGGAGATGCGCTAGTAGAATGCCACTCTGTGATTTCTCCCTTTAAATAGCTGGTGAAAGCTACGACTAACATCAGTTTTATCTTCTTTCAAACTGCATGAAATCTATTGATTAATGAATACTTACGGTGGTCTCCTAACAAGCATCTCTGACATTCCTGACAAAAGTATGCTTTTTCCTCTCGACATAGATACTGAACAATTCGAGCGGCAGATGGTCGTTTCTCCATGTTCAACCTGAACATTCTCTTTAGACATTCAACAACGGGCATCTCATCACTGCACTGCTCAAGTGCAGTACACAATTGCTCTATCTCGTGGTGAAACGGCACCGATAGGAGATTAGGATTTACGCTGTTTGGAAACATTGCCGCGTAAATCTCAAAATACACACCTCCAAGCGAGAAAACGTCAGACTTCCAACACCTTTTCTCCCAAAATTGCACTTCGGGGGCACAGTACCAATAGGTGAAAGGCCCCGGTTTCCCGTCCGTGGCACTGTAACGGTCATCAGGATACTCATGTGCTACTCCAAAATCGGTATACAACACACTATCCCCGTGAATCAGAATGTTCTGTGGCTTGATATCTTTATGTCGAATTTTCTGCTGATGCATGAACGCAAGCCCATTAGCCAAACAGCCGTAAGCACAGCGAATGATACCATCCAATTTCTTTCTCCTGGCACCGGTAGCTGTCCGATAAGACTTCAGGAACTCTTTTAGATTTCCACCATCCGCAGAAGGTTCCAAGATGAGGGCAAGCTCAGTCTTTGTGCTATAGCTCGCAAAGATGCGAACAATATGGTGATGCTTCTTTAGACGCCTTATCAATCGGAGTTCTTGCTGGTAAACCACTTGAACAGACTCGAGTTTGCCAGGGGGGATTCCAAATTTCTTTCGTGCGTATACCATTTGGGTATTGGTATGTTTGATTTCTTCGACAATAGCGCTTGCCCCTTTTCCTAGTTCCCGGATGCAGTCATACGGGAGGGCTGACTCGTCGTCGATAACGTAGTGCTGGCCTTCAATGACGCTTATTTTCCATTCTGCTGCAGGCAAATCGTCTATTTCTTGAGTGACCGCCATCGCCGTCAGAAAAATCAAGATTCGGGATTTCCTGGATAGAGATTTATGCTCAGGATCCTCTCAAGGGGATAGGCTATACGCTGGAACCTAATATCTCCAAGCAACACCTAGACGTCGTTCCGTTAGCGGTGTTTCATTTCAATGTTTCTCTTCGTACAAGACATTAGAGATCATACCAAAGCAAAGGCCTCAACAGTGCCAGTACCCCCGGAAATGACGGTTATTCTTAATACTTGCCTCTGGATCTATCTACGCTGCGAATGCGAGTTGAGACTATCCTTTCAAGTGGCGCAGCTATTGATGTGGGACGTGCATGCCGTGGCACATATTTTGCCGCCTGAGGTACTACCCATTGGACAGGGGTATTTTTTGTATCCTGGAAGGCCTAGGCGCGCGACAATTGTGAGTCAAGATGGGGATAGAAACGTTTCAGAGTTGTTGGGCTCATACGTCTAAGCGATGGCGCGTAACAATATGTGAATAATAATAGCTTTCGGCTCAATTGTAATTGAACAAACGAGGAAGAACAGAAGTTGCAAGAAATAATTAAGATCAAATAATATTCAATTGATTGTAGCACATCCTACGCTATACAAAGGTTCTGTCTTTACCACTTGATGCAACCTTGCGCCGAAACTCCAATACACCTCTAAATTAATGGACGATAAAAAATAATATTCTAGTTCCTCAGAGCGCGAAGCCTCTCAGTGAATGCATCCTCCTCTTGTTCCGTGGGACCAACTTTAGTCTTCGCAGGAGTAGCTTCTTGGAGGTCTTGTTGCAGATCCACACCAGCCTTGTCTGCGGCCTGTGCCATTAGGCGATCTACATCCTCTTGTGGAGTTCCAACAGCGGTGGCAGACGAGGTTACATCCTGGTAGAGTTCGGTTGCGGAATCTACATTCTCGAATTGTTTCTCGAAGTCGACCATCACAGAAGCGATCTGTATGCTCATATTAGCGTCCGTCGATAGTGCTTTATTCTCACTGTGATCGGAAAACTTGTGTGAATTGAACATACCCTCTCAGGACTCATTGACTTCATAGCTACATCCAAACTCCTATTTACCTTGGCCATGTTACCGGTAATCTGGCGCATCGTGACAGCAGTTTGCACACGACCGGCGACCGCATCAACTCTTGAGGCGAGTTGGAGAAGGTTAAGTTTTTCATTCTGCTTGCGAACGGCGTTCTGGGCGTAGATGCGTGCGATATCGTTATGGCCTTGCTTCATCGCCTAAAAGGTCGAATTGTCAGCCCAAAGCATGCAACGATGAGGGTGTAAATTAGATACCTTCTCTAACTTTGCCTTCTCAACCTGTTCATCTTTCCCGGCCTTGAGCGCTTGCCTGTTGAGTGACTTCGCGGTGAACTACTGAGCGTTAGCTGAGATGAGATAGAAGGATGCGCAGGTGTAGGTAGCCGTGCCTTGAGGTTGAAGAGTGCAGATTCGAGGCCTGACATGGCGAAAGAGTGAGAGCTAGAGAAAGAGAGTGTGCGGAATGCGTGGGTAGAGCGGGTGAAGAGAGTCGTGTCACGGTCGAGAAGCGCGGAGGGTTGGAATGGCACAGGCAGGCAATAGGATATGCGGCTGGGCTTCAGGGCGGTAGGTCTGATGAGTGGTGGGGTTGTTCGGCGCCAACGTCATTGGCTAGCCTGTTTGAGCAAGGCTGCGTATTCACGTGGGGAGTCACTTTTGACGTGCGTTCACCAGAGCATCAGTAATGGTGCAGTTGTTGGGTCCTAGAAGCCTGCAGCATTGTGGTTGCAGCTTTCTATGTGTATTTTCTGCCCAAACGCGAGGCGTTCTGCCTCATGGAGGTATAGATGATGCCAAAATATATACACATCATTCAAGAGGTCTCTTGCATACGGAGGAACAGCAAAATAATCCGTTTTGCAAAACCGATTGCCCGCTTCATATGCCACATGTCTTTGTGCCTCAAAACGCCGTCCTCTGACCGTTGTGGTCAACGCCTCAACGCCATGAAATAAGCTGTAGAATCGTCCTTTCCGCCATATAAGTGTCGTTTCAAGACTGAGGTGCGGCATTAAACTTGTCAGTTGCAGAGCGGAACAGCTCCTCCTGAGCGCGAATAAGCTCTTCTTCCGTCATGCCGCTCTGTTCAATCTTTGTCTGCTTTTTCTCGCGGTTCTGCCGTTGCGTCAGCTGAGGGTCACCTGGGTACGACCAAGGCGAGTACGCACCTGCTGCTGCTTTTTGTAGTCAGACGCAACTTCGAGGATCGCGGGCACATAGTCTCCAAAGTCAAGCTCCTCAAGCGCTGCCTTAACATGCTCACAGGCTATTGTCTTCTTCGCGTCCTTTTCGGCGATTTCGTTGGCCTCGGAGGATATTAAGGTGATGAACTCGACGCAGCATTCAATCAACAGGTCGCGTGAGTCTTTGGCAAAGGTCATTCCAGGCTCGGTCGCAAGGATTTCTTGGACTATCTTCTGCACCGTGGCTACGACGCGCAGTCAGCGACGGTGAAACGAAGGAACAGCGGGGGGATTTTCAGCTTGCCTTTGGGCAGCGACAGATCATCGTTGCCGCTGAACTCGCGATCAGACATGGTGGAGGAAGCGTGAGATGCGGGTTTGGCTTGCAGCCACGGCGCCTGGAGAAAGCTCTCTATGCTAAATAAGAGCGAGAGCGAGGCGCGCCGCATTAATATTTTTCCGACCCGAGACCGATACGGACTTAGGGCGGGCAGCACCTGAAGACGGCGCCGCTAATGCATTCGCCTATGGGGGCATTGGGTGGTAGACTTGCCCCAACAGCCTCTGACTGTGAATTCTACATACACCAGTGGACACGTGAATGGCTAGAAGCACCCCGCCGCTCGCATGACGCTGCTGTCCAACATTGAGCCGCCCTTGGGCCTGCTCAAGGGATCAGCTGCTTGAGGCAGCGTTCATGTGAAGAGACTGAAGGAGTGTATGCAGTTGGGGTGTATCGGAGTTATTTGCGGCTGCTCAGGGATTCCAAGTCGGGTAATGCCCTCCCTCTCACACATGGAACATGCGAGGGAGCATGGAAGTAAGTCCCAAAGTCCCACTATTGTGACCAGGGCAGAATTTTGGGCGTCTTATCGCGGCTCTGCCCGAGCATCTGCTCCCGGCCGGTACTCTAGGGGCAATATCGACATTGCGGGATTGAGTTGCACGACGCTGGTTGGTCTACCGGAAGTGCTATTTTGGTAGTGCAGGATAGTAGAGTACATGGCCGCAGGAAGTCAGTGCAGGAGGTCGTAAAAGGGCCTATGATGGACTCTGGGACGACGGGGCCTTAGTATGAGTCTACCGCTGCAATCCATTGCTCGATTGCTTCATTTGCGCGCTCGCTGCATCTGCGTCTGGGGCTGAAGAACCAATCTCGGCCAGGACCCTCCCATGGCTCAAAACCACAGTGGGTACAGAACGTCAGCGGGCAGCTAGGCTTGGCGGGAACAATGGGAAACAGGGAATGCGGTGGTCGTCGAGATCCACCTGGTATCGTCCTTCATTCCTCGCCGAGCACAGACGGCGGCAGGTGCTTTGAGCCCTAGGCTCCAGGGCTCCAGGGCTCCAGGGCTCCAGGGCTCCTTGACTCTGGAGGCGGTGAAAAATGAGGCCTCTTTTGTTGCAGCCGTTCCATCGGAAAGGGGACGGCTTCACCGACGGGGCGTTTGGGCTTTGGCAGTCAAGGTGAAGCTGGTTGGTGTGCGCTGCTGAGCCCTTTCAATGGGCCTTGCCCATGGTACTGTAGAAAAGCAGCGCGTCTCTCCTTGTCTTGTCTTGTCCAAAGACGGGTTTTTGCACCGTCTGCACTGTGTAAAAGCTGCCCTGACACTGGACGCTGGACACGCTGGACACTGCACACACTGACTGGCACGCTTTTGTCCGACGTCAGCGCAGGCCTTGCACGTCTCATCAAAACATATCGGTCAATCAAGCCATCAACCGCGCTTAGGGATCATCTTCTGTACCAGCTAATCTTTTCATTTGTGTCGCTGTGCAGGCCCCCGTCGCCTGCGCTGCTCTACTCTGCTTTTTGCACCACCCGCAACCCTCCAACCCGCTCCGCTCCCGCGCTGCTCGCTACACCTTGGCTAGCTAGAGCATTGTAGCTGTAAGTACGGCGTAGCTGGAGCTGTATCTGGCTGTTGAGAGCACAAGCTGCAGAGGTACCACGACCTATCACCGCGTAATCGCCGCCCTCCGCCCGCTCAAGGCCCTGTTTCTGTCCCACCCGCCAGGCTTTCAGGCTCGCAGTACAGACAGGCTTTCACCGCCCGCCCGGGTTTGCTGGTTTGCTGGTTTGCTGGCTGGCGACATCTCGCGGCTCTGTGTCTGGTCTCGCTGGTCTCTCGGGTTGCCTGCCTCTCTGCCTCTCTGCCTTTGCGGCTTTGACGCGGGGCGCACTGGGCAGGCCCGATAGAAGCAGAGTTTTCTCATTTCAGTCCAGAACCGGCCTGTTTGGGGTTAACGCCGCCCAGAGCAACCATCCAGGTTCAAAGTGATTATTATGACGCTTGCGAGCCTGGAGAGCCCCGAGAGCCCTGCGCCTGCGTACGACCCTCTTGTACCATTGTCGTCGTCGACGCTGTCTTCTTCGCCGCCATCCTCTTCCACTGCTGCTCCTGGCCATTGTTCTCCCTCCACCACTACTCCCGCCGCCATTCTCGCCTACGCCGCCATTCCAGCGAGCGCCGCCCATGCTTGCTCGTCCCGGCCGGGCCTCGTAGATCGAACGACATCTGCGGACCATTACCAGTTTGCCTCCGCTTCGCCTAGCGGAACATCTGTCTTTGCTTCTGCCTCTGCCTTTGCCTCTGTCACAACCTCGAATCCAACTTCTACTACCTCGACCGCTGCCACTACTTCTACTCCTGCCACGACTGCTCGCCCCCGCCGCTCTGTCGTGGCTACCAAATCATCCAGTGCGGTTCCGACTCTGTCAACTGCCTCCGTGCCCACCTCGTCCACCACCATGACGGCCTCCGGTGGCGCCAACTCGACTGCCGCAGATCTACTGCGCCAGGCCATGATGCAGAGGTAAGCAAAAGCGCTCTTTATTGCCTCCCTCGTGTGAGGCTGGCTTGCTGTTGGCCCGGAGTCGGGGTGATGATGAGCAAAGCAACTCAAGAGCGAGAGCACTGGCCGGCCTTGGGTTCCCGATCGCTTAGCATCCGAATGGTGCAAGTGAACCAACCCAGCTGCCGGCCGTGGTTCCATCATGTCAACGTTACACACTCTTTTCTTGGATCATCTCTCTCGCGGCCTGCTGCAGCCCTCATATCGCTCTGCTCTCACTCTTACTCACTCTCACCTTCACTCTCACCTCTGACCCTCTCACCGTCACCCCATCCTGCCCGTGCATTTCCCCACCACCGACCGCCCCGCCACCCTCTTCTTCCTTTTCCTTCTCTCTCTCTCTCTCTCTCTCTCTTTTCCTCTTTTCCTCATTTTTTCTCTTCCTCTACCCCTCCACCCCCGCCCGCCTGCGCCCACCCAGTGGCACCCGCAACAATGCACTCCAGTGCCCTTCTAACACCGAACAGGGCCAGCAACGACGACGAA
>JAQGEP010000235.1:0-43342 GCA_028476805.1 Acrocalymma vagum
CCCCTAGAGCCGTTTTAATCTTTAGTTGGCAGCTCTCCGTTATATAGGTCAATGCAACATCACATTATTGTTGAGAGTGGTGATGTAGTACTCCTCTTACACGACCTAGTTGTGAGTCTACCAGAGACTACCCACTCGACGAATAGTAATAAATTTGTGTAGATTTAAACTGCGGACTACATCCCTGCTAACATTTTGCAGCAGCGATCCCCACCCAGCGCAATGACGATAACGACAACACCGAAGATGATGATAGCAACGATCCTGAAGATGACAATAGCAACGAATCCGAAGCCGACAATAACATCGAACCCGAAGAAGACGATAGAGAACACACACAAATACAGTTAAGAGTTTCTTCTGTCGCTCACTCTCAGGTATTCTCGGAGATGTTGTATAATGACACTATAGTCGAGTCTCTGACCCTTCGTCGCAAGGGCTATCTCAACATTTTCCTGCCGGGCGACGATCCGCAGGTACTCTTACATATTATGTACGTCGTTTATAGCACTTAAGAAGTCCCTGTAATAGTTAATGTTATAACTCTTTCTAAGGTTGCTATACTTGTTGATAAGTAGTTATGGATTTTACTATAAAGTCTGTTAAACTGCTTTGTCTTAGGTTTAATATCTTCGATTAACAATTCCAACTTTATTAATGGACGAAGTTCTCCCTTGGCTCTGGGTGTTATAGGTATTCGACTTAAGAGTAGAATTCAAGAATTTAATAGCTATTGCTTAGAAGGAGAGCGACTAACGTCTTAATATTCGTATCTATACGACGTTCCGATTCCTTAATACGTAATTAGTAAGTTATCTAGAACTATGTTTAATATACTTTAAAGCTCTTTAGTCTTTTATAAAGAAAACGTCAAGATACGGAGGATACAGGTGTTAGGATCTCAGAAATCCAGGGCCAATGGATTGACCCCGTAGCAGGTATGAGCGCGCCTACCACCTCATATCAAAATCACGTGACATGAGACCACGTGATCCAGGTCACTAAGTCACCGCAGCTTAATGACCACCACGTATATATAACCAGTAGACAATGGGCTCTTAGAGACCATTGTGTTCAACCTAAGTTTCTACTTGAACATACCTTCTGATTCACTTACCTTGAAACGTTTCACCACTACCATTGTATACACATCTACGAGAACCAACCCCAAGCCTTACCTCAAGTCTTAACACCTTCACACTAGAGTAGATAATTAGGGCCTAAGTATAACTCCCCTAAGTAAAAACGTTCCGGGCTGTTATGGTTATACCAAACAGGTTCAAGTCGTATCACAGGAGGCGGGGATCCCGAGAAGCCCATCTTCGTCATTTGGACGAATGGGAGATCGAATGGCTCAACGGAGTGTATGAGGACCCCGAGGATCACAACCTAGGCATGTGGTTAAAATCACGTGACATGATTCGCGATTCGTAAGATTCGTGAGGACGAATCCACGAATCCAGCGAATCCACCTCAGGGGCTCGAATATATAAACACGTAGATAGTCTTAGTTAGAGAGACATCGTCAATCCACGATTCAGACCTCCTGCATCTTGTTCCATTGAAGCCTACTGTTGTGACGCCCCTCATAGCTATTGCACCAGTACTCGGTTGACGTTCACATTCACGTGACCTACCTACTGTTCCCCTCATTTCCCACCATAACCCTTCGAGGCTATCCCCACGTAGTCCCGTTACACGGGCTTACTTTTTAGAATAGCGACTATTACAGCGAGCTTTGTGCTAATATTAGGAATAGTAATAAATACCCTACCGACCCGCCTATTATGGGATTATAGATTAGAAAAATGCTTGTCAGACAAATTAAACTTCTAGATAGAAAATAGTGGGGAATAGACCTTCTAAGCTACTGCCATATTATATAAGTTATTAGTCTACGGAGCTATATATTTTTGCTTTAGTTATGTCGCCAAAATTACAGGAAAATTCAGTGTGCTTGAAGAATTAGCATCGGGGTAACGTTGATTAAGCGGATCTTATTGACCTAAAAGATCGATCGATAGCATGGCCAACACTATAGAATATTCATAATGTGAAATGAACATATATTTATGAATAGCGAAGTAATCCTAGTATAATGGTTGCATCTTTATAGACTAACGTGGGTGTGACTTCAGATATCAAATTGGCAAATTCATCTCGATACGCAGTGGGGGATGTTATCCTTCTTTTGCATGTCTTTGCGGGACTGCTAAAGGTATTATATGTTGAGGGGACATACGCATTCTTATTAATCTCTGGTAGAGGCCAGAGCGAGTCTTCAGAGAGCTATAGTCTGCAATGAATTGAAACCTGTGTCATGCCGCACAATCGCAATTTATCAATGACGCAGCAAATATTTTGGGCAGGCCACGGCTAATATTGCCGAATAAAAGAGCTGGTCTTAGAGCCAACAGCATTGACGGACCCATCAGCCACATTTCATAGCCTCGTCCTCCGTTTTAGCCAAGCTGAGAAAACAAACGGCCCAGCCGCTCACTTCCTAATATTTCGACTAGGGATTCGGTACCTAGTCATGGGTGCTTGAACATCGATCATCGTAGGTATGTAGGCGCCGTAGAGAGAGAATGAGGGTTGACAGGCTATAGGACCCCACAAAGCCTCCATGCCTTCCCCTCATACACCATTGAATCACCGCCACGGAAAGCAATCGTCGACTTGTTCTTGCTTAAAGATATGGAGCGCCGCAGCTCTGCCTTTTCCCTACCTACCCACACACCCAAACTCGAGATCGAAGAAGGCAAAGCTTACCTTGTCGATGACAACGAACGACTCCCATACCAACTCCTGAGAAACCTCGGACATGGGCATAGTGGCAACGTGGAGGAGGTGAAAGATATCAATACTGGGCAAGTTTTCGCACGGAAGATAATCCACATACCAGGAGGACGACGTGGGAAAGAGAGGAGGAAGATATTCGATAACGAGATTAAAATAATACACAGCCTCATCGGTCATCACCATGTAATACAAGTCTTTGCGACCTACGTTTCCAAAAACGAGGCCGGCTTAATACTATGTCCTGTCGCAGACGAAGGGGACCTCGAACGTTTCCTGGAATCCTTATCTCAATCCCAACCTAACTGCGAATCTCCGAATATCAGCGACGACGATAAAGCTAGAGTAGACATACTCAAACGGTCCTTTGGATGTTTGGCCAGCGGGCTCGAATTCATGCACCAGCAGAACATCCGCCATAAAGACGTCAAGCCGCGGAATATTCTCGTTCATCAAGGCTCTGTTATCTACACTGACTTTGGATATTCCTTGGATTTTAGTCTAGAAGGCCACAGTACCACAACTGGACGACCAGACTTTCTCACCAGGAGATACGCAGCACCCGAAGTTGTCGATTTCAAGCCACGGAATTCCCGCTCGGATGTGTTCTCGCTTGGCTGCGTATTCCTTGATGTACTCTGTACGCTCACGAAGGTTCTGGACATCGACTCAGACCAGTGCTATTATGAACGTATGAGAAGTATTCATACTCAGATGAGTAGTTCGAGAATCCCAACGTCACTGGAGTTTCTTGTGGAGATAATCATCTCAATGACATTGGAAAACTATGCGGAGCGTTCTACGGCTGCTGAGGTTGCTGGCAAACTCAGGGAGTATCCGGGCTTTTTATGCGATCGATGTCAACCACCACAGATTACTAAACTCCCATTACCGCGGCCGAGGAACATGATTGAGCCAGGTGATTCGAATAATACCCGCCAAGAGCCTGTTCCAGTAATTTGGACTGAGGCAACGTCTGGCAGAAGACTTAACTTTGCACCGGATATCTATCGAGCCCAGAACGATGAGACCAAAAAAGACAAACTGGATCTCACACCCGCCGAAGCAGCTGCTCTCAAGGACATGCTAGAGGACTCGATATTCCCGGCCCTAAAGAACGATGCAGGCAACTCCATACTAGAGACGCCTAAGGAGATGCTAAAGAACGAGTCTCTAGGAACACAGATATGGAAGCTTTATTCCAAAGCCAAAACCAAGCTCCCTAATGCGGCGCGCACGGAGAGTCTGACCTGGCGAATGATGGCTATGCGCATGGGGCGTGCGGAGCTCGATGACAATAAAGGGTACGGAATACGCTATGCTGTCACTGCTTGCAACTGCCCCATCTGCATGCTACCTGCGAATCCGATGCTAACAATTGCTCTTTTGCGTGCAGACAAGCCCAGTGTAGTGCCATGAACCCTCCGACGATGACTGCGGCGAGCGTGCGCTCTGCGCCAAAGACCGTACCGAGCGGAATCGCACGATTGAGGAAGTCTGTAGACCAGCAGGCGCTGGCACACCAACCGGAAGCCATGGACTTGGACGATATCATACTGCCATCGTCTGTTGCATCTCTAGCAGGTTTGTCTCCGTCTCCATCGAATGAGACGCGAGCACCCTCTAATGCTTCCGCTCCCTCAGACCACCCGACCATCACTCAAGAGAATGAATTCGGGTCTGTCCAAAGACACGTTCGCAAGGCCAGTATCGACGAGCGACGAGTAAGTCACTTAGCTATCGCCGTATCTTGCCCTCTATGGCCCGCTAACTCTTTATCAGCCTCCTAAGCGGCAGAGGAAGGATTCGACGGTCATTGGTTTAAGCAAACTATCAAATCCGAGTCTCGCAATGAGCACCGTGGGCCAAGAGTGATCGAATGGCTAACCATGAGTTTGTAGAAGATAAGAGCCCTCCCGCTGCATCGTGCGGGGTTAATTTAGACTACAATCCGGAGCCGGCGTTCTTTCGGACTCTTACGAAATATGGACAAGATCGAAATGCTACCTTTCGAATTCTCTCATCCCCAAAGTGTCTTTGGAAAAGCGGTTCCTGTGGTCGACGGAAGCTAGATGATGCAGCACTCAGATTTCTTGGCATGGGTGATTCTCGACCAACAGTGAGGGACGTTATATCTCTAGGGCGATTGTACGGTAGCGGTGTCGGACGCAAACAGCAGTGAAGAAGGATTCCTGGGATATTGGGACAGGATACTCTCCAGACAGGAGTGTCAAACGAGCCATTATGGTCCACTGTTCTTATATGCCACAGATTCCCGTAGCTCCGCCCACACTTCCATCATCACTAAACTTGAACTTGGACACCAGTCTAGCGGAAGAGATACGATTGGATCAGGCAATCATGGTTAAAAAATGGCCCAGAGCATCGTCTGACATACCACGCGGCTGGGCTTTCCAAGAGCGGCAACTGAACTAGCGCCTCGAGTTTTGCAGTACACGAATCGAGGGCGACTTTGAGGATATCGGACCTGTTTGGGTGTTGGGCATAATATGGTACTTACCAGTTGTCTGATTACCCAATGAACTATCCGCGAAATGTATCCATTCCACATATTTGAACTTGGTACTCGGCGGGTTGGGTTGGGTTGAGCGTCTGTATCGATTTCTAGACCAGTATCCATCCGCGTCAGAAGCAGATGGGACAAGATGTATTGCCGGAATGGCTACATGTTGTGGAAGAAGATTCCTGGAGGACGTTGGCTTTTTGGAAGGATAAGTTAACTACCTGCTATATCAGGGCTTGCGGGTATTATGGCATAACTCGCTGATCAACACGGGAACCTAAGCTATGTGGTAGGTGTTTGGTGAATGAATATCCCTCGAGATTCGCTGTGGCATCTGATTCCGTACGAAAAGCATTCGAAGACGTCGTGATTGAATTACCGAGTCTTTCCAAGCCGATGCTCTGGTGTTCGGCTTCTACAACTATTCCCCTGCCCATCCAAGCTCCCTATATTCCGACTCCAAGGGATGAGGATACAAAAGAAGATAGTGCAGACAAGGTCCCCTCGTGGCCATGGCCATCTTTATTCCCAGTCACATGAAATATATCTTATTATTTGAAATTAACGACCCGAGATCATCTCCCAGATACGGTCCATCCGAAACTCAAGGCCCATGAAGACTTCTCGTTCCCGAGAACAGACATCATGCCACGGTGTCAAAATCCATTTGGGTGTATCCATGGGAAATACTCAGAAATGCAGCGCCGCTATCTCGAATGCCTGACACTGAAACGCAAGGACGGAGTATCTTTTGTAGAAATACAAACATGGCAAAGGGAAGAAAGGTCTGGATTCCGACTACGCTTTGATAATGGATGGGATGGTGGAGAGAAAGAGATACCCGGTGAGTGTGTGCCGCTTTGCTGCTTGATTCTTTTAGAAGGACAGAATGACTTACCGCTTTTGAATGACAAAAGGGACACGTCAAAGATCGTGGCTGGGGTATTGTTAGGGGCAGACTGACGATGGGAAGGCATGGAGAAGGGTTGGGCTGTTTAGACATCAAGCGTAGGGGTTGGAGGCGGCGCAGAGGTATAGGGATAATGTACTTGCGCGTAGTGGTGTTGGGAAGATGAGACTAGTGTAGGTGGCCCCATATCATTTGGAAGTCTGGGTTGTTATTATCAAACATAGATGCTGGAGTTAGTGCTGTATACTTGCATGGAATTACAGGAGTGAGTACGCATAAAGCAACAAGGTCTTCAGAATATGGAATATGGGCTTGTCTTTGATAGTGCTGTAAGAAGAAATATGTTTGACCTACATGACAGCTCCATTAGTCTGCACGTCGATCGAGTCCTCTAAAAGTATCCATCGCCTACACTCTGACGAGGTGGCTTAAATTTGATTCTCATTTTTTCGAGATGATCAAGTCAGATGGACGGAGGTAGTTTGCAATTGATAAAGAGACAAAAAATCCATTTGCTAGCCAGTATCTTTGGCAGAACATCTGACCCCTCATCGAGATCACTTTGAAAACTGCGAGTATCCAAACCCACAGCCAAGCAATTGCGAACACCGGTGAGCCTCAAGTGTCTGAACACCTACTCATCCAAGTAAGTATTAGTCATGGCATCTAAACGCCCAGTCTTACAAGCTCGGCAATCTGTATCCGCCATAAACTCTCAGGATTACCGTGAATTACATCAGTCAAGCCTGTAAACCCCAACCAGCCACACCGTCCCTCCACTATCGCCACACATGCACTTCATACTCAGCGGCAACGAGATCCACCCAGCAGCCGCCGAATAACCGTTTCTCGGACAAAAGCTCCCACCATCCAAACACCTACAACAACCAAAATACCCACCTCCACCTGACTGCTCCGCGGAGTATTCCGAAACCAGTAATGATGTTCGCCGTATCATGTCGATCGCACCCTTCAAAACCGGAGGACAACGCACAATCACACATCCCCCCTTCCCCGGCCTCCTAATCCCTACAACCCCCTCAAATCCTCCATGACGCTCACAGGACACTCAAATCAACGCAAAAGGAAGAAAAGAAAAAGAAGAACCCAACCCCTCTTCCCTGTCTATCTTGCTCGATAGTTGCAACACTGGTGACCGATCCGGCGCCATTACGGTCGGTCGCGGTAGTATATCCTCCCCCCTCCCCTCTTCCGACCCTCCAATAACATACGTCAGAGCGGAAGATCCACCTCAACTCATGACATGATATCGGTACAACGAACCGACCTATCAGACGCAGGTTTCGCCGCGGAAAATGACCCGCGCGCGTCCGCCTGCGTCGTAAGGGCCCAGCCAAGCTCGAAGTCGAGGGCCCCGTTTTCTTTGTAAGGGATTACGCTAGCGGGATGATGTACCCGGTTCTATGTGCCCAGCCATATTTTGCAGAAGGCGATGTGTGAGGAATAAACATCACGATAGATGGAATGATGTGTGATGTGTGTTTTTTGATGGGTTGTTGAATTTCTAATGTGTTGAGACCCCGCATCATGTAGGGACTAGGACTGGGGCGGAGGAAAACGCCGCTCTTGCGTATATGTAAGTACGTAGACATGACAACGCCATTTACTAGGGTCTCTGCTTTGTTTTCTGCGTGCGTGCATGTTCAGCTTAGCTGTGCATGTAATATCGGGGTTGTTTGGCCGTTTGGCCATTGGGAGTTGTTGCGGTGTTATTTTGCGGTGAGATGAATGAGTCGTGATGCGTGTTTTCGTTCAATATATTGGCGCGACGTTTTAGTCTGGGAAGCAAAGAAAATAGCGATGCGAGATGGAGTTAGCAGAGAAGAAGTGATGTACATTAATTTTAAGAGATGCATGCGCGAATGTCGCAGGGCTAGTTTCGCTATAGTTGGACTCGGAAAGCGAGGCAGTAGATCTTTCGGTTTCTAAGGCCTTTTCATCGTTGATTAGATTGTTGTCTGCTTAAAAATTTTCCTTTTCTTGTCTCCTCTTTCCCTTTCTTTTCGTTTCTTAAGATGTACCGGTGTGTATTTTTAGTCGGGGATCGACGCTGTATACATCCATAACAGCAGTAAGACCAGTGTCCTAATCCGTTAGGCGCCAATATGCCACGCGGACGCAACAGCTCCACAGGGAGCCACTCCGACATAATCCCACGTCGCTGCCTTCGGGCTAGGCCAGTCCCTCTGAGCGTCCATGGTCCTGGGAAGCCTAGTTAGCGGCACGAAAGCTTGCAGAAAATCAGGGCAGCAGGAGGGATAGGGATGGACACGACCGGTAAAGGGACTAAGGGACTTGGGCTAGCACCACCAACGAAAACGGCTTGACATTTCCGAAGGGTTCGATTCGGTCCCAAGGTAGGGCGGCGCTAATAGGCGCAATCACCGCTGAATCCGCGCCGAGTTGAGGTGAACCTGGGCCTAAAGGGCAGCTGAAAGGAGATGCGTTATGCGGTAAACAGATGGCGTTGTGCATGCTTGGATGAACGTACTCCTCACCTACAAGCCAAACCATCAACACCAAAGCACAACCCCAGAGAATCCAGCTCAACTTGAAACACATACACCACACCATGCTCTCTTGAAGCTGACATGACGAACGCACCTCCAACGTCTGCACTGACCAAACAACTATGTCATCATCGTGCATGAGCGCCCCAGCGCAAGCCCCAACGCCCCAGGGTAGCTATCTTTTCCGTCACGGTGCCGAAGGATTTCGGGCAGCCTCAGCCAAAGCACCTACTTACGCTTCCCCTACTAACTAAGCTACATGACGGCTACATGACCCCATGCCGACGGGCCGTTCTATTGTGGTCTGGAACCTCTGAGGCCCGGTCGAGCTGGGCTCTCCATGGTGAGATTCGTGACTAGCCTAGGCACATTTACGGGGCCTTCGCAATAAAAGCAGGAAACTAGGAAATCTGTGGTGCAGGGCCAGCAGGGGTGGGGCTTTCCGCGTTTCGCATCGTGCGAGACATGGTAATTTGGAGCAGTTTGTCTACACAAGTATGACGTTGTTTTGCGTGGTTTTGGTATTCGCCCGATGGGGATGTGTTGATGACTTGGATGGGGTTAGGTCTTCGGTGTATTATTGAAGGAAATGGCGGAGGTACCACAGAACAACGTTTGGTGTTGGCAACTGACTTGCATATGGTTTTGACATTGAGTGTAACGCAGCGCCCCAGATTCAGACCCTGCCGCCGATACGACCCTTATTCCTTTGCATTTTTTGTTTTCCACTTTGAATAATTGCCTCATGCTTAGCCGCAGCGCCAAATGTACGCCGACGATCTTGCTCTTTTGGCAGAGAGATGCGACGGTTTGCTGTGCGCGATGCCCAGGCTAAGCGCTTGCCATCGCGAGGTCAACCCTCTCAAAAGGCAAAAATTACGGAAGCAAAACCCAAATTTGTAAAGCAGGAGGTGGTGTATACGCAGAACCATTTCAGCCTGTGAAGACGCACAGCTACTGGACACTATTGACCCGTACACAGAAATCCCCAGGGTCTCAATTCCTTTCTAGATGCCTTGCAGCAAGTCCAAGCGAGCCTTCGCAAAATCACAAGTAACAAAGTACACGCAAGCACATCTCGAAATCTCACCCCATAGGTAATGCCGAGTTATTCCCCTTCTGATCACACCCAACCCAGCCCATCACCACAAGAGCCTCCCTAGGGCAACCAACCCGACACAAATAAAATCCTCCCCAAACGATAAGGGAAAGTCTAACGCTTACGCGCCATGTCCCCCTCGTGAACTGACCCGACCGGTATGCGACGGAAAATCTGCCGCGCTTCCTAGGGCAATGCAACGCAATTCATTTTCACTTTTACCGTACATCTCGTGTCGCGTGTACTTACGAGACTGCGACTCGGCGTCTTGCTAAATCGAGGCACATCGGGCACTTGGCGAAAGAATCAAACACGGCGTACCTAGTGTTGGAGCTTCAGCTCCTCAAAAAGCTATCTATCTCGTTTAAGTCAAGTCACTACTCTGCAACGAAGACGCGCAAAAAAATAATAATCGTACGATGTGTGACATCATTCGCGTGCTAGTCTTGCAGCTGCCGAGAAAAAGCTTAAGGTGTAAAACTCGGAACCGCTTTTGGAGGCTTTTTTTCGCTCCCTGCTTGCGTCCCAAAGCAATGCAAAACAAGCGCAAGCCAGCCCTTTCTGGGGTCAAACTTGTCTGATCTGCGATCTAGATTCACATAGCGGGGGTCTTTTCTGGGGTGATCAGACGGGGTTTTTTGTTTTCGGTGGTACTTTTTTTTTTCCTTTTCCTTTTCCTTTTCTTGCCTATGGATGTTTATGTGATGGGGGAAAACTTGGAAGAAGAGTAATCAATCATCCGGTGCTATTGTAGGCTTGGTGGGAGAGAAATTAAAGTTGGCAAGTACAGACAGGTAGCATGTTAGTTGCTTGCTACCGCGAGTAGGAGCAACACGCGCAAATGTCGATCAATCACACTACTCTGTAGCTGTAGATAGTGAACATCTCCCGGTAGTTCGATAAAAGCGATCTACCGATGCGAAGACTGGCAACATGAAAAGAAAAAGGTATCTAGCGCTGGAAGTATATCGGCCCAATGCCGGCGACCTTGCAAAACAGCAAAGTCATGGTGTTGAAGCCCGACTGTACAAACTGACACACTGGATCCGGAACCCTTCCCAGACAGACGAAAAAGGCGTTGCCAAGAAATCCGGGGAGACGAACGGCTCCCGCAAAGAATCAATTCCACCGCGCCACAAAACCACGCGGAGCACACGCCGCATCGCGACAATCGATACAAAGTAAAAGGTACCTAAACCACGAACGAAACGTGCCTTGGCAGCGCAGCCCAAGCCAGCCCTGCTCCGCTTTGCCCTGCTCAACTCAACTCAATTCAATTCAACGCACAAGGGGTTCAGTCAAAACCAGACTAGACTAGACTAGACTAGACTACCTATGTAACTACCATCGTGTTTCTCTCATCGTCGGCCAAAACCAAAACTGATCAACATAACCCTATGCCTTTGCACCAATGAACAATAACTCCGCCCACCCACCCCAATCTACTCGAAGTCCTCACCGTTTGACCCCCAACCCGGACCCGGACGCTGTTTACTTGTTTCTCGTATTTTTTTTGTTGTGCTGAGGTGAAACGCTTTGGGAGATATTTTGAGACTGGCCGTGATACGGAGTATGCGGGATAGGACGGGGATACCGTGGGTAACGTATGTGTTTCTGTTTTTCGCTGCTTTGGGGAATTGTGCTGGGATTGGGTTTGTGATGTGATGTGCATAGTAGGGAAGCTTGTTGATGGGAGCCGAGGTTTGGTGGTGAGGTGTTGTGTCGATGGCGTCAGCGGGGGGTACAGGTTCATGCACGCACGCACGCATCAAGGTGATCCCATCCTTCAGTCTAAGTATTCCAGAAACAGGAATTCAACAACCTAGATACCAGCTCCATCCCTCCCCAGACCCAGGTAAGAATATGTAAAAATATCTTCCAGTGCCGGGGTCGGGTACAGCAGGTGAACGACACTAAGCCTAGCCCAGGCTATATCCCTAGAAGAATATACACACAACAGTAAACAACACCTACCTCTATAAGTAGATGATAGATAGTAGGCTTTAGATATAGATAGGTACCCCTCTCCACTACCACCGTTCCACAACATATTCCAGCAAATGCAGGGCCCAAGCCCTTTTTCCTAGCAACCAATCCAATCGTTTCCCGAAGATCAGATAGCGAGCGTACCATAGACACGGGATGAGATGGTTCGACCCTTCACCGTTCAGGTAGGTACGCGAATAGGAAAAAAGTGGACATGAGATAAGATATATAGTCTAGCGTATGAGATACTTGATAGAATGATATGGAATTCAGGTTCGAGCTTCGCTGATAGATTTAGAGTCTTTGATACTGATACTGCAGCCACTACATTACATACCATGTACAATACAATTCGCCAACACACAACAACATGACAGGACATTCGACTTGTAAAATCTTACTATTCCAGAACCTGCCCCATCTCCATGTCTTGAAGAACCTCCCTGCAGCCCCAACCCAACCACCCACAAACAAACCCAACTCAACCCAGCTCAACCTAGCTCAACCCAACATCATCGAGATCTCAAATCGACAGATCTCGCGATCGCAAAATAGCACCCAAGGCTCGTAATTCAATACAGCTAGACAACTCTCTCATCGGTCCTTCCCAGTTAAAAACTTGTCGGAGGTCAGACGGGGGACATGGTGCGCACTACGCTTTACGCTTTTCAAAAAGCATAGACAAATTAAATCTAATTCTTGTTAAATCGAATGCGAACATAGTCAGTCGGAAATCCATCAATCACACCAAACCAAACCAATACATCACACCCCCTTCCCCCCTAGCTACCTACCTGCCTACCGTATCCCGGCGCGACTATCGGACATATCTACTCACGCGCACGGGTAGTTCTCGGGTCACGTTTTTTTGCCACTTGGACTCAAGAGATCTCACTGGTCCACACTGCAATTGAGCACCGAGAATTTGGTATTGCCACCTCAAACTTATGAGAGCCCCCTGCACGTGACCCAAGATTCAGGCGTGTCCACTACGCTCCGCGAGTAGTTTATGCAGGACAGATATAGGCGCCGATGGCGATGGGATTCGCGCACCCCGATCCGGAAGCTACGCACGGGGATGGGGATGGGATCTGAGGGAAGGAAGGGCCCTGGTGGGTTTTCTGTTTTGCGCGGTACAAGGGCTTCACCAGACCAGACCAGACCAGCGCAGTGGTGATACGGGGGGTTCTGGGCAATTTGATCATGAGCACCGGAGTAGCTAAAAGTGAGGGAACGAAGAACACGCGCTCGAGGAAGAGGCGCATAGTAAAATGCGTTAGTGAATGGGGATGGTGGTGTGCGGAGAGGCACCGGTGCATTGAATGGTAAAACTGTAGCGGCGCGAGCAGAGCGCGCACGACTCGAATTCAACGGAGTGGCTGGCTCAGATGAGGCTAGGCCAAGGGGAGGCAGCAGGAGCAGGAGCAGGAGCATGAGCAGGAGCAGCAGCAGCAGCATCAGCAAAGCGAGGAAGGCACGGAGGGGTGGCTCTAGCGGGGTTCCAGATTAGGAAAGACAGTAACCATGTCGTCGGTGTCGGGAGCCGCTCCCTGCGTTTTGATTCTAGAGCCACCGACGTCATTGTTTGGGAATTGCGGTGATGAAAATATTGTCATTGACGATGGTGCCAAAGTGGATCAGGCCGCAGGGTCACAACGCAGCAGAAATAGGAAAAGGGGATGCGACGGCGAGTACGGAGTGGCGGCCCTGCATGACACGGGGATTGGGATGGGCGGGTGGATGGGTGGATGATGAGATGGCAAGGAAGGCGCAACGAGGTAAGCAGTCGCAAAGTTGGCAGATTGGCAGGAGAGGGGACAAGAATGGGATCAAAGGCGGCGGAGTTTGCGATGGACCCTGAGATGAATCGCGATGTGACCAAAAGAGGGAGGCGGAAGTAAGGCGGCCGCGCACGAGCGAGCCCACAATGGGGCAGAGACAAAGGGACCAGGGGTTGGAGATCAGAACGATTGCACCTCGATCTACGATCGCGGACACCCGTTGCAAAAGTCCGCGTGGCCGGTTAAGAGGATCTCTTTGCCTCTATGACAAAGGGTCTGATCGGGCGGTGGTTGGTGCGCTGAGGTGCGGTGGTGCGCTGGCTTGGGGAGGCTCGGGAAAGGTTAGACTGGCTATTAGTAGAATGGACTCGATACTGTTGAAAAGAGAGAAGCGAGCGCGAACGAGAATGAGCCAAAATGGAGAATGAGAGAAAGGACTCAAGACTCGAAATGGCCTGATTCGTCGGGGCGCGGTGGGAATTGAGAGTTTGCTACATTCCTGCTGCTGGGTTTTTTTGCTGGGCTTCTGCTGGGCTTCTGCTGTTGCTGGCGGGCGCTGGCGGGCGCTGGCAGTTCGTTGCAGCGGCGGGAACGAATGACGTTGACTTTGCGTTCAAGCCTAGATCGCACACCAAATTCGCGATCACTGTCCCTCATAGACTGGGGAGCGCTAGCCATGTCAGGGAAGGCAGCAGCTCTGGCGGCAGGGGAGAGACCGCCTCCAGGGTTCCAGGGTTCCAGGGTCCCAGGGCCCTAGCCTTCTCTTTCCTAGCTGTCCTAGCTACCGTTGCGGTAGGGTCCTCTCTGCCACTCTGGATTACAGTACATGACCCTTCGCGACGTTTTATGCCGCCGCCTCTTGCAGGCACTCTACGGCAATGTGGCTACCGCGCAGGGCTGCCGCCAGGAAAAGACCTGTTCCGGGGTGGTGGCCACTGCGGTTTGCCATGATTGCCATGATTATTGCTATCCTTTTCATTGCAATACATATGGCGTGGTCATATATCCCGTACCAGGCACGCAGTCAGAGCGGAGACCCTGGTGCGTGCCTGCAGCGTGTTTGCGCGCTCATTCATGGTCGCACAGCCAGGCAGACAGAAACAGAAACAGTCCTGTCTCGCCTTGAGAGCGGTGTTTGTTGTGTGCGACCGACTCAAGGCAGTCTGCTACAATCGGCGGTAGTGTGTGGGAGCCAGTCACAGTCCCCATGACAACAGCGGGTAGATACAGTATACACATACTGTAGGTGGTAGAGTGAATGAATGCCCCATAGTATTAACGCTACGATGAGGAAATAAAACAACCAAAAACAAGGCGCGGGCGCATGGGCTGGCGACGGCAGACCTGCGCTGTCGTCCAATTGGCACGGCTTGCTGCAACGGTACATGGAGGACATCGCTGGAGGGAGTGGACGGTGTCGGTCTGGCTGTGATCGATCGATTAATGCACTTTGCTTAGCGGCGTCAGGTCCGGGCCTCGACATTGGCTGTCACAACCGTCGCGGACCGGGCACGCAAGCTGATACTGGGCGGCGGCGGGATGGGCCTGCTGGGTTGGGCTGTCAGTTATTTTTTCTTACACGGCTGCTGCTGCAAACGTGCTGGGTGGGTTTTCGTGCGCAGGGCTGCGGTGCTCGCGGAGGGTGCGGCTACAGGACAGGACAGGACAGGACAAGACGTTCGGTCGCGGTTGGCGGACCCCCGCCAGAGTGTGTAATGCACACAGTAAGAATGTATGTGGTAGGTAGGTAGGTTACTAAAGTAGGTAGCGTGCCCAGAGAGCGAGAGAGCGCCGAGGGAACAAACGTCCCAGGGCTGCCTGTGCCTGTGGCTCCGCGGCGTCGAGGTACATTACGGTACAAGCAGGCAGGCAGGCAGGCGATCGCCGCAGCAGAGAGCAGAGAGCAGAGATCAGAGACGGACAGGCAGGCGGCCAGGCGGTGGCTTGACTTTTGAGTCCACTGGCCTGACTGGGCTTGGAGCGGGCTTGACAAAGTGAAGTGGAACACGCGCAACAAGGCGGCACGCTAGCGCATGGCACTCCCTCGGCTGGCAATCGATGCATCGAGTGCATCGACCGCATCGAGCAGAAGCGCAAAGCGCACAAGCAGCAACCAGCCCCGGCGCGCGAGGCACGACAAGATGGGATTGTGCATATCGAATTTCTTGCCCCCCTGTCGCCTCCGTCTTCCCTACGCTTCCTTAGCATCCCTCCACTTTGCCTACGACATACACAATACACTTGTTCTGCTACGGCGGCCCCCCGGTCCAGCCCCAAGCCGCCTGGGCTGAGGATCTGACCCCGTCTTCCCTGTCTACCCTGTCTTGTCAAGCTCTTCGTCTGCCCTGTCTTCCCTGTCGTCCCTATGTGGTGTCCACCCTGCCCTGCTCCCGGCCAAAAACCCACTCCTCCCTGCTCCCTGGCAAGAATGAGTGTGCCCGACTCTTAAAGCTTCCTTGATCCCACTCCCCGGTGCCTCTTGTATTTTGGTTGCTGCTCCTTCTGCTCTACCTTGCTGCCTTTTATATCAATCCTTTCTCTTCTCTCGCCTCTCACACTCTTGACGGCCAGCTGCCCTTGACCCTCCTCTTCCTTCCCGTCTCGCCAATTCCGCTCCCGTGCACTGGCGTCATCGTCATAGCTCTGCCTCGCTGCCGTCACCACCTCCACTCACCACCACCAACATAACACCATTGCCTCCTCTCGCTAGGACTACTCCTGCCAGGCCTACCAATTGCGCCTCACTCCCATACCTCGAGCGCTGGTCTACCCGCTCCCTTGCCAACAAGCTACCATTTCCCTCCGCGCGCACCGCGTTCCTCGCTTCTTCACGTGCGCCCCATACCACACCTCACCTCTTTCACCCTGCGAACACCCCCGCCTACATTCCTTCACCTGGCGCGCCCATTACGAAATCATGGACGGCAAGAACTCGTCTGGTCGCCGTATTTCGCTCCTCAACGACAATCCTGAGCCTCCACACCACCAGCTCGTCCGCCTGCCATCCATCACGCCTTCATTACGCTCGCGAACCTCGAGCTACACCTCCTCTCCAATTGGCTCTCCCCCAACCCCCCATCTGGTGCGCAGCGACTCGTCCGACTCGACGACGATGCAGACGCCCTCACCCATCACCCCCGAGTTTGGTTTCGACGGTCTCCCGCCGCAATCAATCGGCTCACCGGTGTTCTCGCAGGCTGCTTTTTTCCCCACTCCCAAAGACCTGACTGCCGCATATCCAGTACCCCAGCCCTCCGGCCCGCTGCCGTTCCACCCCGCCCCCGCTGCTCAAGCAGCCTACTTTCGATCCCAGCAGCAACCTGCGCCGGACGCTGCTGCTGTTGCTGCTGCAGCCGCAGCCGCAGCTTCTTCACAGCAGACGTCAGCAAACCCCCGATCGAAGAAGAACTCATACCCCTGCCCAATGGCAAAGCAGTTCAACTGCAATGATTACTTTACAACCTCCGGCCACGCAGCACGCCACGCCAAAAAGCACACGGGCAAAAAAGACGCCTTTTGCCCTGAGTGCAACAAGGCCTTCACCCGCAAGGACAACATGGAGCAGCACCGCAGGACCCATCAGAGTGGCCGCAATGCCCCCAAGGGCGCTGATGGCAGCATCAAGAAGGTGAAGACGCAGACGAAACGACCAAAACCCGCCCCACTCCAGTCCTCCATCTCTTCCCTCTCCTCACTATCCATGGTGGACCCCGCTCTGGCCCCCGCTGTGCAACCCGCAGACTCATTCGACCTCAGCCAGCGTTCACCCTATCCTGACCCAACTTCTTACTCCATGACCCACAGCTACTCCGTTGGCTCATCCTACGGTCTGGACGCCTTGGCCATTGCAGCGAGCGGCGAGAAGCGCAAGTTCGAATCATGAGATTCAATCTTCCTTCCTCTTTGCCAATCCCAATCGTCCTCATTTTTGTTACTGCTGTGTACAACCGCCTGCCTCCGCTTTGGAGTTGAATCTCCTTTCAAAAGTCGATTCTAGCGCGAGGCGTTCTTTCGGGGTTGCTTTTTTGTCATGACAGCGAGTTTTGTTTCTTTTCTCTTTTCCTATCTTGCCAACAATATCCGTATGCAAAGTAATAGACGCATGCCGTCATGGCTACGAACTGGATGAGGGCGTTCATGGGAGTTGATAGCGGCGCGCAACAATGGGCAATGCCACCGCACACAAATGGGTCTCTTCTCTCTCTCTCTATCTACTTCGACACAGTGTATTTTGCCTTACGGCCGGTCCCTATGTAGGTATATATTTGGGTCAAGCTTGGTGGCTGTTAAGGCCACTACCAAGGACGGCTCTTTTTGGTTCTGATTTCAATTCTTCTATTCTGTTAAAGTAAAGCCGGTAATGGTGAGTGTGTCACCAAAGTACTGGGCTCGGACAGGGCAGTCAAATGCCAGCGCATTTGCATTGCGTTTGAAATAGGGAAATCTGGGATTTGGGGAGTTGATAGTGGAGGAAACAGGACAAACATGGATACCCCTGCCCTTGAAAGAGATTCAGGGCGCAAAATCATATTATCAATATTTTATCATCAGTATTCTTTGTTTGAACAGTGGCGTCGTCTTTGTTCTTGAGTTGACTGGTTCTTGCTTACAATACGCACACTCTAGGCAGCGGGAAGTCGTTCAGTGAACTCCGCCCATCTGCATCTGGTGGCGTTTGTGCAGACCAGACTCCATTCGACCCGTGCCGAACAGTCTGTACCCCGAAAACCAAACCCTCGCCTCCCCCAAAGGAAAACCCGCATACTGAATGTATTATACTGCAGGCATATCGAATCAACGTCAAATCACTTCATATCACATCACATCACATCACATCCATATCCCAATTCCACTGTTCAACAAAACCCTTTTCCCCTGATGTCGGTCCCTTTCACATTTTTGCTCCCCCACAAACACTATCTGTATCACAAATACAAACATGAACACAGGTAACAAAACCTAACTTCTCAGCCAGCACCATAGAAGCTTAAGTGTGGAACAAAAGCCCCCAAATAATCGCAAAACTCATACCAAACCAACCAAAAATACCCCCCTCTCGCACCAAACTACAGAAGCGGCAAAAAAAAAAAAACATCACTACAAAGGTCCCGCCAACCTAGCGCTCTCCTCCACTTCAAGATATCTCGTAATCATCTCCATCTCCCAAACCCTCACCGCGCCTCAATTCCGCCGTCTCCACACCACCAGCACACAAGCACAGCCAGCATGAACCCTACCTCGGTCCGCTCACTTCTTTGTAAAGTATTCGCGGGGGCGCACTTAGTGTGTTCCTAGCGTGCCGTGCCACCAATCTGATCTACCTACCCGAACGCAAGCCAAAAGAAAAAAAATCTAAAAGTTTAATCTTGATCGCATCATACCACTTTTACATACGGGGGCACGGGCACTAATTTAGTTGGTAGATAGGGGGAGCGAGGGAGGGAGGGCTAGATTGCTGAGCGGTGGGTATAGTATGGTTTGGTATGGTGCGAGGCGGGCTGGTGGTGAGAAGGGAAGTCGCTTGTCTGTATCCTAAGAGCAAATCAAATCAAATCAAAATCATATCAAGTGATGAAATGGGATTTGGGAAAGGAAAGGTTGAATATTGCTCGAATGGCTAGCTGAAATAAGTAAGCCCCATCCATCCTCTATCTAGCTATCTAGAGTAGCGCGCACAAAAACTAAAGGCCTGGTAGTTGTTTTCCACGCTGTGTATTGTAAGTAGACTAATGGGTGGCAATGTGAATAGTTAGCTGGACCAAGTTACCCCCTAGGCGAACCCCGATCTTTCAGATACTCCTTTCTCTCTCTCTCTCTCTATGTATGTATGTACTCATCATGCCATTAAGCCTCTTGAAAAAAAAAAAAACTCCTAATCTCCACTCAACACAAATCAACTCAACTCAACCATCTATCCCGGATCCGAGGCTAAGTTAGGTCCCTATTTAGTGATATGTACTTATCTCCGGTCCGATGGCATGCACATGCACATGTCACTTACTCGCTCGCTCGCTTCGGGCGATCGCTCGGCTTCTAATGTCCGATATACATACATGTGCTTCAAACAAACACCACACCATACCACACCACACCACATTAAATCAAGCAAGAGAAAAAAAAATTTCGTTGGGAAAATCTCGCGTGTCGGAATAAACTTTGTGTGGGGTAAAGGGAATGTATTCCAGGGGGGGGGGGCATCGGAATTCGGAATCGGATGAGAGGGAGAATACGGGGGGTAAGGTCGGGTTGGGTTGGATTTGGTTTGTCTAAGATTGGTGTTTGCGTGTTGTGGGTTGGGATCGCATGTCCGTAGCCTAGCAACTAACTTTCTTTCCTTTCCCCCTTTCATTTTCCAGCTTGTGGAGACGGTGCCCGGAGAAGGACAGATCTGTGGCGAGCTTTGGCTGCGCTTTGCTAACGTTCTAGGTTCGGGGCGTTCGTTCGTCTTGCATACTTGCGACTCCCGTCCGTTGTTGACGCGATGCGAGGCGAGGCGAGCGGGAAAGTGAAAGGTTATTTTCTGGGGAAAGGTATGGGTAGGGGGTTTTGAAGGGAGACGGAAATACGCGGACACAGATAGAGACACAGACGCAGACACGACGTTTTGCAGGTGCTTCTTGCTTAGCTTAGGGTTTGGAGATTGGGTGGCTATGTGTATGGCAGCGATATCCATGTGGTGGTATGCCATGTTGTCCCCTGTCCTGTCTTGTCAACAGTTGGGATATTTGAAAGGGTTTGGGTTTGGGTGGAGTGTTTGCTTTGCGTTTCTCCTCGACACGGCAGGGTGGCTGGGCGCAGGTGATACGCAAGCAAGATCTTCGTGCATGAGTAGTCTAGATGTATGTACATACTGTACATGCCCACGTGAAGCAAGCAAGCAAGCCATCCTTCAAGCACCCTCATTCCCGCAGCCCAATCCAGTCCCATCCAACCCTATCGTTCAGCGCCCCCCCCCAAAATCCCCCCAAACCCCGAAAAACCCTTTGCGCCATAAGTACCTTCTCATTGGCACAGCCCCCAATCCCTAACCCCAAAACCCCGAATCTCCAAACTCAAGACCATACAATAGCCCCGGAGCCCCGAGAAGGAAAAAAGTAAGACTGAAGTGGTACTATGTCCAATGTCGGCCAATCAGGCAGGGCGGGGATCGCGTTCTAATAAGCTATGGACCCTGCATCTTGTGACGCCCACCCATCCCCGTAGGCTGAGGCGAGGCGTCAACGCATAGATCTGCACGAGAACCCCTTTCCGATGGCCCCGGCGGGAGAGCCAACGCCAGCAACGCCAGCGCCGCGATGGGCTGTTTGGAAGGGTGGCGCCCGGCGCGCTTGATTGGGCTGGGCTGTGTAAAAAGGTTGGGAATTGGGGTGGACGGGAGGGGAAGTGAGACATGTGCTGAGTGTTGTTGTTTGTTTGTTGGCGGCGAGGATGGTTGTGAGCCCACTACCTAATGCAATTGTAGGGTCAAGGGGAAGAATATTGTATGCGGATACGGGGATATGATTGCATTGGATCAATCGCGTCTTGCTGGTCGCCTGTGCATCTGCGCGAGGGGGTGCGTATTTCGCAGCGGGAAGTGGAGATGCGAAGGGAAGAAAATTGTCTGGTAGGGCCGAACATCGAACTACTGGTTTAGATTACCGGTTTGGGTGCGTGTTTACCTCTGCAAATGGGCCGGCTGTGTTTGCTCGTTGGTTGCCTCTTTTCCCCGCTTTTCAACGGGAGTTGCTAGTGTGCAGTGCTAGTAACATGTGGTTCGTGTGGTTTTGCAGCGAGAGACGGTAAGACGAATGGTATGGCATGCCACGCCATGGCCCCGCCCGTCTCCCCCCGCACTCGTTCGTACTCGGCCTCGTCAATCTAGGTAATCGGTCTATTCTAGACTATCTACTGACTACTGACTACTCACTACCGACTATTCCATCCATACGAGCATTTTGCCCTACACACTCTACTACCTGTCTAGCTTCATTCCAAGACACTCTCACTGTACAAACCCAACCAACCCAACCAACCCCTCTCCTCCATCTTCACTCCCTCCGCTCAAGCCCTATGCACCAGCAGGGAACGGTACGGACACGCACATGCAAGGAGAAGCATAGCCTTCCTTCCTTCCTTCATTTACTCCGAGCGCATATATGCCTGCAGAGCTTAAACAAGGGAGTGCATGTCGGGATCCCGACCAGAGTACAAACATGTACTTCTCTTCTCTTCTCGGCCCCCTTCGCTAAATACTGTTGCTGCTGTCATAATCGTACCCTGCACCGGGGGAGGCGGGACATGTTCGTTGCTCGGGAGAACGAGTCGGGATAGGGGTTTATGAGTTTTTCGGCCTTGCATGGCTTTGTCCGTGTGCTGCGGTTACTGTTGTAGATGCGATGCATTGATGCTTGCTCCTGCTTCGTGCTGCTTGTTTGCTTGCTTGCGCCTGGCCTGTATCTGTTGTGTTGAATAGGGAGGCCGATGCGTGGAATGCGCATGGCAGGTTGCGAGTACAATGCCTCTCACTGACACACAAGTGGAGCATATTTTTTGCGTCGCAGTATACACATTGCTTCTTTCCATCTGTCTTACTCTCCCCATACAGAAAAGTAGCTAACAAAGATCCAAGATCCAAGACCTCATCACATGACCGCACTCTACCAACTCACTCCAAGAAACAACGACTTCACTGTCAAGCCCGCCGCCCACCTACCATCTTCGATGTTTCCTACATATGAGATCTAGTTTCTAGACCACATCGTATTATGTCTCTCACGTCTAGCCCCTCGCCCCTGGTTCCTGTACTCGCTATCCATTTGTCTCTGTGTAATTTTTCTTTTTCTCCCCCCACCCCTTATCACATCCACATTCACGACATGCCCACCTCCTTCCCCTGCACACACACACACACACACACACACACACATGCACCTTTATCTCTGCATACGTAACGCAACGGCCACGCATCCGAATAAATACACGGTCTTGCAAAAGCCCATGTCGCACCGCAGCGGGACCACCCCTTGTCCGCGCCTAAGCATGTGTCCCCCATCCGTCCGTTAAAAAGAAAAGAAAAGAAAAACGCAATTCTCTTTCTCGTCTCCTCGTCTCCTAGCCTATCCTTTCAGCCCGTGGCTTCGACAAGTCACTGGCTCACCCCCTGCAGTACCACGTCGCCTATCTGCCTGCAGGTCTAGAAATAGGTAAGACAGCATCAGCATGGGAGGCGCCCGCTGTGATTGTGCGGGGGGAAGCGATGGAGTGCGATCGGGAGTGAGGCATGCAGGTCATTTGTTTCAGGTTGGCGAGATGCGTTGTTGAGCTTAACTTTGCGTGCCGTGTTCCCCGGTCCCGTGGCCTGCAGGCCTAATTTGGAGATTATACAGATTGACGAGATGACGAGATGACGAGATGAGGGTGGGTGCGGTTAGATGGTTCCGTTGGACGGGAAGTTCGAGGTTTTGTCCGAGGGGGGGGAGGGGCGCTTTCTCGTCTCGTGTGTTGAATAAGATGATGGATGGTGCTTCGATCGATATGTGTATACATGCATGAGTACTGTTCGTGTGGAGAGACAAAACAGCAATCCATAAACATTCGACGCACAATACACTCATTTCATCCAGCGAAGCATGTCCGGTTTCTCCACAATCATCACAAACCAAAGACAACCTCAAGCCAGACTCAGACTCAAACATTGCAAATTCTGATCCTGAATTTCCTCCCCCTCCACGATCCCCTGCTTATATCCCTCCCAGCCTCACAGGTGACACAAGCCCGCCATGTGTACCGCCCACCGCCCAAAAGCGGGAGACGCTAATCAATGTACAACGTTCCACATCGTCTGACCCTGCTACGTCCGAACGACGCACACATGCAGATACACAACAGCACGCAGCAGCAGCAACTCCCGCGTCCGGCCTCTCCCTCCACCACTCGAGTCGTGAGAACCCTCGTTCTGCAGTAGTGCACGACTCGGGACGGGGGAAGGATGGCAGCACTGCGCCACGGGCGTTTTTTTTTTTTTCGACCTGCAGCGCCGCAAGTGCACAGCATGCTCAACAAGTTGGATCGGCCGTGTAGTGGACCTGTCATTTCCCGTTTCTGTTCGGCTTGGGCTTTACTCTTGTGGCTTTGGCGCTGAGGGCTGGAAGGGCGTTTGCTGGGGTGGGTTGTTGGGTTGCTGCTGATGCAAGGGCAGTTGCTTGCTCGTTTTCTCTTCTTTTCGGTCTTGTGAGGGTTTACGTTTTGATACCAGTGCTGCTTTGCTCAGTAAACTATATTATGCATCCAAGGAAACAGAAAAGATAACGCCGGGCAGGAGAAATTGAGGACAGGGAGGAGAGCAGCAAAGCTGACGTATACCAACAGTCCTCCCTCGCGCTACGGTGGCTGATACTCGGGCGAGAGCCTCAGTCAATTACTACTTGACGCTTTGGCCGCGAAAATACTATGCGAGCTATACGTTGTGCTGTCCTATGTTGAGCTGTATTGTAGTAGTTGGTGCATGATTCTTGCAGTAAGTTTGAGTACAGTTCAAGAATAGCAAAAGCGAGCATCTCACCGTTTACTAGTTTCATGCGCTCTTCGTTTACCTACATCTATCGCTCAGCGTCAATAAAAGAAGTAAAATGAATGCGAGACAACTCGCCGAAGCGAGTGGCGAGGCAGGCAGTGCCGACCAAGCACGAAGCATGGATAATCTCTTGTCGAGGGTAGAATGGGCGTACGTCGATAGGGAAACTGCAGAAGAATGCTGCCGGACAGGGCCCTTGTCTGTATGTATGGGTAAAATATGCATGCATGTATGCGTTACAGCAGCACATGTTGCTCAGCGGCTGTCAACGATTGGCTTGCATCGGGTCCGTACCTGGCCCTGGAGAAGGCTACTGTAGTACAAGTGAAGAGAAAAAGCGAGAACGAGAGACAGAAGAGAGATTCACAAGGGTTGGGGGGCAGAAACATGGCATAGACGTACACGAAGATACAAAGTTTGAATAACGGAGATTTTGACAGCTGGAAGGAGGATAAGTCACAGGCCCAGTTATGCTTTTGCTCTTCGCGCTGCATGGCGCTAGATCTGCAAATTATTCGGCCATTAATCTGCGTGTTTCGCTCTTTTTCGTTCTCTGTGTGGGGGCCGGCAGGGTCAAATCTGCTGATACCCATCTTCACTCGGCCGCTCGTCTCTTCGGGAACGTATTTGTTTTTCATCCAGCCTATGTCTAAGACATGACCCACAGATTCTGGAAATCATGTTTTTAATTTTAGGACGTCCTTCCCTTAACAGTAGGCAGGCTGCCTAGTTCTCTGCAGCCCTTTTCCAGTTCGCTCCAGGTGGGTTGTCCCGAAGAGTCACAGATCGAGTGCTGACGATAGTTTGTTTGGGTCATCTGGAACGCGGTGCGGGTGTACAGTGGGACACAATCACCACGTTTGAGCGCTGCGGCCCGCCTGCAACCGCTCATCCTATCCAACCAACTCCAAAGTACTAAAGTAAAACCGTGGTCATGCAACTTTGTCCCGAACATGACCAGGAATCGGGAGGCGAGCTCGCGAGTAACTGTTGATGATACAATCCAATTCGTTTCAAAATTTTCAACAAAGTCATCCTTGCAGCTATTTCCACTCAGCCAAGCTTGGCCGTATGCATGTATCTTGCAAAGCTGAAGTCCTCCTCTTGCGGAGCCCCACTGTCGTTCATCGCCTGCTGGTACCGCTGTTTAAGGCCACTATCCGCATCATTCCCATATTCGTCCGAGTCATAGTCGTCGAGCTGCATGCCTTCTTCGTCGTCCATATCTTCGGCGTCGCTGACAGTCTCTGGCTCCTCTTTTCGTGGGCCCTTCTTCGTAGCTTTGCCCGCGCCACCGACGTGCATGTCCTTCATGAGCTTGTCCAGTTCCCGTTGTCGGGAAGCTTGCTTTTCCTTTTCACGCTCTGCTTTTCGCCGCTCAAGTTCGGGTTTGTAGTCGCGCTCAAATTCTTGCCTCTTCTCTTCCACGCCCTTGAAAAATTCGTCCATCCCGTCGCCCGTCATAGAGCTGACTCCCACAACGCTCAAGTGCTTGTAAAATTCTTCCAAGACTAGCGACATGCTGTTCAAAAGACTGCCCATATATCCACTGCCTCCTCCTATTCCTTCACCACCAAAGCTGCCCCCTTCCTCCTCTTCTCTCAATGCATCCTGGAAAGCATCAAAGTCTGTCATCCATTTCTTTGCAAACTCGGCGTCTTGTGCGTCTGTTTTATTGAAAACCAGAATCATGGGCAATTTTGTCTTGTATAGAATTGAACAGGCGTATAGCATGTTGGACATGAATGTCGATGTGCTTGTCGTTCTCGGCGTGTCGATGATATAAGCAATAACCGTTGGAAAGGTGCTGGCCAGACTGCTCAGCAGAATCTCTCCACTAGCAGACCAGACAAAGACTTCGATTTGACCGGGAGTATCCACCAAGATATGCTTGACCTGCTGTTGCTGCGGTTGGGGCGGCGTGCTCTTTCCCGTGTTTGTCATGAACTCAACGGTGCTTTGTTCAGGCTCTTTGACCGGCTCTTGCGGTTGCGTCCTCTTCTCCAACAGTCCAATTACCTGATCAATCTTCGTGCTGAACAAGTTCAAGCTCGTGAGAATGCCACCGTTCGGACCTAGATTGAACTGCTTCATGACCTCCTTATAGTTGACAGAGTCACGGATGTCTATATTAGGCGTGAAGGGAATATGATGCACAGCGGGATCAAGGTTGAGGATGTATGGCGGAGTGGGTGGCGTCTTGGATACGGAAGGTTCACGGACGGTAGGGTCCGGATGGGTGTAAATGTGCGAGACGAGGCGTTGCATGAAGGTTGTCTTTCCTGAACCAGCCATACCGACGCAGACTATTGCGACGGGGGAGTTTGATGAAGCGGCGGGCGCCGCGATGCTGCTTGTAGGAGCTGCTGAGGCAGACATGTTGTCTTTATTGCGCAGACACTCAAATGGCAGGTCCGTTGTGTTTGATGAAAGGATTTACGTAGCGCCGATCAGAAGGCAACCGACCCAAGAAGCTTCCAGCGCGATATTTGAATCTTCGAAAGAGTGTGGTAAGGCTGTAGTGAAGAGAAGGTGTGAAGGAGGAGGGGATTAGTCGAGAGCGTGGATTTCTCAGAATTTCTTTGGCGGGGCTGCGCTAGGATCGGCGGGAGAAGTGATGTCAAAAAGCTTTGACCACCTCTACTTTGTTTCGACGACCGTGCAATCAACAAAAATGTCAATCTTACCTTCTACCCTGCACTTGACTCTTTGACTGAGTGAGGAGCTAAATCATCATGGGGCTCGAGGACTTCGAGAGGGAGCTTGCTGAGAGCAAGGCAAAAGATGAGCGCAAGAAGCGTGACCGCAGCCGAAGTAGGGACAGGCAGCATCGCTCAAAGGTAAGTATTCAAGCTTCTTTCGGAGGCTACTTAGATCCTGATTGTAAAATAGGACAAAGATCGAGAACATAGGCATAGACATCATCATTCATCGCGCCATCACCGTGACGATGATGATCACCACCGCGACCGCGACGAGCGACACAAACATAAGCGATCGCGACACCACCGAGAAACCTCAGAAGAGCGCGCGCGGAGAAAACGGCGAGAAAGGGAACGTGACGATGATTACGAGGAGCGATCGCGGCGGAAACATAAGGATAGACGAAGTCGCTCGCCTTCAAGCGACGATGAGGATCGTTTGACGAGAAAGCGCAAATCTCGACATTACGAAGAAGATGAGTCTTCTGACGATGAAGCTTTGGCAGAAAAAGACTACGTACCTCCAGATTATGACATTCTAGACCAGGAATTCGAAGATGCTGCCGATGCGAACTTACAGCGCGACTCATGGATGGAGGCGCCATCTGCTATGGACGTTGATTACGTACAAAGGAAGAAGAGGGAAGAAAAGACTACATATGTGAGGGCATCTGGAGAAAAGCAGCATGCCCTGAAAATCCACGAAGCAGAACTCAACCGCCATTTGGCAGACGTAAACAATGACCAGTCAAATGTTGACGATGAACCGTCTCAGCGAGATGTTAATTACAAATTTGGCGACTCAGGCGCGCAATGGCGGATGATGAAACTGAAAGGCATCTACAGGGCTGCAGAGGAGACGGGCCGAAGTGTGGAAGATGTAGCACTTGAAAAGTATGGCGACCTTCGAGACTTTGATGAAGCCAGGGAAGAGGAGATTGAACTTGATCGAAGGAAGATGTATGGGAACGACTACGTTGGTAAAGAAAAGCCGTCAGGCGAGCTATTTGAAGAGCGAAGACTTAAAGCGGGTATTCACCGCCCGCCACATGCACATCGTGAAGAGGGGGATCTGCCACAGGGGGAAGTCGTACCAGAACCCCAAGCGACAGTTCAACTCAGCCAGACTGAGCTCAATAGGCTGAAAGCCCAGATGATGAAGGCGAAGATGAAAAAGGCCCCAAATGCGGCTCAGCTTGAAGCCGAATATAATGCCGCATTGGCAGGCTCATCCACTAGCAGAGAACGCGATGTCGTGGTTCTGAACGCCATGGATAATCGCATGCTGGCCGGCGGTCGTCAGGGAGAGGTCAAGAATGTGGAGAACAAGCGTGGCCGGGAGCGTGGCCAAGTGGTTGAGAATGAGGATATGAGTATCGAGGATATGGTCAGACAGGAAAGACGCACTAAGAATCAAGCTGGCGGTGAAGGCATGGTTCTGGCAGAGAAAATTGCCAAAGATGCCAAATTCGATGTAAGTGTTAAAGCTCCATTCGTTCAACTTCTATGTACTCACTGCCCCAGAACGACCTCGACTATCTGGATGAAAACGCTACAAAGCTTGCTGCTCGCGCGCCCAAGTCCAGCATCAACCTGCGCAACGCAGCAATCGCAGATTACCAGCGCACAAACCGCATCCTCGACAACTGTCCACTTTGCCACCACGAAGACAAATCGCCACCGCAACCCCCGGTTGCGCCAATACTCTCCCTCGCTACACGAACTTTCCTCACCCTCCCCACTGAGCCTGAAATCAGCGAAGGTGGCGCCGTCATCGTGCCCATCCAACACCGGACCAACCTTCTTGAATGCGACGACGACGAATGGGAAGAGATTCGCAACTTCATGAAGTGTCTAACGCGCATGTACCACGACCAGGGCCGCGACGTCATCTTTTACGAGAACGCAGCTAACCCAGGCCGAAAACTTCATGCTGCGATGAACGCTGTTCCCATTCCGTTTGAGCTAGGAGAGACTGCTCCAGCATTCTTCCGCGAAGCTATTCTCACCTCTGATAATGAATGGTCTCAGCACAAGCCCATCATCGACACTCTCAAGGCGTCAAAATCAGGCCATGGGAGAGCAGCTTTCCGCAAGAGTCTAGCGAAGGAAATGCCGTATTTCCACGTTTGGTTTGAGCTGGATGGTGGCATGGGACACGTGGTTGAAGATGAGCGCAGGTGGCCGCGGGGTGACCTTTTCGCTAGGGAGGTGTTGGGTGGGATGTTGGATGTGGATATTGATGTCGTGAAGAGGCAGGGGCGGTGGAATAAGGGGGATAGGAGGGGCGATAAGTGGAAGAAAGGGTGGAGAAAGTTTGATTGGACAAGGGTGCTCACGGAAGGTTAGATTAGTGGCTAGCTATGTCGACTCGTAGTGGAGTTAATGGGAGATTGAATGGAATAAATGTGAAATAAAAGGTCGATAGTGTGCAGGGTGCAACGATAATTGTAAGGTGCTGCTGAGGGAAATTGTGTCCAGTCAATTACATAGAAATCGCAGAGCCTTCATCGCCAGGGAACTTTGTCGGGAATCCTGGTTGGATTCCAAGCTATAAAATGCAGCATAGTACATATAACCCCATATGATGCATGCAAAATAGCCATTGTGCAGTACCATCGATGTCAACAGCCCCACTCTCAACTTACATACACTCATAAGAAATAAAACCCTACACCCGAAGGAAGCAATTTTGGAGAAATCTATTATAAAGCTAGGGGATATCTACATGAAGCGGTAATCCGGTATATAAACTCCGGCGCCATATTCAGCCAGTCTGGCCTGGGCATGACTCTGATGCTAATTACCCATACACGAAATCCTACGAAAAGCGATACGTCTACTCGCTGTCGTCATCGCCTATCAGCTTGGCGTAGTCTTCAGCAGAAGCAAAGGTAGGTAGATGCTTGAGCTTCCTCTTCTTGCGACTCTTCTTTTCCTTCTCTTTGTCATCCTTGCTCTTCTTGGCTTTTGATGTCGGAGCTTCCTCAACATCGGTGTCGTCGTCCATGTCAAAGTCGACGGGGATGTCGTCATCACTGTCGACGAAGGCCTCGACGTCTTCATCATCAAAGTTGAAGTCATCCATGTCATCGTCTTCCTCAGCTTGACCCTTGGCGGCCATAGCTTCGACAGCTTCCTCATCACTTCCGAGGTTGAGTTCGACACCGTCATCCATGTTGACACCGCCATCTTCGCCGTCACTCATCATGTCGTCCATGTCAATGTCGCTGAAACCGTCATCGACATCGCTATCGCCACCTTCAATATCCGGTCTACTGTTGACGAGAGCCTTCCAGATCTCGTCCTCACCAGAGTCATCAGAGCCATCATCATCTTGTTTCTTCTTCTTCTTTTTCTTATCAGCCTGCCTAGCCTTGCCTGCTTTCTCAAAGTACTCGTGGAAGAATACTTCATCAACACGCACGTCGTCGACTTTCTTACGCCAGAACTTCTCCGAGTTGAGAGGATCATGCGTTCTGTCGCCATCGCGCGTGGTGATGAGGTAGTCGGCAGCCTTTGAGGTTCCAGACATGGGTTGCATAATGGATGATCCATGGGTTTTGCTAACCTTGGTCTTGGCGTTACGGAAGGAGAACTTGTCCAGGAAGTTCATGAGAGTATAGATCGTAGGATCAGGCTTCTCCTTGATGGCCTCCTGGTTGATAAGCCTCGAGGCAAGAACATGGACTGAAGGATGGTAATGCGCTTGCAAAGGGAGGAGTTCCCACAGACACGACAAATCGGCATGCGCGTGTTCAGGATCGCGCTTCCGGGGGTTGTAGTGAGGGTGCTTCGACTCATCCTTTTCCTTGCTCGCTGCTTCTCCCTCATCTGGAACATCTTCGTAATGCTCTTCTCCGCTATCTGAGGCATTGTCTTCGGGTGTAGACAACATCGACTTGATGCTAGGGAAGGTGTGGATTAGTTCGTTGATAAGGTATAAAACTCCGCAAATGAAAGGTGGCTCATGCAAGTGAATAATCTGCAGTAAACGTTTGACAAACGCCTTGACCCGCTTGATGCTGACGTCCGCTTTCAGAGACCTGTAAAGGAGATTCAGATACATGATATGCTTTGAAGTACTAATGAGGCGGGGGTCCAAAAGGGATTCATAAAGAGTCCGGTAGAAACGATCGGTAGAGTAATGCTTGGTAGCCGAAATTTGTTGAATGAGAGTCATGGCTTGGATGCTAGTGTTGAAGTTGGAAGAGTGTGTGATTTCGAAGATGGTGTTGAGCTGCTCCTCAAAGCTGAAATTTGTTAGTATGAGCTATTTTCGACGCCCTTCGAGCTTTACTTACTTGGTATCATCCGTCTTGGCAAAGGGGAATGCACGGTTGACGCCTGTCAGGATGCCGGAGATCAGCTTCTCCCTCATCTCGTCCTCAGCAACGAATGCCTGCGTAGCTGCCTTTTGGGCCTTCTTCTTAGCCATCTTGCCAGGCTTACCGCCTCCGCCCTGTACCTGCCCATGTTTGTTCAGCCTCTTTTCTTCCTTTTCCTGTTCTCTCTGCTTCTTTAGCACACCGACGAAGAGGCTGAAGTAGATCTCGAGAAGCTTGTTGGCAACTTCTTGCTCCTTGACGCTAAGCACCGTTTGATTTAGAGTGATGATGGCATAGTATTTGGCATGTTGACTCTGGTTTGGCCGGAAAAGGAGGTCGGATTGGATGGAGCTGATGATGACGTTCTTCATGAGCGGGTGGGTGATTTGAAGCTGAAGTAACAGATACGATGCTTTGGATGCGACCTTCTTCTCCTTATCTCCAAGTTTATTGATAAGCAGTCGAAGAAGGTTCTCTTCTTGTTCTGGTTTTTCTTTCAGGAGCTCCCAAACAAATGTGACTGCCCGATTACGCGAATATTCAACCTCGTCGTTGGACCAGCCCTCAATGATCTTGAGCATCTCGAAATATTGCTTCTTTAGCCAGTCTTCGTATGCCCATGCAATCAGATGAATTTTTTGAATTTCGCCGGGGAGTTTGTCTCCAGTCTTCCAGTTCGCTGCTTTTCCTTGCAGAGCGCATATCAAGCCCGATTGTCGCGCGAAAGCCCGCAATTTTCGGTCAGGCGGAAGCAAAACGCCTTGGCCCATGAGATCCTTTAGAGCAGCCAAAGCCATCAAAGCGGCATTCCTGCTCTTCTTCCTTGATAGACCAAGAAGCTGCTCAAAAGCTTTAATGGTATGCAAAGGCGACTCTTGTACCAGCAGCGTCAGAGCTGATACCTTGTCCTCCATGGTACCGGACGACATTATGGTCGACATGAACTTGTGCGAAGAGTCCTTGGACATGTGTGAGGCCGAGTACTCAGTCGCCTCAGCTCCCAGAAGCTGGTCGGCGTACTGGTGGACCTCGTCGATGACATGGCGGGCAGGGATCGTGGGGTTGTCGATGGTTGGTAACTCCGGGAGCTCGACGGTATGCCACTCAGGCTGGGGTTTGAATAGCTGTCGCGCCATCAGTAAAGTTATCACAGTCGCGTCGCGCAACAATTACGTACCAGTGTAGAGCGCTGTTTTTGAAACTCTCCATTCCTCCGCTTGTCCTTCTTGTCGTTCCTGTTGCTCAACTGTTCCTTATCCGGCGGCGGCTTCGTGAAGCCATCCTTTGTTTCGGCATGGGTCCGCTTCTTCCCCATTTGATGTCGATGGCGCAAATTGTATCGCAGCAAGGCCCGTCAGAGGAAATACTCTGACCCGTCATGACCTTGTTCGAGGCTGTTGTGACTGTATTGATGGGATGAAATTTGTGTATCGGGGCGTGTCGGAAAAAGGTAGGGCCGATCCGCCAACGCAACTAGGCCGCGATCGGCGTAGTGGGGTTGGTTAGGTGGACGAGTGTCCATTGCGGACTTTGGTTGGAGCTCCGCGGTCGGCTGGGTGACTCAACACGTTGCTTTCTCGCATCTTTTCTTCAAACCAACAGTCAACAGTCTCCAGGCGGCGTCTATTTATCCATCTTGCCTGGATTTGTTTTACGGGAGCCAATTGGTCTTGTGCTGCTTGGAGCGGGACACTAATCCCCTGCCATCTGACACATCCTCGATAAGCAAATCAGGAAAGGCTTTGGAGGGCAAGTCTAATCCCAAAAAGCCTCCATCATGGCGTCGGCTCCCAGCGAAGACGACAAAAAAACTTCAATCACGCCTCTTCTCAAACGTCTCTGGCATGAGTCTCCGGAGACCAAACCAAGTGCAGACGAAATCGCCGCCGCACTCTCCCTTATCTTCACCAACAGTTTGTCTGAGGTCCAGACTGGAGCACTGCTAACATGCTTGCACTTTACTGATTTGGATCGGCAAGCTGCTGTCCTCGCAAAATGTTCGGATGCTATGCGGACATTTGCCACAGGAATTGATACCGAGGGATTAACGGCTGTGCTGGATGAAAGGGGAAGAAAAGAGGGAAACTACCATGGTGGATTGGTAAGTTTATAGATGGCATCCATCGCCCCTAGATTTATGTGCCAGCATTTCTCTCAAGCTGCATATACTTTGAGTTAGAATTGTTTTTCATGTCATAGGTTCCGATATCGTCAAAATCCTCCATCTACTAACACTTCCTCAGTGCGATATAGTCGGCACTGGAGGAGACTCTCACAATACATTCAACATCTCAACCACATCTTCAATCCTCGCCAGCTCCCTCCTCATGATTGCCAAACACGGCAACCGAGCTTCAACATCACGATCAGGATCAGCTGACCTATTATCTTGTACACCCCCAAAGGCCCCTCAAATATCAGCAATAACACCAAGCACGATTCGCGAAATCTACTCAAATTGCAACTACGCCTTCCTCTTTGCGCCAATTTTTCACCCTGGAGCTAGACACGCGGCATCCATCCGAAAACAGCTCGGCTGGCGCACAATCTTCAACCTCTTGGGCCCTCTAGCGAACCCCTTACACGATTCAATCGAAACAAGGGTTCTCGGTGTTGCAAGGAAAGAAATCGGTCCTGATTTTGCCGAAGCCCTGCGACAATCTGGCGCCAAAAAGGCCTTGGTGATTTGCGGCGATGAAGAACTGGACGAGCTCTCTTGCGCAGGACCAACGCACTGCTGGCGCCTAGTCGAAAACCCCCAAACCAAGGAAGTCGAGATAAATTACTTCACTGTAACTCCGGCTGATTTTGGACTACCTACACATCCATTGACCGACGTGTCGCCAGGTCAGTCGCCAGAACAGAATGCGGAAATTCTGATGAAGATTTTGAAAGGCGAGATTCCGCCCAACGATCCAATCCTGCATTTCGTATACATTAATACTGCGGCGTTGTTCGTTGTGAGCGGTATTTGTGATGCAGATACTAGCGACATGGGGCATGGCGATGATGGCAATGTGATTAAAGACGTTGGACCTGGTGGTGGCCGTTGGAAAGAGGGTGTTAGGAGAGCGAAGTGGGCTATCTCGTCTGGGGAGGCATATAAGCAGTGGCAGAATTTTGTTGAGGTCACTAATAGAGTGGCATAGATTGGCGAAAGGATGTTGGAATTCAAGGTTTTACAATCGACTTATCATATGATACGTTATGAAATGATGTTAATAATATAAAGCTAAGGATAGCGAGAAGGAAAAACATCTTGTGCCCAGTAGTTTGATACATTTCAAAAATATCTCGAATGAGCAAAGAATGAACTATCTATGGAATGATCATCTTAGACGAACGGATTAAGTCTTCAAAAACCCGACTTCCTTCTTCCTCTCACAAGAGGAGTTTCTTCCAGCTAGCCCTACTGATCGCACAAATTGGCCTCGAAGTATAAAGCATGTAAGCCCTCCCTGGCCAATATGCATTGTAGTATCTTGTCAATTTATTAAGACAATATTTCCTGTGTTTCTGCCTAACTCTTGTGAAAAACGAAATAATATGCGGAAATACGAACGCCTGGAAGGAGGTCTACCTCTATGATTGGCCGACATCTCATTGGCTTATTACAGAACGCTGAGCTGCGCCCTGCCACGAGGCTGAGCATCGTCAGCAAACTGTAGACGCCCGCCTACTACAATCTCAACTTACTCAAATGACATTAACAAGATGGCATCAAGCAGATCATTAAGCGATGCGGCTACTGGGGCTCGTAGTAGCATTTCCAACGATGACGATGTTGAGCTTCGTCTCCCGCCTGGCACGTTAAGAAGAAGAGCGCGATCTCGTCGGCATATCGACAGCCCTGCTCAAGGCACAGATCAATCGAAAACCCTCCCGAAGCCGACTGCAATCATTCCATTCAGCCGTGACGCCAATTTTATTGAGAGGGAGGATGCATTTGAGAGAATCAACCAAGCGTGCGCCGTGCCATCCTCTTGGACTGCTCTAGTCGGCCTAGGCGGCGTTGGGTAGGTAAGTGAGTGTGTTTTGTGCTAACCAGATCGCTAACTATGACAGAAAATCGCAACTTGCTATTGAGTTTGCATATCGTACCCGGGAGAAATCGCCTGAGACCTGGGTCTTCTGGGTTCACTCCAGTAATGCCGCGAGATTTGAGCAGAGTTATCGCAACATCGCTGCAACCATAAAGGTCGCTGGGTTCCAGAATCCGGACACGAACATTTACCAACTTGTCCACGAGTGGTTATGTGACGAAAGTAATGGAAAGTGGACTATGATTCTTGACAATGTCGATGACGCCGATTTTCTGATCGCTGCTCCGAACCCTGGGAATGGTAAGAACAGCATCCGTGTGCCGCTCGTATCTTTCCTCCCGCATTCCCAAAATGGATCAATCCTTATTACGAGCCGTAGTAGGAATGCAGCACTGAACCTCGTTGATCAGGATGAAATTATCATGCTCGAACCAATGAACCAGGGCGAAGCAGTTGCACTTCTGGAAAGGAAGTTGGGACAGCAAGGCGAAAGTGAAGCTGTTGAACTTACCGCTGCGCTTGATTTCATGCCGCTTGCTATAGCACAAGCAGCCGCATATATCTCTCAGCGAAGGCCTCGATATTCCGTGAAACAATACCTTTTGGATTTTCAAGCGAGCGATCATACCCGAACAAGTCTTCTTGATCGCGGCAATGAAGGAGGACAGTTACGTCGAGATTGGGAGGCGAAGAACTCTATCATGACTACTTGGCAAATCTCTTTCGACCATATCCGCCGAATCCAATCGACAGCGGCCGATTTGCTAGCGATCATGAGCTTTTATGATCGCCAGGGGATTCCGGATTATCTCCTTCAAAAAAGTACTTACCAAGAGCGGCATGACGACCTCAACGGTGCAGACCAAGACACCGATCCAGCACAAACAAACCTCCAGTTCGAAGATGATGTGAAAATTTTGCGCGATTACTCATTTATATGTATCAGCCCTGATGGAGTGACTTTCGAGATGCACAGGCTAATACAGTTGGCAATGCTCAAGTGGCTTCGACAGTCTGGACAACTGGAAAAATGGAAGCAGCGCTATATTAGAAGTCTTCGAGCCGAGTTTCCAATAGGGTGGTACGAAAATTGGGCGCAATGTCAAGTTCTTTTTCCGCACATCAAACTAGCCGCAACGCTGCCGCCGCCCGAGGAAAAGAGTGCGTTACAAGACTTCGCGTCGCTATTGTATGAAGCGGCATGGTACGCGTATCAGAGAGGAGATGCCTCTGAGGCGATTAAGATGTCAACGCAGGTGATGGAAATTAGGATCTCGCTCTTTGGAAGAGAGCATAGAGAAACAGTGAATAGTATGGGGATGCTTGGTGTTGCGTATGCTCTTGGTCGACGATGGGTGGAAGCTGAGGCGCTGTTTGAACAAGCGGTGAGATGGTTGAAGGAGGGTTATGGATTGTATCACTTCAGCACTTTGAATTGCATGACAAATTTGGCAGCAACATACAGTGAGCAGGGTAAATGGGATTTAGCGGAAGAGATGGAGGTAGAAGCTATCGAGGCCAGCAAGAAGCTTCTTGGGGTGAGTGATCTTGATACGATATTCCGGATGAGAGGCCACGCTGTCACGCTTCGGTATCAGGGTAAATGGGACGCTTCTGAAAAGCTGCTTAATGAGGCTCTGAGCAGAAGTGAAAGTCGTGTTAACATCGACCACCCTTACACTTTGGCCATAATGGCAAGCCTAGGAGCAACTTATGAGTGCCAAGGCAGATGGGAGGCTGCTGAAAAGCTCGGAGCGGAGGTTTTGGAGAAACGGATGAAGATCCTTGGCGGAAGCCACCCTGATACGCTACTTAGCATGTCGTCTCTAGCATCATCGTATAGAAGTCAGGGTAGATGGAACTTAGCGGAAAATCTCGATCTTGAAGTTTTCCATAGCCGCAGCACGAGTTTCGGCACAGGTCATCCTGACACTCTAGTCAGCATGGAAGATTTGGCATTGACGTACAAGTGTCAGGGCAGGTGGGAAGAGGCTGAAGAGCTAGCCTTGAAAGCTATGGACTTAAGAAAACAAAATGGAATGGCCAATCAACCGGAAATGCTGGCTACGATGAGCATGCTTGCCTCGATATATTGGCACCAGGGAGATTTTGATGCAGCTGAGGAGCTGCTCGATGAAGTCCTAGAGAAGCAAACAGAACGGTTTGGCGCGAACCATCCAAATACACTGGAAAGCATGTCATATTTGGCATCAACATATAGGAGTCAAGGCAAGTTGCTTGCCGCGGAAAAGTTGGGACTCGAAACGCTGGAGAGGCGAGCTAAGTGCTATGGGACATCTCATCCAGACACCTTGGTTAGTATACACGATCTGGGATTGACATATTGGAAGCAAGGCGATTGGAAATTTGCCGGAGAGATGCTTCAAGAGGCATTGGATGGCCACAAAGAGGTAATAGGAGCCCATCACCCATATACACTGACAAGCATGGCTAGCCTGTCACTTTTATGGAGAGAACAGGGGCTGAGAAGAGAGGCACTGGATCTGATGCGGGAATGCGTGCGGCTACGTCGTGGTTTTATAGGGGATAACCACCCAGATTTTGTATCTTCATCGAACACATTGGCTGAATGGGAGGCCGAAAAGAGTGAAATGGAAGCGTCAACTAGTGTAGAGGATGGTACATAGAGTATATATCGATTTTGTTTTGATCTGAGGCTTTGCATGCAGCTTCCACGGCACGAGTAGGGGCCTGGATAATCTAATGAAACTGCTCCACTAGACTTGAAGAGGTAGGAAAATTCTCCGAGAAGCTTGTGGCTATACAGAAATACCTCCCTTTGGAATTATCTGGCACTGATTCAGAAAATACTAAAGCAACATGAATTTTGGTCTTCGAGCGACTAAGCTACACGCTTAGGAAGTTGAAATTATGTCTAGAACTGAGTTCGTCAAGTAGAATTGCAGTACCCATGAAGTGCAATGGAACAGATGAGGCTGGGCAATGTCAAAATCTAAGTCATCAGAGAGCACGTGGAGAAAAGCCAATAGTATCCAGCCGGGGCAGCCTTAACTGTCGGATGAAGGGCAACAGAGGCGGTGAAGATATCGGATGTTAACGGGGAGAAAGGCAATTTTAATATTTCATCCGGAGAATGATCATGGTACCCTGGACATGTCTCCCATATCGTGGAAATAGAGAAACGTTGGTCAGTTTGCTCTCTTAAAACCTTTCAGAATCATTAATACACTCGAGAGAACGTTTCGATGACAACATAGACTGGTGGCAACCCTTCAGATAGATATGCTCTCTCAGGCAATTCCAGACCGAGCCATGAGGACTGACGCTTGAAGGCTCTCGAGGCGAAGGTTTAAAGTCAGTCTTGTTCTGATAGGAAAAGCTTTCGCTTTACCTACCATAGAGTTACTTCTAATCCGTGTTTTCCGTAGTACTTGCGCAAAACACATGGGGTGTTCCAGAAATGCTCTAGGGGCGTCGATCTAGGCCGGCCCCGCATCTACCCACCATACGGAGTTGACTCCGGTGCAGACTCACAGGCCATGATCTGGCTGGACAAATGCACGATGCGGTCTATTGCAGAGTTTGAAGGAACCATACGGGTCGCCATCTCTACATGTGTAAGTACCTCTCGATCGAGGGTCAGCCACATAAACCCTAACAGTGACGCCACCTGCATAGGTCGATTCTAGCACTCCAACTATCTACATCTCCACCATCCATATAATTTGTTTCAACCCCAATTTCACTTCTAGGTGCTGTGCGCCGGATTTGGTGTACCGGATACACAAAAGAGATGAGAGCATCTTCACCTTTCTTATTGATGCGTGCCATCGCTGCACATGCCCTTCCTCATACCCCAACGACAACCGATCTCAAGAAACGCAATAATGAAACTGGATCATCTCTGAGTATCAGTGGGAATGTTCATGGTGGTGAGCCACCTTCCGGGCGTACGATATACACTCTTTTCGCGGTTTTTGCCATGATGATTGTGGCATTTCTATTTGGTGTGAAACTCATCATGTCTTGGTCAAATTTTCAAATGACTGACCTTCTCGCAGGCTCCCACTTTCACAAATTGCGTCGAAGCGTGTTCATGAAACGGAATTTGATGTCGACTCTCGTGCTTCTCCTCTATATCTTTGTCCTCCTTTTCATCATTCTCTCCGCGGTTCTAGTAGTCGGACAGGGCATGCGAAATCGGGAGTTGTGCGTTGCCGCAACGTGGGTATGCTTGGTTTTCTACGTAGCAGCCAAAGCAGTCATGTGAGTTTGACATAATTCGCAGAGACATAGGGAAGTTCAATCTAACGGGTTTAGATATATCTTTCTCGTCGAACGCATTCACGTAGTTCGCGCACCGTTCGTACGTCGTAGTCGTGATTGGATTTACCTGACATGCTTGGTCCTCGTACTCGTCAGTTTCACCGGGGTTACAATCGGTGCGTTTTTGACGCCAGTCATTCGCATGGGAGCTTCGGATGGTCGCTGTCACACAGGAATACCGGGCAAAGCATCGATCCCGTTCGTTGTGGTAGATGTTCTCATCGACGTCATCCTTACCGGTGTTTTCATCTACCTTCTCCGTCCGGTTATGAAGATGCAAGGACGCGGTACTATCTCTGAGATGCTTAGAAGCAAGGGGCCCACTAGCAAGACTGAAAGCCGTGACACCGCCGTACAGCGTAATATTCGGACATTACTATGGAAAAGTTTGGTTGGAAGCATACTCATCATGATTCCAACGGCCGCCAATATGATTCAATTCCTCATCACGGCTGGAAAAGAGCTGGCTTTGATCTGTTTATCTATCTGCGTGCTTGACGGTAAGTGCCGCTATTAACATTCATCAACAGCTCATGGAACGGCACTAATACGATAACAGTATGCTGGGACGTTGTCGTGATACACTGGCTTACCTCCGGATCTGCAGCGGATGCGGAAAAGGGTCTACTCCAGTCCACACTTGTATCGTCCAACCCCCCAATAAGTAAAAGATCCTCCACAATAACAAAGACGCTTTTCACCGAGGAGCGCGAGAGCCACCCTGCGACCAGAACAATTCCTGAGGAGCCTCGAGAAATTTCAAGAGTCTACACATCCGTCCTCTTGACTCCAGACATCCGAATAGAATCCATGCCTGATTTGATATTACCTCGGGTTTCCGACGACAGTCAAGACCTGGAGACGAGAAACATTTTTAAGGACAGGCTGTAACAGTATACCTATACGTGGGTGTTTTCTTTAAAATTCGGGTTTAGCGATAGTGATGTTCGGCGTTTGGTAGCGACTTCTGCATTTTTGTGAGCATGGACATCGCTGGGCATATATGGTACTTGCAGAATGAATCATGGATTTTGCACGAAGAATGTGTGAACCTTCAAGAGAATGCAATTAGATATAGGCTGGGGTTGCCATGCATTAGAACAATAGATTACGATTATCTCGTAAAGCCCCAAATTATGATAGACTCGCCACTGATTACTGCCAGAGTAGTAAATCTATAAGCATAATTACTCACAAGATGTAGGAACCGAGGAAATACAAGATAGCACTCTGCAGCTAGAATGTCTGTTGACTGCGAATGATTTTCACGACCCAGAATCAGCCCCATCCTCATTATCTAAACTCCAACGCAAGCGACACACGTCTAATAGCACTAGTTTAATCGTAAATGTTCTTTCAACTGAATTCAAATCAAAGAATTCTCTTGTTTCATATACATGCTCGACATCTATCAAACTCTAAGTGTATATCCGTTTCTAAACACCTCACGCTAATCTATTGCCAAAAGCATTCCAACAACACCCTCTCTTTACAACTTCGGAAATCTAACCCTCAGGAACTGCGACGGCCACGCAATATCAAGGCCTAGCTTCCACGCCACACGCAGCACCCACTCCGGCTCACGCATAAACTGCCTCGCAACCAGGATAACATCCGCCATAGGCTCTTTCCCATCACTCCGCTCCGTCATTTGTACTGCAGCCTGTGCCTCCTTCGCAATTTCATCGTTTCCATTTGCAGTGGCATTAAATTGAGCAGCAGCGCCACCTTCCTCCACGATATCCCTCGCCTGTTCCGCCTCAGTGATGAGTCCCACAGCGCCAATAAGCAGCTCCAAGCCATCTTTCTTCAGTTCCTGGCGAATACGCGCCGCAATGCGCGTTTGGTAGTCCTTTGAATTAAACATGTTGATCGTCTGCTCCTTGCAATTTCCACCACTGCTTACATCCAAAAGGTCTACACCTAATCCCGGGAGTAACTTTGCAAGACGGATCGAGCTTTCAACGTCCCAGGAGCCGAATTTTTTGGCAAGTTCTTCGTTCTCCATCCACTCGGTAGCGCTAATACGCAGGTACAGTGGCATGCTTTCTGGAATAACCTTGCGGATAGCTTGAATAGTTTCCACGAGCACGCGCGTGCGGTTCTCGAAGCTCCCCCCGTACTTGTCGGTTCTCTGGTTGGTAATTGGAGACAGGAATTGGTTAAAGAGGTAGCCATGCGCAGCATGAATCTCTATCACATCGATGCCAGCTTTGACGGCTCTCTCGGCCGCACTCGCCCAATCCTGTACCAATTCACCGATTTCTTGCTCGCTCAGTGCTCGTGGCGCGTGGTACCCACCCGACTCGTCTGTGGAGGATTTTCCATCCCATGTCCATTCTTCGCCGCCCATGGGGCCTACGACGTTGCCCGGCCACCCTCCTACGTCCGCGCCAGCACGCACACTTACTTTTTTGCCTGCAGCTTTACTGCCCGCGATCCACGGTGCAACAGTACTGGCCTTACGTCCCGCGTGGGCAAGCTGGATTCCGCTAAGAGCGCCTTGGCTCTTGATGAAATCGCTGACTCTTCTCAAAGCTGGGATTTGGCCGTCGTTCCAGAGACCAGGGCAATTTGGAGAAATGCGGCCGTTGGCTTGGACACCTGTTGCCTCGACGAAGACAAGGCCTGCGCCTTTGAGCGCGTAGTGGCCGAGGGTTGCGATATGGTAGTCGGTCAGAGCGCCGGTTGATGGGCCGGTATGTGCGGTGCTGTATTGGCACATTGGAGCCACATGAATGCGATTGCGTAGAGTAGTGCCGCGGATGGCAAGAGGCTTAAATAGAGTTGGAATTGGCTTGGTCGATTTGGACTCGGGAAAGGGGGTGCCAGGGGAGTTGTCGTGTTGAGGAGTGAAATACTCAAGGCCATCCACCCCTTTGTTTAAAGTTGGAGGAGCCATCGTGTCGGGTGAGTTTGGTGAGAAAGACAGGAGATTTGATGATTTCAATTGAAAGTGTTTTGCTTTTGCTCTGAGTAGATGTTGTAGTTTTGGAAGGATCCACCTAGAGTTCGCGGGGTGTTCGGTGCAACAACGGAGATGGCGCCAAAGAAGGTACAGAACTGGCTGTGCTAGTAGACAATCAATTCAACTGCAACAATGAAACCAAACTTATATTCGAAGACACATCAATTAATCGAGAAGAAGCCCACGCTTGAAATCGGCGAAGTTTTGATATCGGGGGTTGATTTGTAAGGCTGGCCATGGCGTGCTTTTTTGCCGAGGTAAGTACCTAGGTAGCCAGTTAAGTACTTATTCCCGATGAGTAAATTTTTCTAATCCGCATATAACATCAATCCTATAGTCGACTTATTAATGGCACAGTCGTTAAGTGCTTCATTTCTTATAAATGTAGCATAGGTGAAAACTTGAATATCATAGCGCTTCTCAGCAGCAGGAATTTTCGTGTACTGTTCAGACCAGTGGACTATAATCCCTATACGTAGCTATAGCAAGTTGTAGATCCAATGGATATCACCCAAAACAGAATAAGGCATGAGGAGCCTCAGAGTGCTTAATAACTTTGTTCATCCTGAATTCATCAAAGACAGGAAACACCCACATCCAATTCCACCTCACGACTTCGCCCGGTTAGTAAAAATCCACAAGGCCCAAACAAAACGTCCACCAGTCCAAGGCCATAAATAAACAATCATCTTATATTCATAACCTCGTATACCATCGTCGATACATATCATACACTCCCAACCCCACTCTCTCCCCTTCCCATCTCCTCCACCATCCTACCCTATTCCCTCTTCGACGCCGCCCCCTC
>JAQGEP010000235.1:43352-63231 GCA_028476805.1 Acrocalymma vagum
CCCCCTCCTTCTGCATCCCCTCACACCCCACCAAATTCCCCGCCTTCTCCTCAATCCCACCGAATCCTTTACTCGCCGGATCCCGATTCTCAGATGCGACTTTCATGGCTTCGACGGCTTGCGTTTTGTCTTGGACGCCCGAGGATTTCCAGGCGTGGTTGTTGGTTAGGTTGCCGATTGTTTCCTGTTAAAGTGACAGGTTAATTTGGGTTTTCGTGGGGGTGGTATTGGAAAGGGATGAAGGGTAAGATTGGTGGAATGGTAGGTATCAGGATGGAGATGGAGATGGGGATACGTACTTCGGCGGTACCCTTGACGTATTGGGCGTGGCTTCCTACGAGACCGGGTTGGTTCTGATTGTTCGACGACATTCTGTATTTATTTCGTGGTTGGAAGAAATCGAGTTTGGATTATGCAGAGCTATAGTGTGCAGTTCTCTCAATAAAAGCATTCATACTTGGGCGTGAGGTCGTCTTATGTAGACTGTAATTGACACGCTGGTGACGTCATTATCAAAATCACGTTGCAACGCGATGTAATTGGAGCGGACGAACTTCTTGATGGATTCGATCAGCGGGAAGCTGAGACCTGGAGAGATTCGATCTCACATGATTTTCTAGGGGTTGTTGTAATGGTAGTTCGAAATGCTACAAATACGGTCTTTCACTGGTATTTTCTGCATAAGAGGTACACAACCCGCCATCACGGCATCTATATCTATCTTCTTCCCACAATCCACTTCTTAATATGTGCTTGGGAACACCGCGACCCGCCCACCATCCGTCAACTGAACAGTACCATTAATATACGCACCTCCCTTACCCACCAAGAAGAGCGTGATACCGGCCACGTCATTTATATTACCCATCCTGCCTTGAGGAACCTCATTTGTACCATACTGCGGATTGATCCCCGTAGTCATGGCACTAGGATATGGTCCAGGACAAATAACATTACTCCGTATACCCCATTCGCCCAGGAAACTCGCCATCATTTTCCCGAGATGGGCAGCTGCGCTCTTACTCGCGTTGTAGGCTAGTCCAGCGCTGCTCTTCCGCATGAAGCTCGCTACGCTAGCAATAGTGATGATGTGGGCCATACGGTCGTCATCTGGGTCCGCGGCGATTTTTTGGAGTTGGGATTTGTCTTGCTTGCGTGGGTTTCCAGTGCCTGTTACCTTGCCGGAAGACCAGCCGCGGCGAACATTCGCTGCGTCGAGAAGGGGGAGGAACACAGCAGATACCCCAACGACGGCCTGTGTGTTGATTGCCATGCAACTTGCCCATCCATCGTAATCTTTTAGCATGGTCTCGCTCAGCTGGTCGATTGATTCGGACTCGTAGATTTGGCCGCCGTTCAGAGGACCCATGACGCCGGCATTGTTGAAAAGAACGTCCACCCGACCTGCCTCCTGCTTGATCTGAGCCGCTGCATTCTTCAAGGATTCGACGTCGGTGACATCGCAGGATATGGCGTGTAGGACGGGCTTGAAGGTTTGGGGTGCATTGGGCGCGCACGTCAGCGTTTCGATTGCATCTCGGAGGACGTTCTCGCGACGACCAAGGAGGTAGATTTTCTCAGCTCCATTCTGGAACAGGGCTGAAGCAATGGCAAGGCCAATTCCTTATGAATGTAAGAATGTCTTGGACACAAAGAGGTGGGTGATGAGTAGTAAAGGGGAGGACCGCGGGGTATGGCGGGGCAATTTCCGATGCCGTGAAACTTAAACACTTACCACTTCCACCGCCAGTAATGACCACCACTAATCCTTTGGCGGAGAAGAGAGCTCCTGGGTTAAGCGCGGCTTGGACATCCATTGCGAGTATTCTTTGAGATTATTGAAGAGGAAGTGTAAGCTGGTAAGCAGTATTTATCTCCTGCCTAGTTGACTGATTCCGAGTATCGGTCACGTCATTCCCGAACATTGAACATGGGTTCGGCGGGCGGAATAATCCCCCACATGCCAAATGAGACGGAGCGATCATACTACTCGCGCGAGATGTGACGACTGTGGTAGATAAGCAGGCTCCTTAGGTTATCATTTCACGCCCTTTAGAAAACACAAAAGACAGGAAGGCGTGGAGGTGCAGTAGAATATTAGCGAATGTCGTAGACAATCCAATACGATTGGGGGTATCTCGCATGTCCTATAGCCCGTATAACGCCTTGCCTTTTGAGTCATTTTCCAGCCAGTTCAAGAATTACTCAACTAATGCCTCCCACTATCTTCAGTCCTTGGTTATCCGCTGAATAAGCCAATATATACCGGCATGGATGCCAGGCCACGTGTGCTGCTGGTGTTGCAATATCGATGGAATGCACAATTTCTCCCGTTTCTACATGTGCAATGTGGAGCTTCTTCTCTTCCTTGTCCTCAGCACCGGCCGTAATATAGCTTCCGTCAAACGAAAAGTCCACGCTCTTAACAGGGCTGTTTGTCAGGTCGAATGTCCGTACACAGATCCATTCTTGCGTATCCCAGAGCGAGACGAGTGCATCGCCTCCTCCGGCTGCAATGTACTCTCCGCTGGGAGACATGTTGATGGCGAAACACGATGATGTATGCGCATTAAGCGTGAGCGCAGTCTCAAAGGAAGGGTAGCGCAGGACCTTGACGCAACCATCGCCGTTGGTTATATAAAGGTGGCTGCCTGCCCAATCAAACACGCACTGGTTCGTCTGAACGGGCTGCCGGTGCTCAGAAAGGGTCCGTAGAGCAGTACGATCGACCTGTACAATAACGTTGTCCTGTCTATTATTAAAGTCTGTCCAAATTTCAACAGAGCCATCCTCACTGACCTTTCGCCCCGCCACAATCTCTGTGCCGTCCGGTGTCCAAGCCAAAGTAAAAGGCTGTTCTCCAACCTTTACCTCACCCACACTAGCCTTTGATCGAATATCCCAAAACCGCACCATTCCATCCGTACTGCAGCTTGCGAGTTCATTCTCATTGATGGGGTGAAATGCGACGCGTTCAAGCGACACGGCTGCCGTAGCCCCCGGCGTGCGCAGCTCAGTAGAGTTCTTTACGTTGGTCCTCTCGGGGTTCCATATACGCAGTGTCTTATCCGCAGCTCCAGTTGCAATGAATGTGCCCGCTGCATTCCACGAGATCGTGCGAATAAAGTGCGATGAGGACACGGGAGCTCCAGGGCGCGGGTTGTCGATATAGCCTGATGTTTTGAGCTTGGAAAATGCGGGCGAGAAGGACGATTTGCCGAGAGGGCGAGCACGGGCAGGAGGCGCCATGGGAGCGAGGTAATCGATGCGCAGAAGATGGCTGAGGAGGGTCAATTGGGAGAGAGCGTACCTGACGATTTAAAGATCTGAGAGAGACGCGGAGCGAGCCGGGAATGCCAAGCCACAGGGATTACCTTATTGGGGCCACTGTACCTCTACGAACTCTTCGTGTGAACTTGGATTCAATAGAGCCATAACAGTTTTATTTCTTCTTAAGCCCAAAATTTAAAGAACTTAAATTAGAACTAATCTTTACTGACGGCTAGGCTGTGGCAAACTTTCATACAGCTATTTTCCCGATCTTGCGACGAATAATTGCACAGGCGGATTTGAAAATAGTACATATGGTTTCTAAGGAACCTACCATAGGGACTCTCAACACTACTTTGCTGACCCTCTAATGCTTTGATCTAGAATATAAACATCCAAGAGGCTTTAAAAATGCAAGAAACAAAGAAATATCAAAGATAAACGATATCCGGTTTTTACTCAGTCCCAGGCTCAAAGGCAGCAGCAATGCAAATCTGACCTGTGGCTTTCGTTTCCTGATCCTGGCCTTCTTGCAGGACAGCTTGTTGTGGCCAACGTGCTTCATATCTAAGACTTCGGCCTTCGACAATCAGAACTAGGTCAAACTCTACAACCCAAAATTTCTTCTGTGACCCGAAATTACGGCTAAGAGAGGATGGTTGCACAGGTTGAATGAGGCCTTGATCCTTCAAGAAAGTCATATCAGCGATGATTGAGCCTGCTATATCTGCGCCTGTGATTCAACAGGGGTCAGCTATGTTCGCAACTCGACGTTTTGAATTGATCTGAACACATACCGCTATTTTGCGCATGGGATTCCCTGTAATGTGACTCGTGAGTCTGATCTGAAACGAAGAGTACTTCTTCGCACCTGAGTTCCTTATCTGTTAACTTGAATGTGTGCTTCTGGGGTATCGAATACTCCTCTCGATTCGGGATAAGGTCACCCTGTAGGTAATTAAGTTAGGCGACGAATGGCTCCAAGCGACCGCCCTTCAGTTTGCTTCACTTACGGCATGTATCATCCAGTAAATAGTGTCATGCACGTACTTCTCCCCGTCAACTTTGTCGAATCTAGGCCTCGTAGCTTTGTGTGCAGGAAATATCTCAGGCTCGTATGCCTCGTGGCGAAGACAACCGTAACTACATTGTGACATTCTTTTTGGCCCCAACTCTTTATTCACTGCTCTGAGAACCGCTCCTTGGGCAACGGCTGTGGAACTATGGTTTAATGTTAATAAAAATATTTTCTTTCAATTCTGTCTTGCATAATATCTTACGGTGTCTTCGATACCAAGAAATGAATCTCATTATTGACATTGTTTTTCTGGGTCTTAAGGTACTTGCGAAGGTAATTTCTAAGACCTCGAGATTGCCCAAACCCGCCTGTTAAGATTACTTTCTGAGGAATATTAGTCCTTAAAGTAAGATAAATTGAACCTAGACGATATAACATTGAAAACTTACATGAACGGCGAATCCAGCCTTGTGCGCTAACTCAAGCTGTGACCTCAAAACCGCTTTGGCAGCTCTCAGAGAGTCGTTGAATATTTTTTTTGGTTTCAACGCTGTCAATTGCATTAATTGATGTAAAATCTGGTACGGGAACTCATCCTTACTCATTGAGTAGAATCCTGTTTGTGTACAAGCCCTTTCCGGCTTTTGGTCTCAGATCGTCGACGAAAATTGCTGGAATAACTGCCCCATCTTTCGTCATATCCACCTTTCTCTTGTAGGTGTTCTCAAAAAGCACTGTTTTCGAGGCCACAATGCTCTTTATTGTTTTGCCGTTTTTTTCCAGATATGTCTCGTGTTTCAGTTTTCTCATCAATACTTCTGCAAATCTCTCGTTGATATAACTTGAACCGTTCAGTTGACCTGAAAGGGTTAGACCAATATTTGATGGCTTAGATAGAACGTACTGTCTGGAGCAACCACTTCAGCTGACAATCTCAAAGGCTCTTCATTTGTGACCTGGTAAGTCACTGCGTCAATTGTTCCTCCTCCGGCATCAACAATAACAATAGTTTCTCCAGGCTGGTTCATATCGATAAGTTATATATTGAGCCTCGACTGGTTGGTAGCTTGAGACTTACAAAGATGTCGTTTCCATCCTCTGCTAAAACGCATGCAGCCGCTGCCTCTGGTTCTGATATTATGAACAATTGGCTTGCACTGTCTATTGCGCGCTGGCCAAGTCCTGACTCCTTCACAGCTATTCCCATGGCGGTTTGCATAACTCTACACCCCTTTGAAGGCCACTTTGCTGGTACACATAGAACAAATTCTATTGGCAAATCCTCTGTTAATTCGCCGGATTTTTCGAGTTCATGCTTTGCATGCGTCAAAAGATGAGTCAAATAATGTGCAAAGATGTCATTATCTTTCTCAATATGCTTGAATCGCTTCAACTTCAGCCTCTTCAAGATAGGTTCCAGGTCACGTCGGACTCCTTCGGTGTGCTGGTTTGGGTCAAGCAGTAATTTGAATCGGGACACACGCCGGGCGTTATCTTTTGGGATATCCATATCATCTAGGTGTTTCTGAACCTCAAACCCCCAAATTTGGTGCCTTGGAGTACTCGGTTGATCATCTGGTTGTGTCTGATAGGGTTGTCGCTCCCTTTCATGGTCTGAATCTTCGTCCGAAGACGAAAATTGGCCACCCACATCTGTGTATGTGGAGCTTTCTCGATCAGAATTCTCTTCATCGATCTCCATATCATCTACAAAGCTTGATTGTAGGCCGACATTATACCAAAGTTCAGTCGGAACATCCTTCCTGGTTTCTGGCGCGTCATCCGTGCCTAGGGCCTCTGGATACTCTGAAATGCATCTCACATCACTCGGTGTCAAGTCAGTTACGGCAGCACCCGGGGGCAGCCGCGCATATGCAACTGATGAAAATGTTGTTCCAAAATCAACTGCAATGATCAATCGGCCAAGTTCATTGCTATCTGGTGAGTTTTCCGCGCTTTCGCCTCGCTCATCGCTTGCTGTTTCAGCTTCAATCCGCGGTTGAGTTCCATTTGACGGAGGATAGGAATCTATTTGCATGAAGGCGGGCGCAGAAGAGTAATCAAGTGTGTCCATTGGGCCACAAAGGATGCTCTTGAGACAAGGAAAGTACTAAGGAGGGCTTCAAAGGTCCGGTTTCGTTTTACCTTTCTTTAGCAACCTGCGACCTCATATGAAATAGACTCTTCACGCATCGAAGCTCAAACGTTAGCTACTTGGGGGCGGATATGATAGGCATCTAACACGATGACTCTTTCGTAATCGCCGCCACCTTTCAGGGGGAATGTAGGCACCAGCATGGCTGTACAAGGAACAGTGCAGGTACACAGGGCGAATGCAGGCACCGGTATGATGATTTTACAGGGAATAGTGCCCATACAGTTCCACCACAACCTATTAATCCGAACAGTGACCGTATTCGTGTGATAGCACTGCATGTTCATTGGATTGTAATGATATCTAGGGTGGCAGGTAGTACAACCCCAAGCCTTGTTGGGGTGCTGTGCCGCAATCTAGATTCCGGTTTGGCGCGCAGTGCCAATCCCGTCACCTCCGTAGCGTTGGGGCACCCCTTCAAGGCATAAAATTTGACCGGAAAAAAAGGGGAAGCTGCATAATCCTTTCTCTCAACGATTGTGAAGACTTTTTCTAGCTACTTTGTATTTGTCAAAGCTATCTCTGACTCCCAACGCCTTATCAATATCAGATCCTGTTGTCGTCCACTGTCGTGTGCCCTCAAATTTCTACCATGTCCCATACAACCCAAGCTCAGGGAGCAGAAATTCCCAAAGAACTTCACATTCAGTTGTTTGCGGAGCTAGAGCTTCTCACTGAAGGATGGAGCTCAGCCTATACTCCACAACAACTTGAGAGAGAAAAGGAACGAGTTCTCCTAGAACTAGAGCAGAAGTTCAAATCTCAGTATCGTCCGAATGATATCGAAGCTACATTGCTGGAGTATTATAAGTACAATGATTCGAATTTCGCACGGACCTTTATACACGGGACCAGTGAACTAGAACTTGACCATGACGAAAAATCCGCCTTGCAAAAGCAACTCATTGAGTTGAGGAAAACACTAGGACCGCGTCGAACTCGAAATCCCAACCCAATTCTAGATAGCTATCGCTATGAGGCATATCGCTACGAAAGTGACTCATCGAAGGGCTCATCCTCCAAAGTTGAAAAATTGGCTCGAACCCCTCGCAATAGAAAGTACAGAGCCTCTTCGCAAGACAGACCCAGTTGCAAGGTATCGTACACAAACGCTCATTTGGGGGTTGCAAAATGCTCACGTTTCCAACAACAGGTCATAATCCCCCGCGAACACCCCGCTGCTTCACCTGAGAGTTCGACACTACCAGCGCTCGGAGAGATTGAGTCACGGCAGACCGACCAGAGTACGTCCACGGGATACATGAATGAATACTCTCGTAGCGATATTGATTATTATCGGAAGAAATATGAGAAAATGAAAAAGGCCTATGACGATCTGACGACATGGCAAAGACAAAATTTGACTCTCGGCTGGCAGGAGAATGATTCCGAGGTGCCGCTCAAGTTCCAGCGCTTACTAGACGAAAAGAACTTGAAGATTGCCTCTTTAAAACAGCAAATTGAGCTAAGGAAATCTCTAGATAATCCTCAAATGTCTAACACAGAGTCGGAGGACATTAGAGCAACCTTTGATGATATGAAGACCGAACTCGGTTCCCTATGCTTACTGAGTGGGCTTCGCAAGCTTTGTGACATATCGTTTGAGCACATAACATCAGATCAGGAGATGCTTTTGCAAGCTATCTTTGGTCATGGAAGTAGCGCACATGAAATCCAAAGACTTGAACGGGCTGAGGAAATCACTGGAGGCCACATAGTCCAGTCATTAACTGGAGCTTTCATCTGTCGATGCATATTCGAAGAACCTCTTGAGGATTTATCTCTAATTCCTAATGCCCTTACAGACGAGTATCGGAGTCATATCAAGGCCCTGAGTATGTGACAAAAAGATAGACCCTTCAATCTGTTAGATCTGGACTAACAACCTATAGCTGACGACGTAGGTCTTGAGAATTCGGATTATGTAGCCCACAAAAGCCTCATCAACACGGAGCATTTCCAGGAACAGGTGATTCCTCGCACAGCAAGAAAGCACACGGAGCGACTATTGGGGACGATGTATCCGTTCATTGTCAGTAGATACCGTGGAAGGATAACAAAGAAATTAAGGTCTCGCCTCGAGAGAACTTTGAAGAGCGCGGTCAAGCTGAAGGCGTTGATGATGAGTACGAAGGTTGACGGTGATTGGCAAATTGTATGGCCACTACACAAGGGAAAGTTTGACATGGGATCTATGGAGCTAGATTCAGAAGAACTCTCAGCTGAGAAGGGTATAATTCTACTACCCTTGGTTCCAGGTATACAAGTTGGCTCAGATGTTCGCATGGCTACCTCGAACTCGAATCCGAATGCCCAGGGTAAGGCCCAGAACACGAAGAAGTCGCGCATGGTCATCAAAACAGTCGTATCTATGTAGAATAAGCTTGAATATCAGCCGTTGCAGCCTAGCCAAAGATCCTAAGCGCCTGCTTTCAGGAGGCCTTAATATGTATGTCGTAGGCGCTAACATCTTTGACAAAAACATTTGTACCCGGGATTCAGCACTCTCTAGTTTCCCGTAGACGAACAAACAGTTATGCGGAAATCGTGAAGCACCATGCCACCTAAAAAGAAGCCGACGCCCGAGCAACTTCGAGCACTCTTTGAGGACCACCACATCATATTTGCAGGTCCTGTACCACCTAGAGATTGGCCAAGTCAACATAGGCACCACTTCGAATCCATTCGTGCAATATGGGCAAACCGTTATGACGAATACAAACAGGATAGTGCTATTCCTAGAGAAGATATTTGGAGATACAAGGAACGCGTGAATGATCTCCGACAGAAGGTAAAGGATTTGCATACTGATACGAGGATCAACGAGACAACCTGGAGAATGGACATTGAAAATCTTTGTTTTGAAAGTCTTTAATGACAAAGTTATCTGGTATATTGTGATGGAGATGAACTCTGTTGGGCGATCCGCGCTAATGTTGGTTCAGTCCTCGGTGTGAGAACGAGAAGTTCACCACGCCCATCTGCCAAGCTGATCCCCTCGACGAACAAAGAAAAGCAACTGTCAGAAACAAGAGAGAGAAAAGGAACCTCTGTGACTGTCCTCATTCAATGAGGGCGACAAAAGTCACAAATAAGTAATTGCCTTCTAGAGCTAAAACAAATGGTGGAGGTACTGACGCGACAAAGGGATGATGAACATGGATTCATCTTTAGACATACTTCGGATATAAAAGTCTCCCATAATCCAGAAGATAATCTTGGCAACCAGAAGGTCTTCATGAAACCCGACAGAGTAGTTGGTTTGGCTCGCACAGCACAATTTCAAGAGTGCATCTTGCCTGAAACGTCGGATATCGAGCAGTATCCTATTCCTGGTTCCTCAACAATATATCCATTCCTAGTCATTGAGGCAAAGAAGGATCGAGATACTCCCGGTTTTCGGGCTATCCAATGGCAGACCGCTTTTCCGGTGAGGCGGTTCTTAAAAGTGCAGGAAGATTTACGTGCAGCTTGCAATTTTGATTGCGAGCCATTCTTGGTATGGTTCCTTGCATATCAAGGAGAAGATTGGCGTTTGTATGCTGGAACCTTTGAAAATCCCTACACTGTAAGTGCTTTTGTACTGTCTATATGTTAATTTGAGTAACTAAATCACGACTTCTCAGCGCGTGTATGAACTTTGGTTCGGCACAATAGAATCGCAAGATGGTTCTCTACAGCTGCTACAGATTATCGATTACATCTGGACGTGGGCCCGAGATATCTATCGACCCCAAATATGGAGCTGCCTTCGAGCACAAAGTACACGTGCCAGTCGTACTATCCCGGTTGCTCCCAACAGATTCTACACACCCTCTGCTCTATCCGAAACTACACTTTCTTTCATTGACCAGGCTGTGGATATAGAAGGGCAGTATGCTTCTGGACTTGATGACATAGCAGATCCAGACCTAGAGGATGAATCAATGGTGGAATCGCTTTCTCTCCAGGACTCTCAGTCACGAGTTGCCACAGCGCTACCTTTCTCGCGTTGGTCCGTTGGCCATGAGCATGCGCCGCCATGGGCAAAGACCGCAAACATACGTCATTCCGACCTTGTTCGCTTCTCTTTTGTCGTTTTCGAAATCACTGAACTTCATGCTGATATCCGCGAAAAGGAAATACATTCTTCCTTGAGCGAATTATGGGAACAGGCAATTGACTTTCGGGCAGATCAGTTGTCTTCAATCTCAAAGACCTGGATGGGGACAGATTATGCGCATAGGTGCGCAAGCGACTCAGCACATGCGACAATACTCTTCCGAACATTCTGCAATCCTCTAAATTGGCAGATCGAGAGACAGCTTACCTGTATATTGTGGCCATCAAACGCATCGTCCTTTTTGAATCGCCAAGATGTTCTCCCAGAGCTTGGCCCATGTGGTCCATCATCCATCGAGCTAATTCAAGTGACCAGAGCACTTGAGAGGTTTCGAGGACTACGCGGGAGCTCTTCAGTTGGTAGTGCTCTTCAAGATTTATTGCTTATCCTTGGATCATCGCAGGAGGGCTGTGATGGGAGTCTCCAGTGGAAAACACCTGCAAATATCGATATTTCTGCAAGATCTATGAGGGTATGCATGAACAGTATGAAGATAGCAAGTCAGAATCGTAACCTCTCTGGAATTCTCATTGATGGCTTTTTTGCAGAACCACGGCTAGTTTTCCTGCATACACCCGTTCCAAGTACCGAGAGCTCTTTAGGACTATCTCAGATACTCAGAGGAAACCCAGTGGGCGGGATATTGACCGTGCGGCCACAGATTTGGTCTAGCGAATGCCCAAAATTTTGTCTTTTCGTTGTCAAGGAGGTAGATGCTGAAGACAAAAGGTCATTAGGGGACGCGCTGAGACAGACTTTGGACGAGAAGAGTATTGTGGCCAATCGCACTGAGCTCAATGCGGAAGAGCATGATTTTCTAGAAAATTGGTGCCTTGAACTGAGATCCTAGAGAACATGCGGTAATATGACCAAATGCGATATGGTTCCGCCTATGCAGTGTAGAGTTCTTTCTTTTACATTGATGATATGGAATTTGTGCCAGCTTAACGGCAATCGATGTCCCTACGTATATACCACGATACATTGTGAAGATATCAATAGCCAAACAACCAGTATCCCAATATTGAGCGCAATTTGGGAAGAGAACTCTACAGATTATAGTAATGTGAGCTCTAATATATATCTGCAGTGTCCAGGACAGGCAGAGTCAGTCAGGCGCGTAAGGGCTCTATTGTGTACGACCATGGATCATGTTCCAACACTGCCTGCTTCTAATTTGCCTCCTTCATTGCCTATACACCCTTCGGACCTTCTACTCGCACACTTATCTGCATGTCTGGTAATGCTACTGGTGATGCTGTGCTATTGTCAAAACGAGTAACCAAGATTCACTAAGGAATGAGGAATAGGGTCTCCCAAGTACTGACAGGACAGGGGTGGAAGAATCATTAGAAGTTAAACATCAGAATATTGGTGGAAAACGAAAAAGCCTGTAGGAATTCGCCGTTTCTTGGCTATATCCTACATGGATGACCGCAATCACACACTACTGCTTTCAGTTATTACCAATGACATCTTATCTTCCTCTTTGAAAGAGGACAGACCCCGCTCTTAATATACCTTCATTGATCAAATGCTACACTCGCGCATGGTACTTAGTATGCCCAATTCATCGTCGTGTCCATGCGTACTCGCTTGTCTTCAAAGAAAAAAGAGGCTAGAGGTAGACGACGATTAGCGCAACCTCGTTTACATCAAGAGCGCGATCTGAAACTTTTACCGTCCACTAATTACCCTTGCACCTTGCTTCCACGTTTCACGTTTCTTCCTCTTCCGGGCTCGCTCCCGCATGAACCGATTTTAATAATGCCCACATGGGAAACATATCACTCTAGCGTGTGTTTCCTTTAATTTCGATGAACACATGTACTAATATATTTTGTCAAGCGGACTCAGTCCGTTTCTCCCCAAGCAAGCCCAAGATGGGCGTTTACCCAATGTCATACCACCTCAGTAGGTATAGTGTGTTTCAATACAAACGGCTACATCTGGGCATTTTGATCCCTCCAATCTTAAGCCGACAATTGATCAGTTAGGCTGCATAACGGCAATGCGATTTAGCATATGACCTACTTCTATATAATTAACTTTCATTATTCCGCGATGTAGTGATTCTCTTCTTCACTACTTTCTTTCTCTTTAAGTTCGCTTCTCTTTCGCCTTTCTTACCTTTCGTCATTCTTTACGGAATATTCAAGCGTACTGGTACGCCAATCTTTCAATCATGCAGTTCGCAACCTCCTCCCTTCTAGCTCTGGCAGCTGCCTTGCCCTCGGCTTTGGCCCACTACAACTTCGAGAGACTTATCGTCAACGGCAAGGTCACGGAACCATACGAGTATGTTCGTGCGCTGCCAATGACAGTCGGCAATGGCCCCTTCTATGATGTCTCCAACAAGGACATTCGCTGCAACAACGGCTCGTCCGCTGCTGCAGCCAACACAAAGACGATGCCTGTCAAGGCTGGAGACACTCTCGGCTTTACGATTCGCGATGTTCTTGGCCACCCTGGCCCCCTTTTCGCCTACATGTCGAAATCGACCGCTGCTAACGTCTCCAAGTATGAGGGAGACGGTGATTGGTTCAAGATCTATGAGATGGGTGTCAAGACTTACGCCAATTACTCTCTCGCCATGACCTGGTTGAGCGATGGTTGGAAGAGCTTCAACTTCATTATCCCTAAGGACATTGAGAACGGACAGTATCTTCTTCGCGCTGAGCACATTGCTGTTCACTCTGCAGGATCAACAGAGGGCGCACAATTCTACATTGGCTGTGCCCAGATCGAAGTCTCTGGAGGATCAGGCAAGAAGCCTTCGCCTGTGGGTAAATTCCCCGGTATCTGTAAGTCAAGGTTCTCTCCTAATTGAATTATGGATGAACACTAATGCATCTTAGACAACGCCCGTGACCCTGGTATCTACTTCAACCCCTATTGGCCCCCGATTGTGAACTATACCATGCCCGGTCTCCCAGTATACCCAGCGGGTGGTTCATTCCCACCCTTCACCGCCAACCCTAGTGGTCCTGCCGCCACCCAGCCACTCCCTGCAACTTTCACACGCGGTCTTGGTAGAAGAAGCGGCAATCAAGCTCCTGCTACTGAAGCACCTGCCAAGCCATCATCTCATCAGCGCCCATAGCAAACTCGTCTGCCGTACAGCTAGATGCCTCAACCCCTGCGACTCTGACAACTGCTCTTGCGCCGGTAACCATCATTTCGACCGTGACCGTCACTGAAGCCGCATCGGCGTGCTAGAAGTACAAGCAGCAGAGTTTCTCACAATATCGTTCTTTGGATCCACAGATATTTCCTCAATGCTACGAAACGTGGCGGATATCCTTCTTTGAAGAAGAGGTTTTGAATTCTTTTTCCGGTCCTTGCTTCGGACAATTCTATTGTATATAAGTTTTGCTAACTAGATGTACATAAAACATCATTCATTCATTCATCTTGCGTAGGTCACTATTACAGCTACTATCTTTAGGTTTTTATGTCTATTCTTAGTGATTGGATTTAAATCTGGGTTCAGCATTCCCAAATCCACGAGATTAGAGCATATGAAAGATGCTTTTATTCTCACGAGATCTAACAAGCACAAAAGTTCACACACTTCCAAAATATCAGGATGTCATCCTTCAGCGAAGATATAGAGAGGAGAAAGTATCATAGTCAAGACGGGGATAATGAATGGATACGCTTTGTCGAAAAAACCGTATTTCAGATACCAGGCTGCATAGGGCCAAGAAGAACGAGTTTGATAGATGCTAGTTGAGCAATCACTTGTTGTCAGATCTCCTATTGGCATGTAGGTGTAAGGGACAAACTTCCGTACTGTGTGCGGGTAAGTGCACATGACTGTACCAGGGGTAACTGGTTGACCGTTCAGAAAATTTTACGAGTGCGAGCAGGTTTCAGGTACCTGTATCTGCTGTATAGTAGAATATGTGATTACATTTTCCAGGTCTGTGATTGTGTAGTCGTTGAGGCTTCGTAGGTCAAAGTCTTGTACTTCCATTTCCATGTGTCTTGCTGGATATCACACCCCGCCCCCCTTCTTAAAGACTACGTACAAACATCTATCACTAAACCCCTACTTCGTATCACGAAGAAAATTTGACTTTACACTCCGCGTCATAGGCTTTTAACTGATCCATCTTTAAATCCACTAGCCTCTCCATTTCTTCTATTATCTCGTCAGTTAGCACATCATCCCCATCTTTGTGAAGTGCAGCCCAATAGACCGCATCTATGTCGAAACTCTTCCTGATCCCATAGTCAAACCAGAACCTTCCGGAAGCCCAAGAGTCACGCATCCGGGCAGAAAGAGGTGGGCTGCATTGGCTTCCTTTCGTATACGTAGTAGCCTCGACCCGTTCCAAGGCTCGCAAAAACTGTTCTAGCCTTGGCACGTAGCGGACCATAAATTCTTCCATGGAGTGCTTTTCAAGCCACATATCTGGACCCAGTAGAAGCAGCCACCAGGGTGGATCGTATGAAAACTGCGCTGGCATAGCGTTTGTGAATTCGAAGTCCAGTACTGCCGTGATATGAAGAGTGTTTGGATCTGCAAGCATGTTTGTAGGTTGCAAGTCGTCACAGAAGGGCTTAAAAGGACCGGCATCATCGATACAGTAGCGGGATATTAGTTGCTTGAATCTATGGCGTGCAATAAACCGCTTCTTAGCATCTTCTCGGCTATTGGCAAGGTTGCGTTGGGTTCGAAGATGGACAAGATGCTCATCAGCCAGAGAGTGAAGAAACACTGTTGCAGACGTAAACGGGGCGGTAGGATATCCAATTATAGGATAGTTTGAGACTACAGTCTTCAACTCATTCATATTGTAGGTCAGAGGCCTTTCGCTGACAATCCACTCATTTGATGACGGAGTCTTTGATAAAGCCCCGATTGCAGACAAATCCAGTTGTGAGAGTTGCAACATGTAATCTGCAAGTTGTTCAAAGACATAGTCTAGTTTCGTGTCGTCTACGTCGGCCGCGAGAATAACCTCATCTTGCTCGGTCTCTGTTGGTTGCTTTAAGATGGTTGCTAGCGAGATTCCATCGACATAATCCATGATTATGAATGGGCCGAGATGCTGAGGACTGTCTTCGATCATTCCCCAACTCACCACTCGAGGTACAGGAATAGTAGTCTTCTCGCTCAGATATTGCAGGACTTGGACTTCATTCTTGACTTTTTCCTCCCGCAAAGCTGTAGCCGTGTGGCCTGGTTTTGGGAAACGAATGACCGCTTTTGGTCCTCCATCGCTAAATCTGACGACGAGACTAAGGTTGAATGATCCTTTGAGGTAGCAGTCAAACTCGCCAGCTGCCTTGCCTTGACATCGAGAAGCAAGAAAGGCGACAATCTCTTGCTTTGCATCGATGACTTTTGATAACCACGCCATGAATTCATTGTCCCCATCTGTTTCAGCTAGCTCATCGAATACAGTCATCCTCTCGGCAATATACAGTCAGGTGGTGCGATGGATATGCTAAGGTGAAATTGGGTAGTCTAGCCAATGCAAAAGGGGGAGGAAAGTGTCCGTACCAGCGCAAGGAAAGAGGGATTGCAGTATAGTGCTAGGGTTCGCCCCGCTTCGTGAGCCGCCACATTTCAATATACCACACAAATCGATGATTTTAAAACTATCTAGATTTTGGAAACCTAGATATGGTAGTCCTCGGTGGGAGCTGACTGCACAGATTTCATGCAGCTGTACGTCATCCCGATGCAGCCAGGGTGAGCGCTACGAGCACGGACCAAACGGTGCGCGCAACGTTTATTTCGAGCTCACACCACTTCCAGACCATCACCAGCTACCTTTTGCAGCCATTGCGCTCTCCCTGCGACATTTAAAGGGCATCGGTCTATTATAATTCCTTCTTTAATACTTTACGGGCAACATGAGTGCTTTTGGAGGACCCGGTGGGCCGCAAAAGATCCAAAAACCAACGCCGTATGTCCCTAACTTTTTCTCTCCTCTCTGCCCTATGCAGGTCGACTATTCCTGCTTCTATCTCCTCATTGATTTCATGAGAGCTTGAATTACTAATTTCTTGATGTAGGCCAGAACGCGGCTCCTTCCCCCTCGATCACGATGGTCAGTCCAACCTCGGCCCTCGAAGCGGGCTAGTCATCCATCCATTCGCCCTTCCCATAAATCCCAATCCTAGAGACCTCTGTCAGAATCTGATAATTGACTATACATTCCAGGAGAATGCAAGAGTGTTATGATGGAATATCTGAGGTGTATTAAAGCACACCGCGGGACCAATGACACCGAATGTCGCGGCCTCTCCAAATCCTACTTATCCTGCCGAATGGACCGGTACGTACTGGACGTCTTCTTTATCAAAGCCTCAGCCTCAAAATCAACGAGTACACCACCCATGTTCTCATCGTACTCAATACTGTCTCAAGCCTCTACCCTATCCCTCCAAGCAAGGGAGCAGACGCCCTGTGATACCTTCGCGTCAAAGTCTTCTAAACCAGGTATTCGGGCTGCTCTAAGAAGCGGGAGGCTGGCATCAGTAAGGGAGAGATTTTACACTCTTCATTCCTTGCCTCTTGTCAGATCTGAAACTCTGCGCCTAGTCGCGTCTGTCGAAAACTGTCAGATCGCCACATACCCTCCCTCATTCGTCGAGGAATTCTCCGATATCGTCCAATGTTGCCTCCATCTCCACAAACTGCGACTCCGATTTTGCCCGTATCCCCACTTCCTTCCGTCACACCGCCTCGGGAGCAACCGAACAGCGCTCATCATTCCCCAGAATAGATTTATCATAGTGACTGTGCTGACCCTACCTATCTTGATAGGAACCTCATGGCCCCTGACTCCTTCAAGAATCTCGGCTTTGGTGACGACAGCGATTCCTCACATCCAGGTGCTACGACTGCAACCCCATCGCAGCAGCAAGAGAAGCCTCGGGCATCCTAGATGGGCCAATGTATCATTGGAATGAAAGGGTCCTTGGACTCCTGGTCTGCGGTTCGGAAGCAACCGAACAGCCGAACATCATCGAATCCATTCACCTTGACTCCTTTATGCTGAGCAGTTTCGTGAAGTATGCCGATAAATCCACATTCCGCGGAAACAGCATAGAGAAAGTATCAAGGAACGGGCTGCAGCCTGACATGTTACATCACATGAAGCCATGCCGCATCTTCTGTCTTACATCTAGATAAGACATAGACAAGACAAAGAATGGGAATCAGCACGAGAGGCTTACAAAGAAAAAGGGATGAGAGGTAGAGAATGAAGCAAGACATGCTAAAGTGCTAGTTTGACGAGCTGCTAAAAAGTGAGTTGGGTTATGGCGGCATGGTCACGCAAGACAGATATGCGTGGGAGCACAACAACCAAGTGTTGAGCGGCACCGCTCCTCCACTCAAGTCGCAAATCCTCTACACACAGTCATATCTGCCCAAATATACGCTTACAAGGTTTCTGTCATCGCCCACTTCTGCGCCTCATCCTTTCCTCCGCGTACCGGCTGCCATGTTGTTACTACCCCAGAAACTATAGCAACACAGTGTTCACAACCATGCCGCCTACACAACAACTGAGACATGCATCAACCCATAGAGTCAGATCTAGAATGGATCTACCGATCTGCGGACCGGTGGGTGTAACGTTACCCCTCAAGTCTAGCCTGCCCGCGTCGCTGCGTAACCTCTGAGAGCCCCCCTCCGTAAAATACAGCCGTTCGGTAGCGTCGCAGCGTCTACGCCCGTGTGCACTACGCGTTTGAAACCGCCTGCCACCATGAGAGGACAGATGATCCGGCAGGTAGGGTGACGTCGGTGGTAGATTCTTTTCTAGGGCGCTTGAATGAAGTGGTGCGAGGGGCCAGATGATCCGACTGCAGAGTTTAGGTGAGAACATTAGTGTCGGAGGCGAGGATACAGCTTTACTCGGCGAAGGTTTCGGTGGGTAGGAAGGAGGAGGTACGAAGAGAGGACAGAGAAGTACAGGCTGTGTGAAGGGAGATCTCCACGCACTACCCCAAGCCCAACGGCGCCAAGCTGACCTCTTCATACAATGGTACATCTTAATGGTACATCTTATCATATTAGCAAGATATTCTCTTTACCGCTTTCTCTTCCTCTGCTAGGACGTGGTGGACAACTGTTGTGCCGCAGATGTCAGGTCTGGGTCGGGAGGCCCCCATTGGTTTTGACATTGCGACCACGGGGCCACGAATACAAGCCCTTCGGCTATGTATAATGTATGTCATACTTGCGTGCATGAACGTTGAGGGAGCTGTTTCAAACCTTTGTGTTTGGATAGCTGGTGTCGCTGAACTGATGTCTCGGGCACGCGCATAATGGCGCCGTACAACGAGTAAAGGCCTTTCTCTCGCAAGCGAGGAAGTGAGAAAACGTCACTCTTTGGCCGAGACAAGCGCCTGATAACTACTCTCATAATACCGTTCGTGGGGTCGACTCTTAGCTTTTGCTCACTGCAAAGTATCACAAACAACTTCATCGCTACTAGATGAGCATACACACCATTCTCCTCATACTACGATAAACAGGAAAATTTACTGACACACCACGCACTCAAACAGACTTTCCATGACCCATCCATGCATAATCAAGCCCTATGAGGAAGCAACGAGCAGGTTCAATCCCCCAACATCTCCCAACAGCAAGGCTTGTGACCAACTCCTGCTCACTCTTGCTTTCCACATGCACCTTCTACTCCAGATTCCAGGTAACATAGCGCGCCACCACAGCTGTCACTTCCGTCTTGATATTTTCTTGCAGATGATCGCAGCTGTCTTGCAGCATTTACGCGTCACAACATCATGTCGTCAGGCGAGAGAAATGGAGCAAAGAAGGGAAGTAGAAGAAAAAGGGAAAAAACGGGGATAGCAGCCGGGGTCTACTCTATGCGAACAGGTGGGTCTCTTCTTCTCCCCGGATGCAGTAACCCACACGCATACATCCATGCATTTATCCACAGGCCCCACTATGTCCGATGCCATGGAAGGAACCCTGGAAAGAGCTATTTGCGTGGCTATCCGCGTCCTGTTCGGATATGCACGTACTTGAAACGGGTAAGGAAATGTAATGCCTGGGCAGGTATTCTACATTTCGGTAGAGCGAGGCATGCGTATGCTTCTTGCTCCACTTTTTCTTCGTATCTCTAGGTATCAGACGTAGTATCTACCTACTCGCCAATAGTACACGTGAAGCGAACTTCAAGCTCGCCGAACCAGACCTTGCGTTTTGGAAAGGTTGCTTGAGCGTGCTGTGAGGTCGTACACACACACAATTTATTAACGCCCGGCGGCTAAGCCGAAAGGGCTACTTGCGCTAGTCTAATGATACATTTCTGACGGTATGTCTTGATCTCAC